>JAVUPR010000337.1:0-439620 GCA_036785695.1 Gentiana straminea
GAATTCTCAAAGGAAAAGGAAAAGAAGCCAGACAGAATCAGCATAAGCCTGCTGAACCTTCAGTAGCTTCTGAATCTGCTGAACCATCTTGTTCCTCCATTGCATTCAAATTTGGAAAGCCTTATGGTGATAGAACAGGGATTGGATTTGGAACTCAACAATCCAATAAGAGTGGATCTAGCAAGGTCACTGACCCTAGTACCAGAATTGGTCCTAACTTTGTGCACTGCACAAGATCCAACTCCCAAAAGGGTTCTTTGAGCGTGAAACCTACGATAATGCTTCAAGGAAGCAAAATTAGAAGTCAAAGAAGTCAACAACTCCTAATAAAAAGAATAAATCCAAAAATAGAACATGTTGTGCCTTGAACTGTATCCGATAGCAGACACCGCTACCAAGTCTATTTGGACCACGAAATGTAAAAACCAAAAATATTCCAAGGATAAGAATCCCAAATCCAAAAATGTTAATCATTCTAGGGATACTTATCTCGGGGGGAAAGGTATTTGTTCCCTCGATGATGATTGGAATATTCATGCACCTCTTGCTAGAAACAAAGTAAGTATAACCATCGCTAGGGTAAAACCTAAGCAATGGAATCGGCGAGAGGACTCGGCAGAGGACTTATACAAGACCTCGGCGGGGACCTCGGCGGAGTTCATACTACGGAATGCAATTCCGAACAGACAGCAAACCAATGGTTATACTAATGCTTCTAACAACAGAAATCACTTTAAACAACATTACATACCAAAAGGCCAGAAAACATATGTGAATCCTACACAACCACTTGTTAAACCATATGGGTGTATAGAATACATGTATGAACCAAAGCATGACACTTTTAGAAGAAGACCTTATGGAAATATACCAGGGGTCATGCTTACCACTGACCATTATGGACCCAAATAGGTTTGGGTACCTAAAATGTATTGATTTTGTTTTGTAGGGTGTCTGGTACTTTAACAGTGGATGTTCCAGACATATGACAAAGAATAAGCACTGTTTGTCAAACTATGTGGCAAAGGATGGTCCAAGGGTGAATTTTGGCAATAAAAATACACCTGGATACACAAAAGGATATGGCACACTGATGAGGAATGGATTAACAATCAGGAATGTTGCATATGTGGAAGGACTGGACTACAACTTGCTGAGCACTGGACTACAAGGTCGCTTTTGACAAAAACACATGTACTGTCATTAGTGAAAGAGGTGATCAAGTTGTATTGGATGGTAGGAGACAACAAAACATGTATATTGTAGATTGGTCTACTACAGTTCGAGAAACATGTTTGATTGTGCATACCAAATCGACCTCGGTTATGACACAAGAAGTTAAATCACCTAAATTTTGATGACATCAATCAGTTGGTAAAGAAGAAAGCTGGTGATTGGTTTACACGAGATCACATTCAAAAAGGATACTATATGTGATGCATGTCAGCAAGGTAAACAGACAAAGTCAAGCTTCAAATCAAAGACTAAGCAATCAACTAATAGTGTCTTGGAGCTGATGCATATGGATCTATTTGAACCAGTTACACCAACAAGTGTTACAGGAAAGAAATACACCTTAGTGGTTGTGGATGAATATTCAAGGTACACTTGGGTGGTATTTATGAACAAGAAAAGTGAAACACTTCAAAAGATGCCTGAACTTTTGAAAAGATTACAAAATGAGAAAAGTTTGACAGTAGTCAAGATAAGATCAGACAAGGGTACTGAATTTCTCAATAAAGTTATAAGAGAATATTGTGAACAGAATGGTGTACTACATCAACTTGCTGCTGCTAGTACACCTCAGCAAAATGGGGTTGCTGAAAGAAGGAATAGAACTCTAAAAGAAGCAGGAAGAACTATGATTTGTGAAGCATTGCTACCTGAAAGATATTGGGCTGAACCTGTTAATACAGCATGCTATACACAAAACAGAACCTCAATGAACAAGAAGATTTGGTATTGTTTGTCTCGTTTTGTGTGTTTTATAGAATGTACTGGATCTAGAGCATTGGAGAATTGATCTGGACCAGAAGAAGTATATTGGGCCAAGTGATTATGTTGGACTTATTTTTAAGTTTTAGTGATGAGTGCGGACTAAGCTGTTATAGAGCAAAGGCAAAAAGATGTCTAGATCAAATGTATGAGTTTATTAGAGTTTGATCTTTGTATAGGTTTGATCAAACAAGCACTGTAAAGGTCAGCTGACTTATATCAGCAGACTAGTCTAGGTCAGTAGGGTAGTTAGGTCAGTAGACTTATCAGGAACCTACTGAAGACCGAAGGCTGAGGGGTCAAACTCAGTTAATGAAGGCTAAGGGATCAAACTTAGTAATTAAAGTCAATGATATGGAATCATAATTTAGGGAAGTCTGTGATGACCTATACTGATTACATATATCTTGTGTACAAGGTCTAAGTTTCTTAAGTTGGATGGTGATTGGAACTTAGTTATATGCAAAAAGATGTAATCTAAATTCATAAATAAAAGTTAGATAAAAGACAGTTAGCAAAATATGGTTCGACTCGGTGATATGTATCTCAAACGGACTCATAAACCCTATTTGATACATATACCTCGATTTATTCAAGTTTACATTGGAAGAAAACATGGATAAGGACGGCCTAACAACCTACGATTTTATCAAACAAATCAATGGTTGAGATTAAAAGGACGTTGGGATGATTCGGGACTTTATCCAATGGTTACAAGTCAAAGGGTGGACAGTCTGCATTCTGTCAAAAAGCATTCTGACTGTGTCAGTACTATGAACAGTGACAGAAAGCAAGTCAAATAGGACAAAATCTGGAACGGCTATATTTGAATTTCAAATATGAGTCACAAACATTCCTACCTATAAATAGAGGACTTCTAACTCAGAAAAAGATGATGATTGATGAAAATCAAGGAAAAACAAGAGATAATTATGAGCTGCATTTTCTTATCAAGAAAAACACCATCTGTGAACTTACCGAGCTTAAAGCTACTGATCCAGAGAAAATCTTCAAGTGTAATCTGCATTCAAGCTACATCAAGTTTACACACTTGAAAGGCGTGAAGTCAGCCGATCATATCATCCGATCAAGCTTGCAATTGAATCATTTACTTGATTCAATCTTTCTTTTACAAGAATCTGCGAAGACGAGTGAAGCATCTGTTGGGTGTGAAAGAGCGTTGTTTGTGGTGGAGGCTGGTGAAGAGGCAATCCTACCCTTCAAGGACCAAAGTGGAAGACTTTGGAGCGACAATACTACATGTTCCAAGTGTTCGGTTATTTTTGTGAAGCCATAGTTATTGGTGAAGGACAAGCAACATAAGAATCTTTGTATGCAGCTTACATCAAAGATCTCTAGTGAATTACCTCCAACATCACAGGAGAAGAGTGGTTTGTTAATTCCGATAAGTGATTACACCACAAGGTCATCATCATCATGTATGTCCAAGTTCTCCGTATCTGTTCAATCTTATCACAATTCTTGCAAATATGGTTAGACATTGAGACGGACTCTACATATTCAACATGTATTGACTCAATTACACGTACGAGACTCGGGGTGGTAACATCATAAGCTTTTGAGTGATCGGCATAACCAACAAAGATACACTCAACGATTTAGATGCAAACTTATCCAGTACCTTTATCATCTAGCACGTAACATTTACAACCAAAGACATGAAAATAGCTTATTTTAGGAGGTCTACCACGTAGCAATTCATAAGGAGTTTTATTAAGTTTCTTTCTTATAGTTAAGCGATTTATTATATAACAAGCACAATGAATAGCTTCGACCCAAAGAAAACGAGGTAAAGAAAACTCATTTAGCATTGTTCGTGCGCATTCTTGCAAAGTTCGATTCTTACGCTCTACCACTCCATTCATGTTGTGGAGTTCTTGGAGGCGAGAATTCATGTCTAATACCACTTTGAGTTCACAAAATCGAACAAATTTGGGTATCGATGAATTCTCCTCCCTATCGCTCTGACGAGATACAACATCTAGGTCAAATGAAATTTGTAGTTGCTTTACAAGTGTTTCAAATGCCGTAGCACTATCATTCTTGTGAGTCAAATACAAAGTCCAAGTGTACACTGGAGTAGTCATCAACAACAACAAGAACATAGGACCGACTAGAAAGACTACGTACTCGACTAGGACCAAACAAGTCTATATGCAAAAGATCAAGTATGCGAGAGGATGAGACCTCGTATGTTTAGATTTGAATGAAACTCTAGTTTGTTTGCCTTTTATACATGGCTCACAAACTTCGAATTCATTTAAGTCTAATTGAGGTAAGCCACGTACCAAATTCTGTCGAGACGAGTTTTGGATGGTGGATATGCCAACGTGTCCTAGACGTACATGCCACAAATTCACATTATCATGTTTAGAAACTAAGCGAGGCAATAGGATAGTTTGACGAGTTGTCAAGTTTGATCGTATAGATGTTGCCATCTCTTTGACCGAGACAAGACTACATTGCCAAGACTATTCTTAACAAGACATACTTTAGCATCAAAATAAACGAGATAATTCTATGTCACTAAGGTTTGAGATATGCTAAGCAAGTTATAAGACAAATTATCTACTAAGAGAACCTTATTAATTGAAAAAGTTTCAGAAATACCAATAGATCCTTCGCCAAGGATCTTTCCTCTTTGACCATCACCAAATGTAACATAACCTTTCTTTGAGACGGGTTTGATTGATTTGAACATTTTCTCATTTCCCGTCGTATGGCGTGAGCATCCAGCATCAAGATACCATGCGGCGCCAACTTGGCCTTTTTGCTTCTCAAACATACACCGCAAGTCAAAGTTGTTTTAGGTCCCCTTTTAACTATGGGTCATGTCCTTATTAGTCCAGGTGCTAAGTACGGATTTTGGAACCCATACCTTCCTTACTGTTGGTTTACGAGCATAGTTGTCAGTACCTTGCGGTCTAACACTATGATCATAATAACCACTTAGTAGGGCCATGATAAAAAGGACGTGTGTGATGTGTGTCTTGTGTGTGATGTGAATACACTGGGTGCATACGAAGCATAAGCATATTGGGTATATACGGGAGTAAAGTTTTGGTGGGTGAAATGAGCATATCTAGGAGGATATTGAAGTGGTTGTTGAGTATATGCGGAGGGAGGTCCAACATACCTAGGTGCATGAGAGTAGTGTCTAGGAGTGAAGTTCTAGATGATCTTATATCATACATATAGGCATGTGTTCTTCTTGGGGATTGATAATTGTATGGTGTTCGGGTATAATTTCTTGTGTGGTATGTTGGGCCTTTTATAGTATTGGTGTTTTTGGTTTTGTGGTGTTGATGCGGTGGTATTTCTCTTGGGTGTTTGGGCTTGTTTGAATGTTGGTGTTGGTTTGGGTGTGTGTGAGGTGGATGCTTCTACTTGTATAGGTGTTTGTGCTTGAACTTTAGATTTAAAGGGTTGCTTTGTTGAACTTGAGACAAAGACTGGTTCTTTTGAAGATGAGTCTTCCTTGGAAGGTTCATATCGAGACCGGTTTTGTCTTTATGATCTTTAAGTGCGAAAGTTGATGATTGAGGCTGGTTAGAGCTACACTCAAACCTTTGAATGGTTTGTTTTAATTCACCATTTTACGCCTTTAAAGAGTCATTTTCACTTAGCAATCCTCGAATCTTAAGTTCTAACTCGCTTAAGGTGTTCATCGGTGAGCATTCGTGCTTATCTTTTTCAAGTATTTCTTTCTTAAGATGTTTGTTTTACGCTTTTAAAGTGCGTGTGTGCTCGGCGAGTTTTTGTGACATTTGATAAAGTTCTTTAGAAGGGATGTTAGGGACTTACCTCGTCGTACGATTCGTTGTCGGACTCGGCCGTGAGACGGACATTCGCTTGCTCATTTTGTTGTGATTCGACATCCTCACCGTCGAGTACGAAGAGTCGGACCATGCGGCTAGAACTTGTTTAAGCTTTTTCTTTTGAGTAGACTTTTCTTTGTTGAGTGCTCTTTGCTTCTTTGTTGCCTTTCTTAGTAGGGCAATCATATGATAGATGCCCCATTTTCTGACATTCATAGCACTTGACATCGGATTGCCACTTTGGTTTACTTTGGGATTGTTGTTGCCCATGGCTTTTGTGTGAGCGTCTTTTGCTTTTGCCTTTATGTTTTGCCCACTTTTTGAGCTTTCGCATTATAAGTGCTATATTCTCATCTTCATCATCACTGCTATCACCTGTTGAAGACTCGATCTCCGATTTTGAGGAATTAGCAGGGAAGGCGATATTTTTAGTCTCTTCATTGCCTTGCTTGCGAGAACGCATATTGGTTTCATGTACGGACAAAGAACCAATAAGTTCCTCTTTCGAAAATACCGTCAAGTCTTTTGCTTCTTGAATAGCAGTGGCCTTAGGGTCCCATTCAGGAGGGAGGCTTCGCAAAATCTTTGTTACTTTTTCAGCATTTGAGAACCTTTTTTCCAAAGATTCAAGCCCATTGATTATCGCAGTGAACCGTGTATCCATGTCACGTATTGATTCATTTGGACCCATTTTGAACAATTCGAATGAATGCATGAGTTGACTAATCTTAGACTCCTTAACCTGGCTAGTACCCTCATACCTTAGTTCAAGTTTTTGCCAAATTTCTTTGGCCTTTAGAGCATGAGTTTACATAGCTAGCTTCGGTTGGACTCAATGCATTATTAAGAATAGACATAGCTTTGGAGTTTAGTGTGAGTTTCCTCTTGTCACTTTCCTCAACTCGGCTATTATTTTTAACGTGTTGAGTCACACCATCAACGGTGATGGTTTTTGTTGGAATAAACGGTCCATCTTACATGACAAACCATAGCTCAATGTCCGTGGATTCCAAATGGAGTCTCATTGATCGTTTCCATTGGAGATAACAATCACCATCAAAATAAGGTGGTCTAGTATTAGACATACCTTCTCTTGGGTGATTAATACCATTAGTGGAAGCCATCAATAAATACAATGCAATTTTTTTTAATTAAAAAAATGATGCAATTACAAAATGAATAATAGGTCCAATTGAATTAACACCACAAGTATAAGGTTCTGACAATGTTGACAAATGATTCTGCTTTTTGAGTTTCAAACGCAGTAAAAAAAATAATCTGCAGCACCTTAACAACAATAAATGGTAAAATACACAAAAGGTACAGATTCAGATCAATGACCTTGCTCTGATACCAATTGTTGGATCGAATATAGCGGAAAATACTGCTAGAGGGGGGGTGAATAGTAGTTTTTAAACTTTTTAATACAAAATCAGAGTGTATATCAAATTACTTAACAAGTGTATTAAATTCAATCAACTACTAAATTAACTAGTAATCAAATAGATGATTAACGAACTTAATACGTTGATCTGAACTGTTTTAGTACTAACGTAATTAACCAAATTTAGTAAACCTTTTATTTAAAATAAACTTAACAAGCAAAGAAAAGGTTCAAAATATAAAGTACCACCGGGAGACACTACTAAAGATTAAACAAAAACAAAACAAAATTTAGCCGACAACTTGCAGATTATTTTAAGTGTAATATATTTGTTGCAATATATAATAAGGCGGCCAAAAAATGAGTTGATTCAAATTTTAATTTATCGGGTTAAACACAAAAGAGATATGTTTTATCTTGTCTATAGGCAATTTAGTCCTATGTGTTTCAACGAGATAAATAAAGTGCGAGAAAATAAAGGATCAACACGGCGATTTAGGAATAGTTACCCGCAGGCACTAACGGACGTGACTAAGAGATACGCTATTCCCACTTGAAAGACGAATCTATGCCTTTCAAGCCTAATCCACTAAAAATACCTTTTTGGAGTACAACTATAGACACTTTGCCCAGTCAATGACTTCAACCACGCAATGGCTGGACCACCACACGAACCACTATGACTTCAACCACGCACAGTAGTCACTACACAGCACTCCACTAACACAACACTTATCTTGTACAACGAGTACAACCCCCTCAACTGTCAAGATCACAATTTCTATCACTCTTTCTCACCACACTTACAACACACGCTTTATGAAAAGATTGGAAATATTTAAGTACAAAATGAACTCAGAAAAATTGCTTCAGAACGTTTGCAGATGAACAGATATAGCTTGTATGCTTGGTGTCTTTGTAGCTTCACTTGGCCTTCCTTTTATAGTATCATTCCATCAACAAACTTCCTCAAAACTTGGTACTGGACTCTTCATAACATTTGAAATTCGAAAATTTGCAGTCCAGATACAATGAACCTGTAAAAGTCTTATCAATACAACTCAGCAGATTTGTTAGTCCAAATAAATATAGAATACAATTTTTATAAAGGAAACATATGGGATAGCAGATACTTTAATAATATAAGGACTAAGTCAAATTTAATCTCGAAAATGGCAGCATCGAAAATGACATGGTTAAAAAAAAATTGTCTTATATTACACCAAGATATCAAACATGTGCAATAATAATTTTTAGCAAAAATATAGTCTTTAAATTAAGACTCATACTATACCAAAAATAATATTACAGATTGACACATCATATATATATATATATATAAGGTACAAGCAATCAACAGACATTTATAATCCATTTTATTTCAACAAACAGATCCGATAAATGTACACATGCACAATAATAATTTTCAGCAAATTTCTTCTTTTTTTTTTTTTTAAATAAATAAATAAAATGAATAAGATGACTCCCCTGAAATTTTGATTATGTGGATGCCGGATTCTTCGATTTGCACCGGATTTCTCGAACGGCTCCTTCTTTGGATTACGTTTGTTTACTCAACGAAATTGCGAGATTGGAAATGGAGCAAAATTTCTTCATCATAAAAACAAATACGGATAAGGAAAGGAGATATTATCGGAGTAGAGGAAACCGCAAAATCGAAACTCAAAAGGTCGGAATTTGTGGGTGTCGGTTAAGAGCTTCAAGGCTGAAAACTCTGGAGAGTGAAAGTTGGAGGCGGCAGCTTGGAAAGTTAGTAATAATATATTTAGGGTTAAAATAAATTGGGGTGGATTATTGGGCCGAGGGTTTGGGAATGGTTTGTAGGATAAAGAATTGGATTTAAAAAAAAAAAAAAAAAAAAAAAAAAAAAAAAAAGGGGCCGAACTATTATAAAAAAAACTGGGCTTATCATGGTAAGACGAGTTGGTCCAAAAACATTAATTATTATAATTAGTAATATAATTACAATATAAATATTATAATTATACTAATTACAATAACTAATTATAAATCCTGCAAATAATAAAAGAAATAAAATTTGCCATTTTGTTGTAAGTCTAATAGACTTCATGGCTCATTAGTGTGACAAATAAAATAATAAAACATAAATGTACATGTCACATATTATAAAGTTATTTTTAAAATAATTAAAACACAACAATTACTCAAAAACATTTTCTCAACACCAACTTCTCCTCAAATAAAAAATATTCTCCTATTTCTTCTTCTTCTCAAAATCGGTCGGCCACCGGTACCACTATCACCCCCAAACCTCCACCAACATCAAACCTTTCTTCCATTTTCACCAACCACAACACCTATTTTCTTCACCATGTTCTTTGTATGCAATTGGTGCTACGTGCTAGTGAGGTGCTACGGTTCATCATCTTTTATTATCAAAGGCTTGGTCTAGAAAGAAACCCAAAAAAAATCAGTCCGGTAAATCGAAAGTACCTTCCGGTTTACCGAGGTGGCTTTGATGACAGTTAAAATATACCCATTTATGTCATCAATTATAACCTTAAATCGGAGTTAATTATATATATTTCATATTTAATCACGTGTTTATATTTATTATTTAATGATAAGTGATTATTAATATGATAATTGGTATTTAGCTGTTTTTATTATAAAAGAGCAATTAATTGTGTGATAAATGCGATTTTGCGGATCATGATAAATCGGGAAGATAATTATCACGCAATCGGGAGATCTCAAGATAAAAGAGAAGAAAATCGGAGCATTGAAGAAAAGATTAATCAGATCAATTCAAAAGCGTGGAGTGGGGAACAAGTCAGACGAACCGAATTTGAAAACGCGTAAAGAGGGAGGCTCGGTCGACCGAGCCATGCCATTCGGTCGACCGAGCGTGTACGTTCGGTCACCCGAGCCTAAGTTGATAAATGCATGTCAATCTTTTGGATTCTCCCTATGTCGGCTACAACTCTATATAAACGGCGGCCACGATCTTTGAGAAAGACACACCACTACAACACAAAACAATTTATACAATTTGAGTTTTAAGTTTTAGTTTTCTTTTCTTTTCTTTATGTTCGTTCATTGTGGATTCATTGGATTCTCCGGTTGGGGAGCGCATTAAAGAGTGGGAGTCACTCTCGTCTTCGAGGTATGACTATTCAATTATGCAATCTTTATTTGTAGATCGATGTATTTTATTATGGAGTAGTTTTTATTTGTATTGATTGCGTGATGTAGATTAATTTACGAACCCATGTGTTTAGGTTAGAAACGTTAAGAAGTAATCATGATTTGTTCCGACACGGAAGCTGTGTTCGGTCGACCGAGCATGTCATTCGGTCGCCCGAGTCTTTGTCGTTCGGTCGACCGAGCGTGGTGATGTGTAGGGCAATATTATGATCGGCTTCGACTACGTCGGATTCTACGATTTGGAATTAAAACGAGTAATTAAACACTTGATCAACTTAATTATTTGTCATCATAATTTAACATGAAACCCAAAAAGTGATTGTTACTTAGGATATAGATTGAATCGGCATCTAAGAAGTACGCCTTACCCTAGGAATGTTGCTTAGATGAGGTTACGGTTTATACCGGCATCCCTAGTTTCGTAATTGTGTCGAGTTTATATGAGATGGAGGCATTAAAAGGCGAAGTCACGTAATGGAGGCACGATGATTTAGATGGCCTAACCGGAGCTAAATCTACCTTAGGGGATGACTCCCGTAGTCATAATAATCAATCTTTAACGTTTGTTTTATCTCGTAATCATCTAATTCACATGGGGGAGTTATAATCTACTAGCGTAATCAATACTATTTGTTTAGATAATATCAACCGTATTATCCGTGTTTTAGTAGTCTTTAGTTTGTCTTTGTGGTCTTTTGTGTCTTGTGGTTGTCAACTTTATTTTATTTCTTGCATTTAGTTGGTCGTAGACCGCCACTTTCAATTTAGTTTTAATAGGATAAAGTTGTGTTTTATTTGTGCCGAGTCTCTGTGGGATCGACCTCGACTCTATCGGCTATACTACAATTGAACTAGTTCTCTTGCTAGTGTGTTAGTAGGCATCGAGTTAATAATTTAACTTGACCTCCATCAAGTTTTTGGCGCCGTTGCCGGGGACTCGAGTCATTAAATTAAGATATAGCTTATTTTGTTAGATTTGGAGTGAATATTACGTGAATTCGTAAATATTACTGTGAAAAAAAGAGTACGTATATTAAACAGTGTCGTAAAAAAAAAAAAAAAAAAAAAACCGTTCGGTCGACCGAACCACAGCTCTCGGTCGACCGAGAATTTATTTTCTTTTCTGTTTCTGATTCTGTCTTAGTTTTAAAACATTATGCTTCTGTTTTATTTACGTTTTCTTTTCTCAAACTTATTTCGAGTCTGTTTTAGTTAGTTAGTTAAAGGCCTAGCCTTTACTTAGTGATTAATTGTTTTATTGTTGTTTATTATTTTATAGTACGCTACTCGGAAATCGAAGGAACCGCTTGAGCCTTATAATCCTGAAATAGAGAAATTTGCGAGAAGGAATAGGAAGTTAGCTAGGGAGCGGCTAAGCAAGGAGAAGAGGATCCAAATCTTGAGGAAGCGAGCAAGGAGTGGAAGAAGGACATACAACCGATCATTACGAACATTACGAATACGAAGCGAGAAATGGAAGGAAATCCGAGTCAATCCAAACCGGTACCTAATCTGTTATTAATCCTGTTATCAATAATGCCAATAATGTGAATGCAAATGCTAATAATGAGAACCAAGCCCTAGTTCAAGGAGCAAGGCGTACTTTGCAAAGTTATGCAACGCCCATTTATTGAACAATTCATTCCCGCTATCGTAGCACCACGAGATGTTGCGGAAGTCTATCACCCTAGGCCTAATGTAATTCAAATGGTGACCAACTATTCCACTTTTCATGGAATCCAAAACGCGGATCCTGGTGTTCACGTGACGAATTTTTTGGAAATCGTTAGTACAGTGAAACCAGAATTAATCCCGGAGGGGAACATTCGTCTTAAGCTTTTACCTTTCACTTTGAAAGATAAAGCTAAGCAATGGCTTCTCTCTTTAGAGGCTGGATCTATCGCTACTTGGGAACAATTGTTGCAAAAATTCATGAATAAGTATTTCCCCTTGGGAAAAACCTTTAAGTTACGCCAAGACATCCTAGGATTTAAGCAACAACCTGGGGAGAGTTTTGATCAAGCTTGGGAGCGTTTCAAGGAAGCTATGAGGAAGTGTCCTCATCATGACATCTCTCTTTGGCTTTTAATGCAAACTTTTTACCATGGGTTGAGAGAGACTGAGAAAATTAGAGTAGACGCCTCCAGCAATGGAGCGTTTGTTCTTTTATCTCCGGAGGAGGCACGAGGGAAGATGGAGCAAATAGCGATGAATAGCCAATGGGGAGGCAATGACATAGCTACTTGTGAAGATGGCCGGCGACATATTTGATGATAGTGCATCTACCAAAATCTTAGAACAACTTTACGTTATCAACAATAAGGTAGATGGGATGCAAGAGAGGATGACAAGAGTAGAGAAAGGGATTTGGAATCGAGGTAGCACCTCAAAGTGAGAATCTTTGAGTGCTTGAAGAAGCCAATTATATCGGGGGAGGGTACGGGCCTAATCATAACCATCCTGGATTCCGATATAGTGACATTAATGCGGGGAGAAAGGCCTAAACCGCCTACCCCTTATGTACCACGACGAGACTAAAACTTTTGGTTGGGAAGGCTGCGATAGAAAAAGCGAGTAATGTCGTCACGACAATATGGGACAACTTTCAAAATCTATGGCTGAATTAGCCACTAACTTTAGCCAATATTGTCGGAAGACGGATGCCAAGGTAACCAATCGGGAAGCTCTAGTCCAAAATCTCACGCACCAAGTAGGACAACTAGGCGAGCAAGTCTCAACTAGACCTCTGGAGGGTTGCCAAGCAACAACGAGAAGAACCACTAAGGATTTGAATGCGATCATGACAAGAAGTGGAAAAGAGGTAACTCCACCATCCTTGCAAGAGAAAGAAAAAGTCACAAAGAATAAGGATGGTGAGCCAAGCAATGAGACTAATACTTCCGAGACTTTGCACTGAGCAAAGAACGTATAAAGAACACTCTTGGCCACTAGAGTTGAACTTTAAGATAACAAGTATCCAATTTTCAACGATGTCGATCCTTCAACTCTACCTTATCCTCCACCAAAGCCGAAGCCTAAGTTTGATAATAAGAGGTATAAGAAGTTCGTGGATATGTTTAGTAAGTTACAAATCAATATACCCACTAGTTGAAGCACTATTTGAAATGCTGAGTACACCAAGTTTTTAAAAGACGCCGTCTCAACTAAAAGGAAACTTCTAGATTTAGAGACCATATGCCTTAATGAGGAGTGCTCGGCAATTCTTCAACATAAGTTACCCCCAAAATGCAAAGATCCGGGAAGCTTTCTCATTCCTGCACCATAGGTAACGTATGTACGAACAAAGCTTTGTGTGATCTAGGAGCAAGCGTGAACTTTGATGCCACTATCTATTTTCCGGAAGCTAGGCATGAAAGATCTTAAGAAGACCTCAATCACATTGCAATTGGGCGACCGTTACGTCAAGGAACCGTGTGGAGTGGTTGAGGATGTGCTAGTAAGGGTTGAAAAGTTTGTATTTCTGTCGACTTTGTGGTATTAGATATGGAAGCTAACTACGAAGTGCCCTTGATATTAGGGAGACCGTTCATGGCCCTTTAGTAGAACGCTAATTGATGTTTACAAGGGCGAATTAGTATTAAGAGTGAACGAAGAGAGTTGCATTCAATGTTTTCGACACTATGAAGCAACTTTGATGATGGAGAGGATGCATGTTTCATGTTAGATTCCATTGATAGGATCGTTCAAGAATTTCAACAACATGAAAGTATAAAGGATTTCTTGGATCTTGTCTTAGAAGAAGAAGATGAAGTCAAGTACGTGAGTAGTGAGGAGGAGAAGATGATATGGCCGGGATGTAGTAGAGGGACCCCAGAGACCTATAGAGGAAGTAAGTCTTTGCGGAGATTGAAAGATTCTATCATAGACCAACGTGGCATAAGTACTTCGAACTCAAACTCACGAGGTCAAAAGTTGAAGACACCTTTGGAAGAACCTCCCACAAATTTGACTTTAAAACCTCTTCCTGCAAATTTGAAGTACGTATTTCTTCAAGATGAGACCTTGCCGCGATCATATCTTCTTCCTTGACGGACTTACAAGAAGAGAAACTTATGAGAGTTCGAGAGAGTACCGCGGAGCATTTGGATGGACCATAGGCGCGTTAAGGGCATTAGTCCTAGCGTATGTATGCACAAGATCTCCGTGGACCACGAAAGAAAGCGGTTGCACAACCTCGGAGGCGTTTAACCCCACAATTAAAGGAAGTGGTTAGGGATGAGGTTATAAAAATGTTGGAAATGGGAATTATATTTCCAATTGCTGATAGCGAATGGGTTAGCCCTATCCACGTAGTTCCCAAAAAGGGAGGATTGACGGTGCAAGCCAATGAGTTGAATGAGTTAATTCCTGTGAGGCTAATCACCGGTTATCGAGTATGCATAGACTTTAGGAAACTAAATGATGCAACTCGTAAGGACCATTTTCCTCTTCCCTTCATCGATCAAATGCTCGAGAGGCGAGCGGGCATGCTTTCTATTGTTTTCTCGACGGATATTCGGGATACTATCAAATCCACATCTCACACGAAGATCGTGAGAAAACAACATTTACATGCCCATATGGGACATTTGCGTATAATCGAATGCCATTTGGGTTGTGCAACGCCCCCGCAACATTTCAACGGTGTATGATGTCATTATTTGCGGATATGGTGGAAGACTTCTTGGAAATCTTTATGGATGATTTCTCCGTGTTTGGAGACGATTTCGATTCATGTCTCACACATCTAGCACGAGTGTTGAAGAGATGTGAAGAGACGAATCTTGTGCTTAGCGGGAGAAATGTCATTTGATGGTTACGGAAGGTATAGTCTTGGGCCACCGCATATCAAAGAACGGTATAGAGGTGGATAGAGCCAAAGTTGAGGTGATCGAGAAATTACCTCCACCTACTAATCTTAAAACTTTGCGAGGTTTTTAGGCCACGCCGGATTTTATCGTAGGTTTATCAAGGACTTTTCCCTAATCTCAGACCTCTTACCGAATTATTGGCCAAGGATGTGCCATTCGTGTTTTCCAATGAGTGCATAAAAGCTTTCAACGAAATAAAAAGTAGACTTATTACTTTTGCACCCGTTACGGTCGCACCGGATTGGGATCTTCCGTTTGAGCGATGTGTGATGCAAGTGATGCTGCTTGTAGGCGCCGCTTTGGGTCAAAGAAAAGATAAGATCTTTAGACCTATCTATTATGCAAGTCGGACTTTGAATGCGCCCAAAGAAATTACGCCACAACGGAGAAGGAACTTTTGGCCGTTATCTTTGCTTTTGACAAGTTTAGATCTTACTTGGTGGGATCTAAAGTCAACTGTATGGGCCCGACAATGCGGCTCTTAAGTATCTCTAGCAAAGCAAGATTCAAAGCCGAGGCTTGTTGAGATGGATTCTCTGCTTTGCAAGAATTTGACGTAGAAATCCGAGATAAGAAAGGAAGTGAGAACGTGGTGGCCGATCATCTGTCACGCTTACAATTAGAGGATGGTGAGGAATTACGAGATAGGAGAATCTTTTCACGATGAACAACTTTTCTCCATCACCACCATCGGGGGACATGATGATTGTCTTTGCGGTTCTTCGCGAATAGAGGTTGTGAAGGAGAAGAAGCAACCATGGTTTAGTTTGTTTGTCAATTATCTATCCGCAAAGTACTACCACCAAATCTCCTTGTCCAAGAAAGGAAAAAATTCTTTAAAGATCTTAGACACTACTATTGGGATGAGCCTTATTTGTTTAAGCTAGGATGCGATAATATTTTTCGAAGGTGTGTGCCCGAAGAAGAGTATAATGATATCTGAAGCATTGTCATTCCTATGAAGTTGGAGGACACTACGGGGGAGAAAAACCGCGGCAAAGGTCCTCCAATGCGGTTTTTATTGGCCGACATTGTTTAAGGATGCACACCAATATGCGAAGGCATGTCATGCTTGTCAAATGACGGGTAATATTTCACGAAGGAATGAGATGCCACTTAAGAGCATCTTAGAAGTAGAACTTTTTGACGTTTGGGGAATAGATTTCGTTGGACCCTTCACTTCATCACTATCTAACCGATATATCTTAGTTGCTGTTGATTATGTATCCAAAAGGGTTGAGGCCATTGCTTCCCCTACTAACGATGCTAGGGTTGTGGTTAGATTCTTGAAAAAGAATATTTTTACAAGGTTTGGGACGCCTAGGACGATTATAAGCGACAATGGTAGTCATTTTTGTAATAAACCTTTTGAAAGGCTGATGATTAAGTATGGGGTTCGACATAAGCTAGCAACCGCATATCACCCCCAGACTAGTGGTCAGGTAGAAGTCACCAATCGAGAGATAAAGCGTATCTGGAAAAAAACTGTCAATACGACTAGGAAGGATTGGTCGATACGTTTAGATGACGCTTTATGGGCTTATATATTTGCATATAAAACCTCGATTGGAATGTCACCGTACGGGATTGTTTTTGGAAAGGCATGCCATCTACTGTGGAGGCTGGAGCACCGGGCCATGTGGGCAACAAGGATGCTAAATTTTGATGAGACGTTCGCCGGTGAGAAAAGGATGTTAGAATTAACTCGCACTGGAGGAGTTTCGTTTAGAGGCATACGAGAATGCCAAGATTTTCAAGGAGCGCACGAAGAAGTTTCATGACAAAAAGATTACGGAGAGGACCTTTCAAGAGGGTGATGCGGTTCTCTTGTACAATTCGCGCTTAAGACTCTTCCCGGGTAAGTTGA
The DNA here is from genome assembly GCA_036785695.1 of Gentiana straminea. Lineage (NCBI taxonomy): Eukaryota > Viridiplantae > Streptophyta > Magnoliopsida > Gentianales > Gentianaceae > Gentiana > Gentiana straminea. The sequence goes on from JAVUPR010000337.1 coordinate 17,146, forward strand.
AATCAAAATGGTATGGCCCATTTCAAGTACAACAAGTCTTTCCTTACGGAGCGGTGGAGCTATTCAATTTCAAAGACGAGTCCAGATTTGTGGTCAATGGACATCGTATTAAGCATTATCACGGGCTTCCGCCTGGCTTGAGGAGGAGGTTTTGTACCTCGATGACCACTGTCTATGAATAAACCATCTTGGTGAGTCGAGCTAGCGACTATAAACTTAGAACTACTACCTATAACTATCTTTTTCGTTTTTCTTTTTAATAAAGTACCATGCGCCTATCACGGTTTTTTTCATCTCGCCATGTTCCGAGTCTAAGTTCGGAATAAACGAGGTTTTTTTCCTTGATAGCCGTCATGTGAGTTTTTATTTAGGTTTATATCCCTTTTGGTCTTGTCCATGGCGGTATAAAGTAAAGTGGCTTAAACTATTTTAGATATCTATATCTAATTACTGGCACGTTATTTTATAACTTCCATAGACATGGTATTTGACGATTTCGTGGAGCTTGTTTGTTTATACAGGATGTGTCTGTCTCTCCACGCAGTGCCGATGATTACTCCGATATTGTTCCTTTACTTGGGAGCCGTTTCCAGAGCTAAGTCTTTCATCTTGAACTCTAATTTATTTTTGTCATTGAGGACAATGCCATGTTTAAGTGGGGGGCAGGGGACTTAGCTATATGTTGTGCTATATATTGTGCTATATGTTGAAAAAGTCAAGGGGAACGGAATATTGAGACAATATTGAGCCAAATTTAAAAATTTTATGGATAAATGCCAAGTTGTTTAACTCGTACCCTTAAACTTGTAAAGTTCTTATACTTAGAATTAATAGGAAATGAACCAAGTTGCGTGAGTACGTGGTCATATTATACTTTTGCGATAAATTGTTAGTAAATTTAAGGATATTCATGCCAACAATTGCAAGTAGTTAGGTATTGTTCAAATTACTCAACATGTGAATCGCTTAGTACCACATGAGTTATAATAATTGAAAGAAGTATGTGTACATTGCGTAGATAATTGGTTATGAGGACCTAGTGTCGATATTCGTCGGCGATGTATTACGATCTTCTAGCAAACAAAAGCGGAGTAATAAGCTTGGGACGTACTGTGTTTTGACAATGCATTAAAACAATTTGGGCTTGTAGTCACATTACCAAAGTAGCCCCGCGCTTGTGGTAATATTCGATGCTATGCTTAATCTAAGATAGGGGATACTCTATGAAAAGTTTTATTCCTTGAGATTAGTAGTATTCGAAAAATATGCAAAATTGAAAAGAAATTTCGAATTTTTAGAGGCTTTGAGTAGTACTCGGTCTCGAGTCCAAAAACCCTATAGATACGCTCTTGCTTATTGTTACAGTGCTTTAACCATTGCGAGGCATAAGAAGTATGAATGCGATGTTGGTGAATTTAGATATGAAGTCTGTATAAACTCAATCTTGCTACATTTATATAAAACCAATGCACATGCACACAATCACTTCGATTCATAGCGAGTAGTGAATAATGCTTATCTTATGAGCATGACTGGTATGAGTTGACTCGGGTTTCTTGTGTGAGTATGAGTTGACCACAGAAAATGTTGTCTTGGGGAATGACTTATTGATGCTTTGTTCGGGACGAAGCAAAGTTTAAGTGGGGGGCATTTTGATGACAGTTAAAATATACCCATTTATGTCATCAATTATAACCTTAAATCGGAGTTAATTATATATATTTCATATTTAATCACGTGTTTATATTTATTATTTAATGATAAGTGATTATTAATATGATAATTGGTATTTAATTAGCTGTTTTTATTATAAAAGAGCAATTATTTGTGTGATAAATGCTGATTTTGCAGATCATGATAAATCGGGAAGATAATTATCACGCAATCGGGAGATCTCAAGATAAAAGAGAAGAAAATCGGAGCATTGAAGAAAAGATTAATCAGATCAATTCAAAAGCATGGAGTGGGGAACAAGTCAGACGAACCGAATCGACCGAGCCATGCCATTCGGTCGACCGAGCGTGTACGTTCGGTCACCCGAGCCTAAGTTGATAAATGCATGTCAATCTTTTGGATTCTCCCCTATGTCGGCTACAACTCCTATATAAACGGCGGCCACGATCTTTGAGAAAGACACACCACTACAACACCACTAAAACAATTTATACAATTTGAGTTTTAAGTTTTAGTTTTCTTTTCTTTTCTTTATGTTCGTTCATTGTGGATTCATTGGATTCTCCGGTTGGGGAGCGCATTAAAGAGTGGGAGTCACTCTCGTCTTCGAGGGTATGACTATTCAATTATGAAATCATTATTTGTAGATCGATGTATTTTATTATGGAGTAGTTTTTATTTGTATTGATTGCGTGATGTAGATTAATTTACGAACCCATGTGTTTAGGTTAGAAACGTTAAGAAGTAATCTGATTTGTTCCGACACGGAAGCTGTGTTCGGTCGGCCGAGCATGTCATTCGGTCGCCCGAGTGCTTTGTCGTTCGGTCGACCGAGCGTGGTGATGTGTAGGGCAATATTATGATCGGCTTCGACTACGTCGGATTCTCGATTTGGAATTAAAACGAGTAATTAAACTTTGATCAACTTAATTATTTGTCATCATAATTTAACATGAAACCCAAAAGTGATTGTTACTTAGGATATAGATTGAATCGGCATCTAAGAAGTACGCCTTACCCTAGGAATGTTGCTTAGATGAGGTTACGGTTTATACCGGCATCCCTAGTTTCGTAATTGTGTCAGAAGTTATATGAGATGGAGGCATTAAAAGGCGAAGTCACGTAATGGAGGCACGATGATTTAGATGGCCTAACCGGAGCTAAATCTACCTTAGGGGATGACTCCGTAGTCATAATAATCAATCTTTAACGTTTGTTTTATCTCGTAATCATCCTAATTCACATGGGGGAGTTATAATCTACTAGCGTAATCAATACTATTTGTTTAGATAATATCAACCGTATTATCCGTGTTTTAGTAGTCTTTAGTCTGTCTTTGTGGTCTTTTGTGTCTTGTGGTTGTCACTATTTTATTTACTGCATTTAGTTGGTCGTAGACCGCCACTTTCAATTTAGTTACGAAAGGATAAAGTTGTGTTTTATTTGTGCCGAGTCTCGTGGGATCGACCTCGACTCTATACGGCTATACTACAATTGAACTAGTTCTCTTGCTAGTGTGTTAGTAGGCATCGAGTTAATAATTTAACTTGACCTCCATCAGGCTTTTTCCGAAACAGCTTCACTATCAGGTCATGTTATCATGCAGGATGGGTCCCAAGCATAGCCGGTCAGTTGTTCATCCCAGTGGTTATCTGCGTATCTACGGAGATGCTAACCCTTTGATAGATAGGGTTGAGCAATTTCATTCATTGGAAATCTATGAATTGTTCTGAGGGCATTGGAACGCAAGACCAGTTGCTCGAGAACGAGGGGTAGAGTTGGACGATTGTGGATCAATCTTGCCCTGAGCCTTGCAAGAACAAGACATATTGGACATGGCAGACACACCGAATCGGTTCAACACCACGGTGGTACTGGAATTCTACGCTTATGTTTCACATAACCGGGAGCCACATATGCTATGGTCCATGGTGTTAAGATTGATTTTCTATCGAGTGGATCAACGAGTATTATGGGGTTCGCAACCCACCGGTGGGCCCGGTTGAGTACACATCCTCGAGCAACATTGAATATTTAGAGAGGATGAATACGATAGCTATATTTTTTGGGGTGCAATGGAAGCGAGAATCTGCTTTGGAGCCCCCACAATCTTCTAGAGAATGAATTATCCTGGGATCGGAAGATGGTCAACGAGATTTGTTTGTGCACACCTTCACCGACCAAGCACATGGTCTCTGTCACCACCAATAGGGCGGAGTTGATGTTCAACATCGTCTCACGATGCATAGCCGTATTCACAAGCTTGCTTTGCCACATACGAGCGTGAGCTGTTGCCATACGGGCCGATGATTGACATGTTTTCTTTAGAGGACGAGGTGAAAATTCTCGTCAGTGATGATTGGGAAGACCCTGAGCCGATGATCAATTCGCAGTCGGTTCAAAAAGTAACTAGACGGGTCGGTCAGAGAGCTGAGAGAGAGCATCCTGCGGTCCACGGACACCCCGGACTCAGAGAGCCTTGCTAGAGGAGCACACGAGAGAGATAGCGAGTCTGCATCGCTAGATGGATTGGATTATAGACTTCTTTGGCGTACCTCCATCGACCCCACCACCTAGGGCCCCACATCACCGAGGCTTATCTTCGACCGGTGCTTGCCTCAAGTTACGGTCCACCTCCCGATTTTGAGCCTAGAGATGTGGGAGGGTTATTCGATGAGGATTAGTCTTTTTCTTTTCGTTGATGTTATTTTCCATTTTCTTGTTTTAATTTTTCTTTTTCTTTTTCTTTCTGTCTAGTGGATGTAGCGAGAATTTTATTAATATATTGATTTTGATGGCTTAATTTGTTTTGGAGTTAATTATTTTCTCTTTTCTTGCCGCCATTTTTTATTATACGGTTTCTTGTCACCTTATTCTTCTTGGTTTGTTTGAGTTACTTAGCGCAAATTCTTCATGGATTACTTACATGATCTCGATAATTTATACGACGATCCAATTCTTCTATGGTTCCACCTTAACCGAAGTTAAGTTCCTTTTCATTTTTCATTTTTTCTTCTTACACATTAGGGACAATGTTTCGTTTAAGTGGGGGGTAAGTCATCACTTAGCTTCTTAGCACTATATTCCATAAAATTCATGATTATCTTGATTCTCTTTTCTGAACGATTCACCACTTAGGATTTGATTCATTTCAACAGAATTTTGAAAAATATGATATCTTTGATCTTTTCGAGTTAATTGACATCATCTTTGTTTCACATTGTACGAGTAAGAGTAAATGCCCACTTACGAAGTAGTGGCGTATTAAGCACATATTACGTTATGAGCCATCATTTTAAGCACGTATAACTCACATTGTAGCCGAATTATGTTTCACCAACGCTTATACGGCAAAGGAATTTTGGATTCGGTAGTTTATCATGAGTGGGGCCTTGAGGATAGCTAAATCAATGAGAGTTCACCCGCCAAGAAAGAGAAATGCATTGAAATATATACATCTATAATCTCTTTGGCAAAATCGAGTCGATGGAGAATAAAACGCACGACTTTTGCATAGAATGATAAATGAGATCCTAAGAGTAATATATACTCGGTTCTCGATCCGCCTTACCGAGTTAAATTGATTAATAACATGTTCAAGGCTGGTTAGTTTGACTACGGGTTGACGTAATGTGAGATTGTACGCATTACTAAGCGGTTGTGAAAGTTATTGCACACACACATTGGCTCATAATGTGAATAGTGTTTAATGCGATGCTTGATGGATATGAGTGGCATGATCTTGATCTTAACTTTGTGCGGCATATTTGTTTTTAATTAAATTGTGTGCGATCGAGTGTTGTTTTCTTTTCGCCTTTTTGCCCGGGAAGATCAAAAGCTAAGTGGGGGGTAGTTGATAATGCCTAAATGGTACCGATAATAAAACCCTTATTCACCCCAATTACTGCTCAAGAGAGGATAGATAGGCTCATTATTATGTAGAATATGTGTTAAATTCTATGCGCATGTTTCCAGGATAGTAATTCTGCATCTATGTTATTTTCCCGAAGATTTGGTACTTTTTTGTCTCGTTTTGCGTATTTTATAGGATGTATCGGATCTAGAGCATTGGAGAATGGATCTGGACCAGAAGAAATATATTGGGCCAAGTGATTAAAGTCCAAGAAAGAGTCTGCTGAAGAAAAAGAGTAAAAGTCGGCCAGGTCTACCGAGGGTTAGGGCCGGTAAACCGAGGACTTGTTGGACACGAAATCGATTCTGCTGCCTCTACTAGGTCGGTTAGGGTTTTGTAGAGTCATAAGTTGGCTATTGTATCTATATAAGGCCGCATATACTGACTATTACATAGTTCATTATCAAGTCTTCAAATACATTATACAATTTAATGAAATAAAGTTATTCCAAGCTTTTGAGTACTTATTTACGGTTTCTCCCTTTCTCCACCATCTACAGCTTGAGTAGATCGAGCTAGATCTCTATTGTAAAAGGTATGGAGCTTTGAACGTTCCTTTTTGTCCTCAATATGGAAGATATGTTCGTAGTTACGTGTTTTAGTTAGTACGCATGTTTAAAGACCCCATAATTTACTTAGAATAATCGTAATTGAGCAATGTAGATTCGGGGATAGGAAAAGGCGGCCCCGGTAAACCGGCGGTCTATACCGATTTACCGAGGCATTATTTCAAAAACTAAAGCGGGATTCACTATAGCTACGTTGATCGACGGGTTTAATTAACGGTAGGTTAGATACGGCCAATCGCTTCTTGTAATCGTAAGCGGCATGAAAAACAAATAGTGAAGTGCTAAGTTTGGACATAGTCTTGAATGGACCCTAGGAACGTGCTGATCAATGTCGATAGCTGTCAGGCGGGTTAGCGGTATGAGTTAGCGCTCGATATTGGCAATTCTAGTTCTTTATGCGTATGGGCTATTACGGACATATTTAGGAGGGTAGCTTGCGTATAGATTGTCTACTACCATTGTCGGAGTACAGAGGAGTAGGAGTTGCACCGGTAGGCGATAATGATAATTAAAACGAAAGCTCGCTCGATTAATTTAAGGAAATTATGTGGGGAAGTAAACATAACGAATAACCAATCCAAGTTAGTAGATCGTTGAGAAGAGGGAGAGAAATACCAAGTTTGTTTTCTGTTTATTGTTGGTCCTTGACCGTCTCTATGTTGCTTCTTAATTAGGTTAGAAACGTTTATACTTATAGTTGCCTTGTCTCTGTGGGATCGACCTTGAATAACATTTACTATACTACGATGTACCTAGTATTCTTGCTAGTAATATCGACGTTAGTGACTTACACGCAATCATGAGTCAAGAAAAACAGTAGGGAAAAGGAAGGTTGTTTCACTTACTAAATCAATAGCATCTTCCAAAAAAGATACAAGGAAGATTACTGACATTCTTAAGCCTAAGAAGTCTAAAAACTTAGTAGACTCTACCAATCCTGCGATACAAGTGCTGCGAAGGTTCCCCCCTTTTTGTTGAGCCTATAAAGAAAACAATTGCGAAATTTACCTTTGAGCAACTTAAGGATGCATCAAAGAAAAGGAAAGTTGTTAGCATTGAGGCATTTGAACAATCCTTGTTTGGATCGTTTGAAAGACCATCAAAAAGAGTGAAACATGTTGCAAAGAAAAAGGTCAAGCATGGAAAAGGAAAGGTCTTGAGAACCTTAATAGAACAAAAGGAGGAAGATGATAAAGTAGAAGATGATGAGGAAGGTAACACGAGAGCCAAGCTTGAATTAGCCTTTGAGGTTTTACAAGAGCTTGCTTGAGAAGGCTACTTAAATTGTACAAACCCCTGCTAAGGTTGATACTTACTCAGGGGGGAAGAAAGGTTGGACCAAACCCCTACTAAGGAACATGCAACACAGGGGGAAGCAAGTGTTGAGGAAATGGAAGTAGTAAATAAAAATTTTCCTCAAACTTTTGAAGACCCTGGCGACATGTTTGTATACATTGAAGAAACTTTGTCTCATTTAGTAGAGACATTTGGAGGTCAACTTGTTGAGCCTCAACCTTTGGCCGAAACTACGCAAGAAAGCCAACAATACCTTATGAAAGAAGACCAAAGAAAAAGCGAGAAACAAGATCCTTCTTTGGAAAGAATATATCGGTATGTACAATAGAAGATGGGTTTTTATAGAAATCAAAAACCGATTTCTTTGAGATGATGACCGATTTTGAAGAATATGCTTTTGAATGTCTTAGAACAGATAATCTGTTGGAGTATGTAAGAGTGATTTATTGGATGGAAGACTTCAAGAAGCGTAAAAGAAGGAAGGAGATCGGAAATTTGTGGTTCAAAGATCCTAAGTACAAGCCATTTGGTGATTATGATGATTAATAATCCTCGATTCGGATGATGATCATCCCGTGCATCTGGAGAGACAAGTGGTATTGTTAAAGAAAGAACAACAGAAAATGTTCATGAAGGATCTGTTGAGAAAGATAAGGAGCACCCTGATAATAAACAAGGACAGTCTGATGAGAGTCAACAGACTGCTGATGATAATGAAGAAGAATTGTTGGACACTTTTGCAACTTGAAGTGGAAAGCGAATTGGACTCAACAACAATTCTAGGAGGTGATGCCTTAGAAGATTTTGCTGAAGTTGCAAGGAATGAACATTTGGATGTTGTATCTGAAGAATCTGTTCAGTTTCAAGATAGAATCAACAATGAGGGAACTTTAGCAAATGTTTCTATGAGCTTAGATGTCATTCTTTGAGCAAAGTTATATATTGAAAGAAAACTGGCGAGTTTTTCCTACCTTTGTTGAAGGCCAAATTGGTCGAGTTTGGGTGTTGTTGCGCCTCTTGGACAACCCATTCCGATAGTTGTCATTCACGATACACCCATTGAGCCTAATTTAGTAACTCCCCCGATCATACAAGACGATCAACCAAGTGTTATTGAATCTACATACCTTTGCTACAACAATGGAGATTCAAAAAGTTGCGAAGTGGTGGTTCAATTTCTTGGAAATCGGACGACAAGCGAACATAGGTCGAAAGCTTGGTGGTTCAATGTGCGAGGATCGGACGGTGATTGGACAAAGATTTGAACTAGTTTTGGGATTAGAGGATTCCCTTGTCAACAACATGGAGCCTTGCGAGGATGATGCCCTATTTGGTAATATAAAAATATACGTTGATGCCCGATCGGAAGAGCAACTTCTTGACTATGGAGATAGTGATGAAGAGTTCAATGTAAATTTTGACGAAGATCCTATTAATTTCTAAGATGTTGGTGTGGAAGAAGATAGTCCGGAACCTTATGAATGGGAAGAAATCGAGCAATAGTGATCGAACTGACCAAGACACGAAGATGACTTGGAGAGGAATTTGTTGATAATATGGAAGGTATTGGAAATAGTATACCGGGTCATATTTTGGAGGAATTAAGAGGCTGTCACTGAGAAGACATAAATTAGTTAAGGAATCAACTAAGGACAAGTGAACAAAGATATGAAAATCATGTTAATTTCGTGGAGAACGAGAGGAAGGATCAACGAAACTATTGCATCAAATGTTAATCATTTACAGTTTACCTGCAATGATATGATTAGAGAAGTCACTTAGTCAAGTGTTAAGGGTGATTTTATACGTTTTATAAGGATATATTTTATGTCAATATTCCCCATATTCTTAGGATTTTCATAGAAATCGAGCTTATAATCGATTAATTGAGTAAATGGTGTTTTAATAGGTTAAATTGCAAAACGTAGCGATTTATGTGTTTAAATCATGATTTTATATTATTTTAGGATTGTGTTACGCTTTGGTATGTTTTTCCTACATTGTAGATACACATTGTTGATGGAAAGGATGATTTTAAAGAGATGAATTCGAGTGGAAAATCCCGAAATATACTCGTAATACGACGGGCTAATCGAAAAGGCGTTTTCTGAAGAAGAGTCCTTAATGAAAGTTGTAGAGTTTTCCGAGAGCTTTTTTATGACATTCGGATCATAATTTTTGGAGGTCTACAACTCAAGATATGAATTTTAGAAGTTTGGGTCCATGCAGTGGACCAGCGTCCAGGGAGCCAAAATTGATACAGAGTCATCAGACTGCCTCCAAACTAGCGCCCAGAAGGAGCCTGGACGGGCGTCCCCTTTCCCAAACGGGCGTCCAAGGGCGGTACTGTAGCAACCGACTTGATTTTCCTATAAAAGCAGCGCGATTTTACCCTAATGATACACAACTTTTCGCATCATAAATTTCCAAGAGAGCAGCCGCATCTTAGGAGGCTTCAAGGCCGGTCACCCGAGCCTTGTGCTCGGGTGATCCGAGGTTAGATTAGGACGTCGTTTTTCTTCTTCTTTTTCATTGTTGATGCTTGGAGTTCATCCTTTGTAAGAACTATGTGAGTTTGTTTTCAATTTATTCAATCTACAGTTTATTTTCATGATCTTTGGTTTATATTGTATCGTTCTATGATTATGATGCTATGATGTGAATTAGATCGAGAGATCAGTTTGCTATTGATGTTTACAACATACGAAAGTTGCGTAAACTAGATCACCATAGAAAGATAGGATCTTTAATCATTAATGATGACAAATTAATGGGTTAATCATCTAGGTTGGTAGATTCTAAAATACGAGAGTTAACTTGAATCTACACCTTCATTTTCTATGGAATATCGGTCTCAACATTCGAGAGAGGAGAGATCGATAATTGAATTCACTACGAGTAGGATTTCATAGCTTGAGAATATAGATTCACTAAGAGATTAGGGGTTTGTGTCTCGTGTAAAGGTGAAACCACAATTTGAATTAAAATCATGAGATGAACTAGGATTGAGATCACTTGGTTTGTATGAAGTTTGATCCCATGTATCCTTAGTTTAGTTTTTATTATTTGTTCTAGCTTAGATTTATTTTAGTTGTTCTTTAAGTTTTTATGTTTAATCTTTCGTTTATTTGTTTTCTTGAGTAACAATTGAGAGGATTAATAAAATTAGATTCAACATCCCAATTCCCTGTGGATCGACCCCTTACTTATCTCGCTCTACTATCAACAACCCGGTATTCGGCCGGTTAGGAGTTAGTTTTGCATATAGGTTAGGGTTTATAAATATTCTTTTTGTTTTGTGATGCAAAATCCTCCCAACAAAAGTGGCGCCGTTGCCGGGGAATCGGTGTTTTGTTGAATCTTCTTTCGTTAATTTTTCTATTTTGTTACGTTTTATTTGTTTTTATTTTATTTCAATAAAAGTAGCGTGAAATAAATCGAGAGTTTTTATTTTTGCCGTGTTTCGATAACCGTTGGGTTAAGAATGTGCAAAAAGTTTTTTACTCGATTTGTGAAACGTGAACTATATGGTTGTTTGTATCTAGTCTAACCCTCTGTGCTTTAATTTGATGCGGCTTCTCTGTGATATTTGATGTATGATCTCTTAAGAAATTAGGGTTTCTTTGTGTTTCTGCGTTTTCTATGCAAATTCGACTGTTGGACGAGCGTTCAGGTAAGTGAACGCCCGTCCAGTCCCTAACATGCAGGTAAACGAGCGTCCGGTTTGTTGGACGCTCGTCCGTTCCAAAACGTATCAGCTCTGTTCTGTTTTCAAGAACCAGACGGACGTCCATATATCTAAACGCCCGTCCGGCCTGCATAAGTTTTAAACGCCCATTTGAATTAGTGAACGCAAGTCCAGGTTCCAGATTTCTTCTCAATTTGATTTTTAATGCTTTATTTGATATGGATACTTTAATTTGAGCTTCTGTGGTTACTTATTTTCACGTAGATGTTCTGAACTTGCATGTTTACATCTTTCCATCTACGAATCCATGTTAAATAATTGAATCTAATGGATAATATACTTGATTCATCCATGCAAGTTATAGTTACGGTCGGTTCTCGTATGCTATAACTGGTCTTCGTGTCAATTAGTAGCTAATGTCGGTTTCCGTATGCTACATACATTTGTGATGAATCTTTTAAGCTTTGAGACTTATGTGCTTCCTTGTTGTTTTTGTAACTCATATGGGTAGCTACTGTCGGTTTTCCGTATGCTACGTCCAGTCCATATGAGTTATATCTGTTTAGAATAGCTAACTGTTGGTTTTCCATAATGCTATCACCTTTTGATGAGTCTTAAGGCGCGTCTACACTGCATGTAATGAACAGTATTGTCGGTTATCGTAACCTGTCATTATTTGGTAGACGTTTATTATATACATGTCATGTTGCTAATGAGTGGGCTAGTTTTCTTTCTTTTATTTTCTTTTATTTTTGCATATCACTTAGATGCATATCATTTAGTTGCATGTCATCTAGTTGCATTGTTTTCCTATTTTTCTTTTATTTTTCTTGAGTGTAGTTAATTGTCGGTTTCCGTAATACTACCTCGTTTTTTTTTTACGATTACGCACGGGCCGTAGTCACTGTAGGGTTGTCCTCTCAACTCGCTCAGCCTGAGCCTGTCAGAATTTATTTTTATTTATTTTATTTTTAGGATTGCATATCATGTAGGCTGCATTGTAGTATATTTTCATGTAGTTGCACCTAGCCTACTGTTGTGTAATGTTCCATGTATATGTATTTCATCTTTATATGAGCTTAAATTTGAACTATCTCTATATCTCCTTTTCCATGTGCTTTATATATGTAATCTTTTCTTTTTCCCCGTAGACTCTTTTTGCCTTTGATCAAGTCTACGGGATATTTTTGATAGCTATTGTGCACTTTCACGATGAATTCGGTTTACTGTGATGCTCCACGATCTGCGAGCTATGCAGCAATTTTGGTTTTTACCGATTTTTCCGGAATTGCCAGCATCCAATCAGCTAAGTTCTCTAATTTATTATTTCTGCACAACTTGAGGACAAGTTGCAATCTAAGTGTGGGGGAGAGGATGGTTTATATGTATCTATGAGTCGTTTGCTCAATTTCTATTATATTTCTATGAAAAGTGCTTAATTTTAAAATTTTTGTTTTGTCCCGAGTGAGGATTGCATGTCTTTGTTCGATGTTTATAATCATTGATGCTGTATTCTGCATATTTAGTAAATTTAGTTGTTTCACCCAACACTATTTTTCACGTGCCATAGTAGATGATGAGCTATGTTTTTAAGCTATGCCCATTTGATTAGAGATTTTTGATGACTATCGCATGATTCTTTGCTTCCATACGAATTTTGAAAATTTTAATAGTTTGTAGTTAGAGTTAAAGTATGACATCTTGTGAATATACGAAGGTTTGAATGTGATAAATGACACGTAACTATTGCGCTTTTGAAATGAAGTGAATAAGTGAAGTTGTTTTAAATTATAAATGTGTGTGTCGAAAGCTGGTTGATGATTTGAGTGCGGTAGGTCATACCACGAATGTCCTATTCCACTATGATGACCAAAAGCTCATGACAGTTAGAAAAAGCTGCCTTATGATTGGAGTAGGTAGGGGATTAGCGGGAAATGTCCTATTCTACTATGAGGGCAATAGCTCATTCTGATGTGTGTTTAAGTGAAATAATTAAATCAACTTATGAGAATAGTGATATGAATTAAACGAAAGACTTAGTTATCGTCGATCTTATCCCAGAGTATAAAGTTTGAAAGATATGTTGTAGGGACTATCCTCTAAGTATGTCGGAAATATTTTAAATGCTCCATTATTATTTTTTTCGGGGTTTGTATGTTTTGTGAGGTGCATGTTATAATCCTTTTTATATGTCTAATTTAAATGGGATGTTGGCTAGTTTTGCTTGAATCAATTTCAAGTGTGGATTTAGTGGAAGTTTACTATGGCTATGCACACACTCACTTGGGTGAACCTCTAAACTACTTGAATATGTTTTATATTTGCATAAATGTTTATATGTCTCGAGTCTTGATTATGTTTTGTCTTGCTCGGGACGAGCAAGGTTTAAGTGTGGGGGAGTTGTTAAGGGTGATTTTATACGTTTTATAAGGATATATTTTATGTCAATATTCCCCATATTCTTAGGATTTTCATAGAAATCGAGCTTATAATCGATTAATTGAGTAAATGGTGTTTCTAATAGGTTAAATTGCAAAACGTAGCGATTTATGTGTTTAAATCAGGATTTTATATTATTTTAGGATTGTGTTACGCTTTGGTATGTTTTTCCTACATTGTAGATACACATTGTTGATGGAAAGGATGATTTTAAAGAGATGAATTCGAGTGGAAAATCCCGAAATATACTCGTAATACGACGGGCTAATCAAAAAGGCGTTTTACGAAGAAGAGTCCTTAATGAAAGTTGTAGAGTTTTCCGAGAGCTTTTTTATGACATTCGGATCATAATTTTTGGAGGTCTACAACTCAAGATATGAAATTTAGAAGTTTGGGTCCATGCAGTGGACCAGCGTCCGAGGAGCCAAAATTGATACGAGTCTTCGGTGCCTCCAAACTAGCGTCCAAAAGGAGCACTGGACGGGCGTCCCCTTTCCCAAACGGGCGTCCAAGGGCGGTGCTTGTAGCAACCGACTTGATTTTCCTATAAAAGCGGCGCGATTTTACCCTAATGATACACAATTTTTCACATTAGAAATTTCCAAGAGAGCGCCGCATCTTAGGAGTCTTGAGGCCGGTCACCCGAGCCTTGTGCTCGGGTGATCCGAGGTTAGATTAGGACGTCGTTTTTCTTCTTCTTTTTCATTGTTGATGCTTGGAGTTCATCCTTTGTAAGAACTATGTGAGTTTGTTTTCAATTTATTCAATCTCTAGTTTATTTTCATGATCTTTGGTTTATATTGTATCGTTCTATGATTATGATGCTATGATGTGAATTAGATCGAGAGATCAGTTTGCTATTGATGTTTACAACATACGAAAGTTGCGTAAACTAGATCACCATAGAAAGATAGGATCTTTAATCATTAATGATGACAAATTAATGGGTTAATCATCTAGGTTGGTAGATTCTAAAATACGAGAGTTAACTTGAATCTACACCTTCATTTTGTATGGAATATCGGTCTCAACATTCGAGAGATGAGAGATCGATAATTGAATTCACTACGAGAGTAGGATTTCATAGCTTGAGAATATAGATTCACTAAGAGATTAGGGGTTTGTGTCTCGTGTAAAGGTGAAACCACAATTTGAAATAAAATCATGAGATGAACTAGGATTGAGATCACTTGGTTTGTATGAAGTTTGATCCCATGTATCCTTAGTTTAGGTTTTTATTATTTGTTCTAGCTTAGATTTATTTTAGTTGTTCTTTAAGTTTTTATGTTTAATCTTTCGTTTATTTGTTTTCTTGAGTAACAATTGAGAGGATTAATAAAATTAGATTCAACTTCCCAATTCCTGTGGATCGACCCCTTACTTATCTCGCTCTACTATCAACAACCCGGTATTCGGCCGGTTAGGAGTTAGTTTTGCATATAGGTTAGGGTTTATAAATTTTCTTTTTGTTTTGTGATGCAAAATCCTCCCAACATCAAGGTTGGGTTCTACAAAATGGGATAAAAAGCTATCGAAGACTTCTCCAACTTAGACAAGAAAGTTGACAAGGCGGCTAAAAAGTCAACCCTGCTTTGCAATTGATCCTAGAGTTATAGAAAGGATGAACCTGCTGGAACAAACACTACAAGGCCGGATTACTTCAGTAGACACAAGATCGGAGATTATGGAAGGTCAACTGAACAACCTGGTAACAACTCAAGAAGGAGTTTTGAGCTTGCTGAACCGTTTTATTGATGATGTCAATAAGGGGGAAGAAGGAAAGAAACCAGAAGGAAAATAAGATGCAAGGATGTTTCAAAAAAGAAATTTTGAAGGTGAGATCAATGCTTACGAGCCCCTGCTCCCCCGAAGAGTCCAATTAGCGATGATCTGCTGAAAGAGTTTAAGACTACTTATAATTCAAGAAGAAGACCTTACAATCAGATGACCTTCTTTAAGGGTTCAAAGTCTTTCCGTGAACTAAAACTTTGGGAAGTAAGGATCAAATCCTTGAGATCAACTTCAAGCTTGGAGGAAGAGGAAGACCAAGCGGTGAAAGGGGACATTCTATTTGAACAAAGGCTAAAGGAATCGTCGATAAAGGACTCACTTGAAGAATTTAAGCTAGAATATATCGGACAAGGATTCAGCGGCAAGGTGCCTAGTTGACCATTGTTGAAGCATGGAAATGGTGGAAGATGGTGCACACTTGGATTGATTTCTCTTGATTTGAAAATCAATGGATGGCAGAAATGTACAGAGAAATCAAGGAATATCAACAAAAGAGGGATCAAGAAAGGAACTAGTTCAGCAAACTCTTTTTACTAGATTTATCTTATGTTGAACGTAGTTGTAATAATGTTTGAACCATTTTGGAATTTTAATGAAATATATCAAGCTTGTTTTTGTTTTATTGTCTTTATCTTTTTGCTTTCTTTGCAAGGATGGTATTGGCAACATCACTAAAAAGTTGGAAATTGTTGGACATGTTTTAGTTTAAATTACGAGTGCCAGACTAGCTGTTATAGGGCAAAGGCAAAAATATGTCGAGAATGAAAGTATATGTTTACTAGAGTTTGATCTTTGTATAGGTTTGACCAAACAAGCACTGTAAAGTGGTCAGCTGACTTGTTCAATAGACCTGTCTAGGTTAGGTGTTTAGTACAGTGTCTAGGACCTGCTGAAGACTCAAGGCTAAGGATTCAAACTCAATAATGAAGGCTAAGGGTTCAAACTTAGTTGTGAAGATTTGAAAGCCAAGGATATGAGATCGAGAATTTAGGTAAGTACGTGACCGCCTAAGCGATCACATATACTTTGTATAGAATGTCTAAGTTCCATATAAGGAAATGTGATGATTGGGACTAAGTTATACTTAAAATGGTGTACTCTAACTTCATAATTAAAAGTTAGATGGGAAGCAGTCAGCTGAGTGCTCATCAAGAACACAATAGACTAAAAGTCAGCTAACCAAATATATACAACAACACACTCATGAACCAGACATTTACTGAGTATATACATATCAGATTAATCCATTTCAAGAATTATTTTTGAAGTTTAAATGGATAAGGATGAATATCAAGCACTAGATTAGTCAGTTAGTGGAGATTGATGGAACGTTGTAAAAGATTCATAGCCAAATAAAGATGGAAACAAACAATTGGTTGACGGTATGCATCGAAGGACAACGACACGGATAGAGGAGTACATCAGAGGGAATTTCAGGGAATAATCAGAATATCCTATAACGGTGATTTTAAATTTTAAATTCAAGCATAGGATTTTCACCTATAAATAGAGGACCCCTGGAATCAAATCATATAACGAACTTACTAGCAATTAAGATCATTACACCATGCTAAACTGAGCATTCATACTGATCTGGAAAACTCTTCAAGTGATAATGCATTCAAGTATCATCTAGTATCTACACTTGGAGATATTAAGTGCGATCTTATCATCTGATTAAAAGCTTGCTTTGAAAATTTGAATCACTTTCTTCATTCAACCCATACTTTTTAAGAAGAACCTGAAGACATAGAAGCATTGCTAAGTGTCAAGAACTGTTGGTTTTGTGGTGGAGCTGGTGAAGACGCAATCCTATCCTTCAAGGACCAGTGGAGTACTTAGGAGTAGCAATCCTACCTGTTCTTAGTATTCAGTTTATGAAGCCATAGTTATTGGTCAAGGACAAACATTTTAGGGACTTTTGTAACAGGAACCTCAAAAGACTCTAGCGAATTTCCTCCAACATCACAGGAGAAGAGTGGACGACGAGGATTACACCACTGGAACAACTATAAAATTTGCCTTACTTTACTTTCTTGCATTTACTTTACGCCTTTAATTTTATTGCATGTTATACATATCAACCTTTGAACTAGCTACGAATCCACACACCTTTAACTACTAAGTATCTAATACTTAGTATCATATTTTAAACAATAAGTATAAAGGCTTAATCTATATATATTATAACTTTGCAACAAATTCACTAGATTTAATAGTCGGCGGTATTTGTGTAAAGTTAATAGACTATTAACCCTATTTGAGTTTGTCTTAACTCCGAAAAAGTTTTAAGTGTTAAGTTTATTCACCCCCCTCTAAACTAAACCAAAGCCTTTTCAAGGGACCAACAGCGGTAATTGTGCATACGCGAGGAATGCACAAAAACAGCTTAAGCCACTTTATTCTTTATTGACAGTCGCAAGACACGAAAACTTTTACGAGGGTTTTCACATGAGAATCATGAAGGAAAAAACCACATATATCCAGAGTCAGGTGACAAACAATATATGTGATGAAAAAACCTTGCGATTGTCATGCTACTTTGTTGACTCAACAACTTGAAAATATTCAAAAACAATAAATAAGGGTTTAGAAATTGTTTTGAGTTTATAGTCACCACTACTATTTGTACTAATAATGATCATTTACTTGTAAATCGGGTCGTCCAAGATAAAGACTTCCAACTCGTGTGTAATCGCGCTCTAGGTAATGTTTTAGCATATGGCCGTTCTTGTGTAAATCTTCTAATAGTTTTCATTCTTGAACACTTTTCATGATGACATAACGTCCAAACCATCTAGATTTCAACTTTACAGGAAAAAGACGAAGACGCGTATTGTATACCAACACCTTATCTCCAACTTCAAAGGTGCGATTCAGAATTCTTTTGTCGCGTTGGCATTTCGTTCTTTCCTTATAAATCATCGTATTCTCATATGCTTCTCATCTAAATTCCTCTAATCTGTTTAACTCCAACAATCTTCTTTCACCATCTAAACTTTCATCCATATTTAAGAACCGAGTGGCCCATAGGGCACGGTGCTCGAGTTCGAACGGTAAATGACATGACTTTCCAAAAACTATCATATATGGTGACATCCCAATGGTGGTCCTATTAGCAGTTCTGTACGCCTATAGAGCGTCATCCAATTTCAAAGACCAATCCTTCCTTGTGGGATTTACAGTTTTCTCTAAAATCCTTTTGATATCTCTATTCATGACTTCTATTTGTCCACTTGCTTGGGGGTTATATGCTAGAACAATCTTATGCCGCACCCCATACATCATCATCAACTTTTCAAACAACTTTGTTACATAAATGACTCCCCCGATCACTAATAATTGCCGTTGGCACCCAAACCTCATCAAATTTTCTTCTTAAAGAATCTTAGGACAACCACGGCATCATTTGTAAGTGAGGCCATTGCCTCTAACCATTTTGAAACATAGTCCACATCAAATAGGATGTAACGATTAGATTTTGACGATGTAAAGGTCCAACTAAATCAATTCCCCACACATCAAACAATTCCACCTCAAGGATACTATGCAGTGGCATCTAATTCCGCTTCGAAATGTTTTGAGTCAATTGACAGGAATGACAGGCTTTGGTAAACTCATAAGCAGACTTGAATATAGTTGGCCAATAGAATCGACACTGCAGTACTTTAGCTGTTGTTTTATCTGGCCCATAATGACCTCAAACTTCTCTTGAATGGTAATAGCTCAGAATACTTGGAATTTCATCATCATGTACACATATCCTCATAATGTTATCAGGACACATCTTATACAGTTAAGGATCATCCCAATAATAATGCTTCAAGTCTCTAAAGAACTTCTTCTTGTCCATGCTTGTGAATTTAGCGGGTAGGTATCTCTTCGCAAGATAATTACTATGTTAGTAAACCATGGGTTTACCTTTCCACTCTTGATGTACTTGATGGGTTGAGACTCAGCTGGAGCTACTGCGAGACAACAAAAAAGTTCTTCGTCTAGAAAAGATTCTGAATCTCGGTAGTTTACTTTTCTTCAAACGGTGTCAATCTTGACGGGTGATCGACCACGATTCTCGGACCCTTTTTATCCTTGATCTCGACATCAAAATCTTGTAGGAGTATAATCCATCTCGGCTTGGGGTCTTGTTTGGTTAAAAGATACTTTAGAGCTGCGTGGTACGTGAAAATAGTGACCTTAGACCTACAAGGTAAGATTTAAACTTGTCGAATGTGAATATTACGGCTAAGAGTTCATTCTCCATAGTCGCATAATTCCTTTATGCACTATTGAGGTACGGCGGCATAGTAAATTGGTTTAAAGATTTTATCCTCTCTTTGTCCCATGGAAGCTCCAACCGCCGTATAACATTCATCACACATTGGTTCGAAAGGTTTATTCCAATCTGGGGCTACCAGAATCGGGGCAGTTATCAACAATTGCTTTAGTGTGTTGAATTCTTTCTTGCATCCCCTACAAAGACAAAAGGTACATCCTTTGCAAGCAATTCAGTTAAAGGTATAGAGTCTTGGAAAAATCCTTAATAAACCTCTTATAGAATCTTGCGTGGCCATGAAAGGCTCGCAACATCTTTGTGTTCATTGGAGGTGGTAGTTTCTCTATGACCTCAATTTTTTATTTATCCACTTTCATTCCTTTCTTTGAAATCATATGGCCTAACACAATACCTTCAGTGACCATAAAAATGGCACTTTTCCCAATTAAGCACAAGGTTGATCTCTTCACATCTTTTAAGCATCTCTACTCAAGTTATCAAATCATGCATCATAGCTAATTCCAAAAACTCAAAAATCATCAATGAATATCTCCAGAAAATCTTTCAGCATGTCTGCAAATAAACACATCATGCACCTCTAGAATGTGCTGACGCATTACATAGTCCGAAGGGCATGCAATTATACGCGAATAATCCAAAGGGACATGTGAATGTGGTTTTCTCATGGTCCTCGGGGGAAATGTGTCTCTGGTAATAACCAGAGTACCCATCTTGAATACATTAAAATGCTTGACCACTCAATCTCTCTAGCATCTGATCAATGAAAGGTAGGGAAAATGATCTTTCCTAGTCGCATCATTCATATTCCTAAAATCGATGTAGACTCGATGTCCAGTAAATAGTCAAACTAGGATCAACTCATCAAACTCATTAGGTTGGACAGTGAATCCTCGTTTCTTGGGCACCATATGAATCGGGCTCACTCACTCACTATCTGCAATCTGTAAAATGATTCCTATTTTAAACATCTTTATAATCTATTCCTTAACAACATCCTTAAATTAGGGCATCAACCTCTTATGAGGTTGAGCAGTAAGCGTACTTCAACTTAGAGGGCAAAGGCTTAAGCGTTAAGTTCCTTGGTGGCTCTTCCAACGACGTCTTCAGTATCTTTCCAGCCAACTATAAATTGAAGAACATATGCTAGGAAGGTCTATGTATTGGTTCTCTTGTATCCACAGAGGATACAGGTTCTTTTTCCTGCACACCCCCTACACTGTACCCTGGCCAAATCTTTTCTTTACTTTCCTCTTCTTCTTCCTTCAACAGCAAGGTCTTGGCTACTTCAGGATCTGTTGCTACTTCTTTGTTGTAACATCAAAACAAGCTCATCTAGGTCATCCATCACATAACATACTTCTCCATCATCATGGGCATACCCCATCATTTTGAGCACATTGAAGATCATTTTATCATCATTCGCTCCTAGGATTAATTCTCCTTTATGGACGTCAATCAAAGTTCTACTTGTTTCTAAGAAAGGTCTTCCTGAAATTAGTGGAACATCACTATTTACCTCAATATCCAGCATTGCAAAATCTATTTGGAACACAAACTTATCAACCTTAACCAGAACGTCCTCTACAACTCCATGGTTTGTTTCATAGACCTATCTGCTAACTGAAGGGTCATTGACGTCTCATTCAACTCTTTCATGCCTAACTTATGAAAGATAGAGATTGGCATTAGGTTGAAGCTCGCTCCTAAGTCACATATTGCATTGTTTATGAACACTCCTCCAATTGTATATGGTATGAGGAAGCTCCCAGGATCCTTACATTTAGACGGCAATTTGCGTTGCAACATTACCGAACATTCCTTATTTAGGCAAATGGTCTATAGGTCCAATAACTTCCTCTTGGTAGAAACTGCTTCTTTTAGAAACTTAGCGTACTCTGGCATTCCGGCCCGGAAGCACTACCAAAGGAACGTTAACTTTCATTTTTTTAAACTTGTATAAGAACTTTTTGTAACGAGCGTCATCGTGATTCGGTTTAGACTTCTAAGGGGCGAGTAAAGAAGCGAGGATTAAAAGTTATATTTCATGAAGACTTACTTGCGACTATTCTTTGTGTTCCACGATCATTCTCTAGATCTGCAGACTAGCGCAACTACAGGTTGTTGTTGCGCAGTTCTAGCTCCTCTGTTCCTTCTGACTCTGCTGCGTCCTGTTCCTCTCTAAATTTTGGTTCATCTCTTATATCTGGTCCAGGTATTTCCTTTCTGCTTCTTGTAATGATAACATTGATGCCCTTCGGGTGTTTCTTGGCGATCCTCCTGGAGGGTGAGCTTACACATATTCAGAAATTTGTCCCACTTGGTATGACAAATTCTGCATTAAGGCTTCCAGATTGGTCAGTCTCATGTCATTTTTCTGACAATATGTTACGAAATTTGAGCTAAGCTCGCTCATGGACTTCATTAATTGATTGACACTCTTGGTCACAGTTGAGTTCATCTTGTCCATAGACGCTTCCCATCCACCTGACTTGTTTGATTGAGGCAAAAATATGCATTTTTATTCGCTCTCTCACCACCATCAAGATTGTTATATCCAAAGCAAGGGTGGTCTTGAGAACTGGGCGATATACGCCCCTATATGGATTTCCTTGCCTTCCCAAATAATTCACGTCTTTGGTGTTGGATATCTCGATTCCTTGGACCTTTTCCATCTTGGCGACGCGATCTGCTTGTCGTTCATTTTCTCATTAATAACTAGCAAGCTGGTATAGGATCGTTGAGAAGTATCTTCTCTAAATACGCCTTAATTTGCTTTCACAATCTCTGTTTGATGTGTCCCCCCTTTGGATTGTAAGTGTTGTATGTTCTAACTTCTCTTGACTTCTTCGGGTGATAACAACGTGAAACACACTGTTGCTTGATGCATCTTGTACGCGGATTTTTATCTATGCGAAACAAACAAGTAATAAATTTATAATCCGGTTAACCCAAGTATAAGGATCGTAGTATTAGTGGTTAATGCCGGGTCGATCTTACGGGGAACTAGACGAATGCAAATCCTAGTTTTTGCCTAACTAAACTATGTCACGAAAAACTAAATTAAACGGCGATTAAACAAAACCAAGGCGAATATATATGCTGAATATAAACTAGACGAGAGGACGAATCCAAAGCTAGGAAGGTTTGGTTGCGAACAAATTACTCTAGAAGTGCAATAGAAAATAAACTAACTAAACGAGTTCAAGTCTCAAGGGTTAAATCAAGTTTAATGTGGGCAAACGAGTATTGATCCACCTATCCAACAAACACTAACCTTTCATCCTGATTATATTGCAGTTTTTACCAAGTTGTGGTTCATCCTATCAAAGGTATGAATCCTACTTTCGTAGATGATTCGCCTATTAATTTCTATCTTTCGATTTACGGAAATTAACGCGTCATAACATAAACAAAGATGTAAACTTTAACGTTTTAACCTAGATTTCCAACCTATCAACTTTCGTTTGACATAGATTTAAGATCTATTCCTAAATCATGGTAATCTAATGTTTATAAAGACTTTCATCAAATATAACACATCATACATGCACATCTTTCGATATAAATGCAATTAATCAACATAAGACATGATAAAGGAAACAACTTGATTAAAAACTTACAAAATAACCGAAAAATCAAAAGTAATGTAAGTTGGATGGCTTCACGATGCTCGTTTGATTGAAGCCTAGCCTCTTAGCATCCTTGAATAGCTTGAATTGTTGAAGTAAATTGCATAAACTAAACTAATTTTATCTAAGAATTTAAGAACATCAAGCGGGAAAAAAGCGAGTAAAAACGCAGCCTATAGCCGCCCCTAGGGTTTAGGGTTCGAGAATTGTAGAATTGGTGTCTGAATGTGTGAAAATAGGCAAGTATTTATAGAGATTTGAGGCGGTTTCACTAAGTCGGCGATCCGGACGCTCGTTTGGTTAAGTAGACGATCGTCCAGATGTTCTGAACTCCAACGCAGACGTTCGTCTGGATAGCGTCCAAACTCTCTGATCTTCTTTTTGCACCTTGGACACTCGTCTGCTTCTTCTGAACGTTTGTTCAGTAAGTTCATGATGCCTCAGTATTGAATTCTCCCTCTAGACGCCCGTTTGGATTATCAGACGCCCGTCCACTCCTGGACGGGACTTGGACGCCAGTTTAGCTGGAATAAAACTTGATTAAATCATCTCTATCTCTTTTACGCCCACTCCATTCGATCATTATCTCTTCTTAAATCTTTATAGCTCGAATTTTAACCCTTTTGATCATCATTTGAGCACGATAAGCATACCTATAACACATGGGCAAACATCGCAATTTGTAATAAAGTCCAATTAATTATAATTCACGATGAGAACACATAATTTATTCAATATTGCAATTAAGTCCTCAAAAACCTAGTATGCTCAATATTTCCATATAAGGGCCATTTATTATGCAATTAATCCAATTAAGGGGGAAAATACCATAAAATATATCATAATAATAAGACATAGATTTTCACCCTTAACAACTCCCCCACACTTAGCTTTTGCTCGTCCCGAGCAAAACAAAACGAAAAATTAGGCTCGAGAAAGGAAAACAGGCATCTAAACAAATACAACATATATTCAATAACTTAGGTGTCACCATCGTGTAAGTGCATAGCCATAGGAAACTTCCACTAAACCACACTTGAATAACTCAAAGCAAAACTAGCTAATACCCCCTCGTAGATTAGTAATAAATGATACTCATAAGATGTACCCTACAAAAGTGGCATATCCCGAAAAGGATGATCGAATGAATCTAGGGCCTTTACGAAATACTCGAGAGGATAATCCTACTGACATATCTATCGGTTTATACTGGGGATAAGATTAACGAAAACTAAGCCTTCTTCATTTCATAACATAAGTTGATTGAATTCATTCACTTTAAACACACATTAGGGTGAGCTTTTGCCCTCATAGCGAATAGGACATTTCGAGATAATCCCCTACCTTACTCCAATCATAAGGCGACTTTCCCTAGCTTGTCGTGAGCTTTTAGTCATCATAGTGGTATAGGACATACGTGGTATACCCTACCTCACTCAAATCATCGACTAGCTTTCGACACACACATAGATTCATTTAACTTTTTCAACTTCTCATTTGACATTAGTTACGTGTTACTTATCACATTCAAACCTCTAGATATTCACAGTATCTCATACTTCGGATCTAAATACAAACTATCATAAATCTCGAGATATATGCGTAGCACTAAGCACATGACTTATAAGAAAATCGAAAACTACCAATCCAAAACGGGGTATAACTTTATAAATTAGCTCATCATTCACTATGGCTCGTGAAAAACGAGTGTCGGTGAAACAACTAACTTATCAAATACATGAAATATCGCATAGATGACTATAAAAACAATGAACCTCAAATCGAGCGCCTACTCGGGACAAAACAAAAACAAAGGTGTCGGAAAATTTTGAAATTTCGCTCATTTCGCATAAACGTGTACTCTAAACATGCTAAACGTGTACGCATAGGTACAAGTACAAATCGAACTATCCCCTCCCCCACACTTAAAAATTCAACATGTCCTCATGTTGTGCGAAAAGTAAAAGGATAAGAAACTTAGCTGTATGCGCGTAGAAAATCGAGGTTTTGGTCAGGCCGGAGCATGAAAGAAACAACACTCGCAAAAGCGTCGAAAAAAAAACGTCCAAACCGAACTCAACCAAGATTAGATCTGCACTACTCGACAAAACAACAGAGTCTCGGGGGAAAACGGGGCACAATAATGTAATAATGCGAAAGGAAAGAATGAAAGAGATAGAACAACAAACGTCAACTAAAAGTGATCATAATACCAATGAAAGCGCAATCCAAGTACGTGGTGCTAGACAGTTGACATGATTTAAGAAAAATAGCAACATAGCGAGAATAATAGAAAGTACAGAAATCATGGAAGCATCAAAAGGAAAGTAGTAATAGTCATCGTACAACCAGATCGAATGTGCAAAAAAAAAAAAAAAGAAATACATCAAGCAGAAAATGCATAAAAATCTCAAGATCACTCGGGCGGAATCGGCACATCAGACGGAGGAATAACAGCAGGATCACCAGCAGGGGCATCAGCACGAGGAGCATCTGAAGTAGGTACAGCAACAGTGGACGTCGTCGGTGTAGGCTCAGGCTGCATAGTAGAAGCAGTAGCAGGGTCTACCGGGGGCTCATCCTCCTCATCGTCAGACGACTCGCGAATCACAGCTACAATCGCCTGCTCAATGTCGTCATCGAAACTATAGTCCACCACGGCGGGGGCATAAATCCGCTCATCCTCGGCGGCCTATCCTCAAGCACACACGAAGCAAAGTGACAATGTTGTTCTGCATGTCTCGGCGATCGAGCATCCCCGCCTAAAGCGTGGGCCATCGAGCCGCATCCGCATCGATGGAGAAATGGTAGGGACGGGGAGGTACCGGAGGTGGGGCGGCCTCGGACTCACCCGCGGCGGAGGTTTTTCTCTTTGAATACCTCTCGGGTTCTTAGGCACGTGATCCCGCTTATACTCCGGCACTCCGGCATCGATGCATATCGATGAATCAAATGTGGGACAATCAAACTCCGCTTGTAATTCTTCTGAGTGAACACCAACTCATCATAAATCGCTTGGCCAACATCGACATTTAACTTGAAAACCAAAGCATACAATATTCCAAGGTCGCCTATGTGAAAGTGTGTCAGATTATTCTTCGGCAATAAACGACTCTGGATGAAACGGCAATAGACCCTCCAATCTTCAGACCACGCCGTAGTAACAATCTCCTTACGGTCCCCACCCGGCCTGAGCGTCCAAGCAACATCGGGGCAAACCTGCAATCTCAATTCCTCCAAGGGATCCTGTCCCAAATCCTGCCTTCTCTTAATTTCCTCCTTATAATCCAACCCTTCAAACGCTGCCAACCCATATTTTGCATTAAAAACTTGTGGTGAAATGGGAACCTTAACACCTCGAACCAACACAACCCCCGTGTTCAAGTCGGTTTCCGAAAAATTAGCATAAAACTCCCTAACCAACGAATCATTAAGCGGGGTAGTCGGGATCTTCATCAATGCATCCCATTCCCTATCTTTCAACAACTTCACAAAAACGGGATCCACCTTTGTCTCTATCACCGCCCGCTCAACCAACATATTCCGAGCGAAATAGTGTTTGGTATAGGCCTCATGTGCTTTAGAGTTGACAAACCGACGAGGCATAGGGATAGGCACAGCTGGTCTCACTTTCTTTCGGGGTCCCTCGGCCCTAGGTTCATCGGCATCCTCCCTAGCAACCTCCTCAGCAGTTTCATCTCTAGACGGCTCACCACCTCGGGCAGTCTTAGTAAACCGTGCCAAGGGCACATCCAAATCAGTTTCAGACTCCGAGGTGGACTCGTCTCTCAAATCAGCTCTAGCTTGTTGTGATGCCCTAGAGGGTTGCTCTCGGATCACTACGCCCCTATTTGGATCAACTATGGGAGGGTCCAACTCTTTACGCTTTTTACCACTCTCCCTAGCCACACCCTTACCAAACCGCTTCTGAACTCCCTTCATCCGCACCATGATTTAAACTTGAAAAACCACAAACACTAAAACAATTCACGGCACAACAAAGGGTACCCGTTTAACATCCAAATCGGGATTTCAATTCAACAATGTCAACCCATCCACCACAACCATCATCACCACATCATCACAACACCAAAACAGGAAGAAAAAGCAACAAAATGAGATAAATTTCAAGAAAATGAGCCGACCCGAAGATCGAACTCACAAAAACGTGAAAGAAATCAAGAAAAGTCGCTACAAACTTACCAAAGATGATGAGTAGATGAAGATAATGCTCGTAGACGTCCAAAACAACCCAAATTGACCCCAAAAATCCGATTTTTCTTGAACAAAGTCGGACTCTATAGGTGGCCGATTCTCTAAAAATATGGAATGTTGGGGGATTCGGCTTTGAAAATTGATGAGAGGGTGTCAGGGGCGTCCTATAGCACTTGAAATCGCCCAATTTGGTGTTGAATCAATGGATTTAGGTTGTGTGGAGGGCAAAAGTCGGGTGAGGCGGTTTGAAATTCGAAGGAATGAGGTTTCATGGCATGAGGGGGTATATATAGACAGGTGGTGGACGCTCGTCCAACTCGGCGGACGGGCGTCTGTCTAGAAATGTGATGAACTGGACGGGCGTCCAGAGTACCAGACGCTCGTCCTAAGACTTGAATTGAATACAGGATTGGAGGGAATCATCCGGACGGGCGTCCATAGTTTTAGACGAACGTCTGGGCAAGAAGTTGAATACAGGATGGAAAAGCTTGTTTCCAGACGGGCGTCCCATAACGTGGACGGGCGTCCAGGAAAATTGAGAGCCGGACTGGCGTCCAGTATCACTAGACGGGCGTCCAGTCAAGAAAAACACAAAATTGTCCCTTTTTAAAACTTATCATATAAAACAACTAAATGCGAAACTTTTATTATTGATAATTTAAAATTCCAAAGTACAATATGGAAAATCATGAGAGAATTTGAAAATAAAACAGACAAAAATAAAACAGTGGGTTGCCTCCCACCAAGCGCTTCCGTTTTACGTCGGGCCTCGACGAAAGCTAAACTAACTAAGGAAACACTAATCTGCGTAGATCTCGTCCCAATCCACTAAGCGAATGAGACGTCGAAGCATGTCGATAGCCGGAGGGAAGTCGTACTCATCCTGCAAACACCAATCCTCGCCAGCTACCTCAACACCCCTAAAATGCTCGGCCCGCGGCACTAGTGCCAAATCCGTCGCATAGGATCATTAAGGATCGTGTAAGGACGTCCTATAGCCTCCCGCAACTCCTCGGTCGTGAAATCGCTGCCTCCCGAACACGGTGGAACAATGATAACGTACGTGATGGTCTTAACCTGAGTGCTAATGTCAAAATCTACATGAAGAACTATCGTGCCTCCTGGTCCATCATCTACTGTGATCAGCGGGATTCGACTAATGAGTGGGAACTCCTCAGGGCGAACTCCGTAGAGATCCATATCGAGAAAGCAACTGCGACGGATAGAAACATAGAAGCTTAGTAAAACTAACCAAAATAACATACTAAAGCACAGAGAACTAAGAAAAACTTAAACAAGATTGGATATCTAGGATGCCCCCTAGTGGCGCTTTTGGTTTATGTCGTTAGCTCGACACCAGTTGAATTCAGCCTGGGTCAGGCCATTTGACTTTTCTGCCCGCCATTACCTCGTTAAAGTTCTGATCAGGATTGTGGCTGCGAAACGACACTTAACGCATGGGATTAAAGCTTTGACGAGTTTTCCGGATACGTTGAACCTTTCCCATGGTCGACTTTCGCTTTTGTAGATTTCTCCGCGACGTTTGAGTTGTTGCTCCCTTGCATAGTCCTCCATATCCCAACTACCGGCTAGAACTTCTTGTGATAGACCACTACCGTTATCCTCAGAAAACAGATTGGGTGAAATCTCGTCAGAGTCTTCGACTTCATTTACACCGCATCCAAGGATATCGAGAAATTTAACAATCAAAGGCTTGCCTGTAGGTTCTCCAATGTAGTGTTTGCACCTCTGACCATTAACTCGAAACGGCTGATCTTTATAACCGAGTAGTTCTAGAACGCCTCCAGGAATGATTTTGAGAATCGTAAAGGGCCCGGACCATCGTGTCCTTAGCTTTCCAGAAAACAAATGTAATCTGGAATTATAAAGAAGAACTTGTTCCCCTACTTGAAATTCTCTTTTCTTAATTTTTGCATCATGGAGGAGTTTCATCTTATCCTTGCTTATCCTGGCGCTTTCGTAAGCCTGGAGCCGGAATTCGTCTAACTCATGCAGCTGCTGCAGTCGATGTTTTCCACAAGTTTGGGAATCAAAGTTAAGAAACTTCGTCGCCCAATAAGCCCTATGCTCTAACTCAAGCGGCGAGATGACATGGCTTGCCGTAAACCATCGATATGGAGATGTACCCATAGGGGTTTTATAAGCGATCCTATACGCCCATAGTGCATCATCCAATTTCAAACTCCAGTCCTTTCTATGATTGTTCACCTTGTCTTTTCCGGGATTTGTTTGATGCTTTGGTTGCTCCGCTCAACGACCGCTAGTCATCGGATGGTATGGTGTGCCGGTCTTATGGCGAACACCATACTTTTCAAGGACTTTCTCTAGAGGTCGGTTGCAGAAATGCGTTCCTTCATCACTGATCAGGGCTCGAGGACATCCAAACCTCACAAAGATGTTCTTCTTCAGAAATTTCATGACCGTTTTATGATCATTGTGAGGAGTGGCCACTGCCTCCACCCATTTCGAAACATAATCAACGCGAGACTAAGATGTATTTGTTGCCACACGATGACGGGAAAGGTCCCATAAAATCGATGCCCCAAACATCAAAGACTTCGCACTCTAAGATGGGTTTTAAAGGCATGTCGAAACGCCTTGTCGAGTTCCGGTTCTTTGACATCCGTCGCAAGCTTTACGAAGGCTTCGTATCCTTAAAGATTGTAGGCCAATAGAAACCGGATTTGGAAGATCTTAGCAACCGTCTTCCAAGGACCAAAGTGACCACTGTTGGTCCACTATGGCATTGCTCGATAATCTCTTGTTGCTCGGATCGGGAACGCATCTTCTAAGCAAACCATCTTTGCAGATCTTGAACAGATAAGGTTCATCCCAAACGAAATATTTCATATCAGAGAAGAACTTCTTCTTCTCTTGATACGACATTTCGGGGTCAAGGTAACGGGCATGAAGGTAATTCACAATAGACGAATACCACGGAACATCAGGAGAGCGGCCATCGATCAACATGATGTTTTCTAGAGGAAAATAAAGATCTATATCTTCAGGATCACCCTTTTCCTCACTTATCATCCTAGAAACATGATCCGCCACTACGTTCTCACTGCCCTTCTTATCTTTGATTTGAACGTCAAACTCTTGGAGGGTCAGTATCCAATGCAGTAAGCACGGTTTAGCTTCCTTTTTGGTCATGAGATAACGCAAAGCAGCGTGATCAGTCCACACAATCACTTGAGCACCCAGCAGGTAACTACGAAACTTATCCATAGCAAAGACTACGGCTAATAATTCCTTTTCGGTGGTCGTGTAGTTAACTTGAGAAGGATTCGGTGTGTGGCGGCATAATAGATAGGCTGGAACTTTCCTTCGATTATTTGTCCTAAGGCTTGCACCAACAAGCATAGTTGGATGCATCGCACATAAGTTCAAAGGGCAAGTTCCGGTCGGCGATATAAGAATTGGGGCGGATATTAACCGATTCTTGAGCTCCTCAAACGCTTGCTTGCGGTTCTCATCGAAATTGAACTCAACGTCTTCCTTGAGCAAGAGTAGATAGGGGCTTGGCTACTTTGGAAAAATCTTGGATGAATCTCCTATAGAAACCGACATGTCCTAGGAAACCTCTGACTTCGCGTACATTCTTAGGATAACTCATCTTCTCAATGGCTTCTACCTTGGCTCTATCTACTTCTATACCTTTGGCTGACACTTTGTGGCCAAGGACTATGCCTTCATCTACCATGAAATGGCATTTTTCCCAATTAAGCACTAAGTCCTTTTCCACACATCTAGACAACACTGATCAAGATTATCGAGGCGGTCATCGAAGGATTGACCAAAGGCGAGAAATCATCCATAAAAATCTCCATGCACTTTTCAACTAGCCCGTCAAAGATTGCCATCATACACCTTTGGAAGGTGGCGGGGCATTACGAGAGACCAAATGGCATCCGCCCGTAGGCGAATGTCCCATAAGGGCAAGTGAATGTAGTCTTCTCTTGGTCAACGGGATCGATGGGTATACGGAAGTATCCACGAATATCCATCCGGGAAACAAGTAGAATGCGTGCCCCGCCGGACGCTCAAGCATCCGGTCAATGAATGGAAGGGGAAATGATCTTTCGGTGTGACCTCATTGAGCTTTCGATAATCGATACATACTCGTATCCCGTAACGAGCCTCAATGCTATCTCTTCGCCCTTCTCATTCTTTTCAATAGTAATTCCACCTTTTTTGGGAACTACTTGAGTTGGGGATACCCACTCACATGTCCGCAATGGCGTAAATGATACCCATATCTAGAAGCTTGATAATTTCCTTCTTGACTACCTCTTGCATGTGAGGGTTGAGCCTTCTGCGAGGTTTGTCTAACTTGTTTTGCACCCTCCTCGGTCTTGATTTTGTGCATACGGATGTCGGGAGATATCCCTCGGATATCTCCCACCTCGCCATCCAAAGGCTTTTTCATTTTTGCGCAAGACGTTTAACAATTTAAGCTCTTCTATACGAGATAGCTTGGCAGAGATGATCAAAGGAAGCTTGTCACCTTATCTTAAAAACACATACTTAAGATGTTTAGGCAACGGCTTCAGTATCAAATCTACGGGAGGATCCTCTAGACTTGATTTAAGATCACCACTCTTCAACTCAACATCGCTGAGCTTACTCAGTGGTCCTACTGCCAAGGCTTCTTCTCTTAGCTCATGCTCAAATTCAGCTGCTAACTGGTCTAGATTGACCATACCATGATTATTCAGATTATCGATCAATCGCTCATATTCCGCTCTACTACGGCCAAGACTTGCTTATCCATGAAGTCATTGAAGTCATCGACGTCTCCTCAATGGAACAGCCGGTTGGAGATCCAGAAGGTACATTGATAGATTTCAAAACACTATAGCTCACCTCCTGGTCACCAACTCGAATGGTGACATGCCCACCATCACAATCGATGAGGGCTCTAGGCGTAGATAGAAAAGGTCTTCCGAGAATCAAAGGGACACTTTCACTTTTCTCAATATCCAAGACGTACCGATCAACTAGAAAGGTAAACCTATCTATTTGAACCAATACGTCCCTTAGGATCCCCGAAGCTTTCTTAGAGGACCTATCGGCGAAGCGCATGTTCATGGTAGTGGGTTCTAGAAGATTACGCAAACCAAGGCGATTGCAAACGGACAATGGCATCAAGGCGATGGATGCACCCGGGTCACATAAGGAATTCGGGAAGACTAGGCCTCCCATCCGCAATGTGAGCACAAATTTGCACTGGGTCGCTTCTCTTGGTTGGTAAGTCTTGATAATTGACCATAGAACACTCCTTACCAATTGCTTGATCCATTCCTCGCTAACTTCTTCTTGGAAGATACAACATCCTTGATGAACTTTGTATACTTAGGCATCTCGACCAAGACCTCGGATAATGGCGATTTACACGAATATTTTTCGAAGGTTTAGCACCTTTTCGTACTTTTTGTCTTCAACCAATGGAATGTTGCTCTTCCTCGGTGGAAACGGAAGCTTCTTCGAGGTCATTCTCGGAAAAGACTCTCTTTGAGGATGTCGATAGCTTTGTCTTCCAAATCCTTCCACCGAACCGTCTTTTCGAAGCTTTCGCGATCGGGGATCAGCCACCGACTTCCTTTCCTTTTTCGGTCCTCAAGGGATCGGCCACTTGAGGGTTTCCAACTTGTTCGGTCCTCGGGGAACAGCCACCGAGGATTTCCAACCTTTTCACTATCGGGGGATCAGCCACCTGATCACTTGCTTGCAGCCAAGGGGATGATGGGTGCTCAACTTCCCCTCCTGCCTTATCAATGGCAGGAGGGGCTAGTGGTTTCCCTGGAAGCCAGGGGGACCACTCAGCTGTGTACCGCTTCTTAAATTCATTGTACTGGCCTCCTCTTGTCCATAATGCATTGTTGGTACGAGGTCAGTACATTGGCTACTGCTCAAATCGGCCTGAGCAACATGACCGCCCTTAGGATTTTTCTCGGTAAAACTGGGCAGATGCCCAGGGGGTCTTGATGCTAACTGCTCAGCCAGCTGCCCTATCTGTCTTTCAAGGTTCTTATTGGTACTCATCAGGAGCTGAATGTTCTTGTTTTGCTCCTCTTTGAATGAGTTCCATTCAGCCTTGAGGTCATTGGAATTCGAGGGGCCTTGAGAATTGAAAAAATTTTGATTTTGTGGCTGGCTGGGCCGATTCTGATAATTGGAATTGGAAATGGAGGGCCAATTCGATTAAACCTTTGTGTTTGATTGGAAAAATTAGAGCTTTGGTTCGAACCAAAACCGGGGTTTCTATTGAAGCTCGGGTTAGAATTGAAGTTCGAGTTTGGATTACGATTGAAACTCGGATTACGGCCGAAGCCACGATTTTGAGCATTATTCGGCCGGAGAATTGGTTGTTGAACCTAGGATTAGGCGGCCGAAAAAGCATTCACTTCGCACTTTGTCCAATCATGGGACGAAACGAGCGGTGTGCCCCGGATCATCACATACTTGGCATGTGATTGTATTATCTTGTCCATTATTATGAACGGCGTTGACTTGATGAGCGGCGGGGGATTGAAACCGACCTTTTTGGACATGTGGCCGGGTTGATAGCGACTTTCGCAATACGAACACGAGAGTTACGTGGAAATGAAAGAGTCGATTACTCGGATTAGGAACAATTTGGGATGTTGTCTGTCGAGAATTAGCCATTTGCTTTTGCAACATGGCAATCGAGATTTTGCATAGTCACTTCCTCGACCTTGGGAGGGGAGGAGGTGCTGAATAGCTTGATAGGATGGGGCATAGTTGTATTTGGCAATGTCTTCGAACAATGCCCATCCTTCGTCTGGAGTCTTCTTCAAAAATGCCCCGCCAGATGAACTATTGACCATGCCTTTAGTGAGCTCGGTCAATCCGCTAAAGAATGTATTGACTTGCCTTTGCATCGGCAAGCCGTGGTGGGGACATTTTCGGAGAAGGGACTTGAACCTTTTCCAGCAATCAAAGAAAGATTCATTTTCCTGCTGATGGAATGTGAAGATTTCGTTCAAACACTGGGCCGTCTTTGATGGAGGGAAATATTGACTCAAAAATTCTTTTTCAAGTCCGGCCCAGGTCGTAATGGATTCCGAAGGGAGAGAGTGATACCACTCTAGTGCTTCCCCTCGCAAGGAAAATGGGGAAAGTTTGAGCTTGATTGCGTCCTCACTTACACCTTGGATACGGGTAGTACCGCATATATGTAGAAATGTGTGTAGGTGAGTATGGGGGTTCTCTGATTGATAGCCGTGAAAAATTGACGCATGCTGCATCATTTGAATAAGTCCTGGCTTAAGCTCGAAAGTTGGAGCCGTAATGGCCGGCATAACGATTGCGGGGTTGATGGTGACTGTGCCAGGCATGGCATAGTCGGCCAACGTCCGTCTATCTTCCGCTGCCATTATTACTATTCTTTCGATTTCTCCTGAAAGATAATGCTCAAATTCTTGATCTAGAGCGTTTCCTTCGTTGAACCGAAGTTTCCGCCTATTGGGTCAGACTATGGTCCGCTCGGGGTCAGGGGAATAGATTAGTGGTCCCTTCTGACTACGAGTTTGCATACACCGAGCTCCAAGATCAAGTTGTTGAGCAAGAAAGAAAAAAGGAGAGAAAGAGAACTATAAACTAAGAAACTAACGACTAAAACTAAAGACTTATAATCTAATCTAAGATTAAAACGTAGAGAAAAGAAAAGAGGAAAAGAAGAAGATGATAGAGGGAAGGAGGAACGGACGAACGTTCAAACTTATGGACGAGGGTCTGACCAGTTTTTCAGGATGGACGGGCGTTTTAAATGTAAACGCTCGTCCGTTATTTCTGAATTCCTGTGGACGGGCGTCCAGACGTATGAACGCTCGTCTGCAGGTCAGGATGTGATTCAGGATTGAAGAATTTTCAGAGGACGGGCGTCCGATAAACTAAACGCTCGTCCGACTGAAGCAAGAACTGGACGGGCGTCTGGTAAAACGGACGCTCGTCCAACTGGGAATAAACGATTAGTAAAACAGAGTACGGTAAACAGAAAACAGAGTATAGGTTAAGAGCTAAGATTTTCTATCAACTACTAACAAAAACACAATTAAAAGCGACAGACAATTGAACAAAAAAAACTACACTACTAACCACAAACAGAAATTGAAAATATCTAACCTAAAAACAGGAATTAAAAGCAAACTAAAAACTAGAACAAAAACTAGGCAACCGTCCGGTTCCCCGGCAACGGCGCCAAAAACTTGTCTACGGATTTTTATCTATGCGAAACAAACAAGTAATAAATTTATAATCCGGTTAACCCCAAGTATAAGGATCGTAGTACTAGTGGTTAATGCCGGGTCGATCTTACGGGGAACTAGACGAATGCAAATCCTAGTTTTTGCCTAACTAAACTATGTCACGAAAAACTAAATTAAACAGCGATTAAACAAAACCAAATTGAACATATATGCTGAATATAAACTAGACAGAGGACGAATCCAAAGCTAGGAAGGTTTGGTTGCGAACAAATTACTCTAGAAGTGCAATAGAAAATAAACTAACTAAACAGTTCAAGTCTCAAGGGTTAAATCAAGTTTAATGTGGGCAAACGAGTATTGATCCACCTATCCAACAAACATTAACCTCTCATCCTGATTATATTGCAGTTTTTACCAAGTTGTGGTTCATCCTATCAAAGGTATGAATCCTACTTTTGTAGATGATTCGCCTATTAATTTCTATCTTTCGATTTACGGAAATTAACGCGTCATAACATAAACAAAGATGTAAACTTTAACGTTTTAACCTAGATTTCCAACCTATCAACTTTCGTTTGACATAGATTTAAGATCTATTCCTAAATCATGGTAATCTAATGTTTATAAAGACTTTCATCAAATATAACACATCATACATGCACATCTTTCGATATAAATGCAATTAATCAACATAAGACATGATAAAGGAAACAACTTGATTAAAAACTTACAAAATAACCGAAGAATCAAAAGTAATGTAAGTTGGATGGCTTCACAATGCTCGTTTGATTGAAGCCTAGCCTCTTAGCATCCTTGAATAGCTTGAATTGTTGAAGTAAATTGCATAAACTAAACTAATTTTATCTAAGAATTTAAGAACATCAAACTGGGAAAAAACTGAGTAAAAACGCAGCCTATAGCCGCCCCTAGGGTTTAGGGTTCGAGAATTGTAGAATCGGTGTCTCAACGTGTGAAAATAGGCAAGTATTTATAGAGATTTGAGGCGGTTTCACTAAGTCGGCGATCCGGACGCTCGTTTGGTTAAGTAGACGCTCGTCCAGATGTTCTGAACTCCAACGCAGACGTTCGTCTGGATAGCGTCCAAACTCTCTGATCTTCTTTTTGCACCTTGGACGCTCGTACGCTTCTTCGAACGTTCGTTCGGTAAGTTCATGATGCCTCGGTATTGAATTCTTCCTCTAGACGCCCGTTTGGATTATCGGACGCCCGTCCACTCCCGGACGGGACTTGGACGCCGGAATTTGGAATAAAACTTGATTAAATCATCTCTATCTCTTTTCTGCCCACTCCATTCGATCATTATCTCTTCTTAAATCTTTATAGCTCGAATTTTAACCCTTTTGATCATCATTTGAGCACGATAAGCATACCTATAACACATGGGCAAACATCGCAAATTGTAATAAAGTCCAATTAATTATAATTCACGATGAGAACACATAATTTATTCAATATTGCAATTAAGTCCTCAAAAACCTAGTATGCTCAATATTTCCATATAAGGGCCATTTATTATGCAATTAATCCAATTAAGGGGAAAATACCATAAAATATATCATAATAAGACATAGATTTTCACCCTTAACACATATACTCTTATTTGTTCACTCGGCCTCAATCCGTGATAGTAACCATGCATTCGCACGGGCGAGTGATATCGTGGTGAGGGCATTTCCATTGTGCTTCCGAAATCTTTCCCAAGTTTCTTTAAAGGTTTCGGTGGCTTCTCGCTTGAAATTCTTGATATCTTGTCTCATACGCAATGACTTCCCAGTGGGCAATACATGTTCATAAATTTGTCGTAGGTCTATCCAACATTGGATAGATTCTCGCACGCTAGAGACAACAACCATATCTTTGCCTTAGCAATGGGTGTAAAAGGAAACAATTTAAGCTTAATATTATCCTTAGGCACTCATGTTGGTTAGACCGTGTTGACTATCTCTAAGAATTTGGTGACGTGTACAATTGGGTCTTCGTTTGGTACTCCATGGAATGTAGTGTAATTTGTCACCATCTGTATCACGTTTGGCTACGGAAGGAAGATTTCAGCCGCATTTTCCGGTTGAACAATTGCTGGCATAAATTGCTCAATCGTTGGCACATGATAGCTCTATAGCATCATTCTATCTGCTTGTACCACAACTCCTGCTCCATTCCTTCCTTTGGCACCGTTCTGTCCATTAGGTCTGTCTCTTTCCGCCAACACTTCTTCTGGGTCTTCTAGAGGTTGAATCTCCTCTTCTCTATCCTTTTCACTTTCTTCATGCGAACTTGCTTCCTCAGCCAGGCTTTCAGTCCTTTCTCGAGTCTCTTTTTGCTTTCGCTTTGCAAATTTTTCAGTATCCGGTATGATTCGCTTAAGTTTAGATGCCGATCTTCTTTTTGCATACTACTAGACACAAAAAGTTAGTTACTTGCCCCGGCGCTTACCGTCGCTTGCGGACTCACGACATATAGACTCGACTACCGACATGACTCGGCGAACATAAATGATTCTGTCAACTTTCGGACAGCTCGCAATTGCATGAAGATGTCGCACAGCAGCAGGGCGATTTTTCCCGGAAACGAACAAAACAGAAATTGTTGTGACTCAAATATTCACAAAGTACTAAATAAGAATCAATAATTTATAGAAAAAAAAATATACAAACCCTCAATCCCAAATTAAAAATATCTTGACACGAGTCCCCGAAAACATAGCCAAAAGGCTAGATCAGGCCATGGTGTAAGCACAGACTACTAGCAATAGGACTAGGTCTATTGTAGCAGAGTACTGGCAAGTCAAGGTCAAATTCCACAGAGACTCGTAAAGTACGTTTAATTCAGATTGAATGTCACAATTATGGTCTACGACCAACTATGAAGCATAAAAGTAAATAATGGTGCCAATCAACACACAAGATTATGCCAGTTCAACAAAAGCACACAAGATTTCTAATGTAGTAGTCTAATTATAAGCTATTAGTTATTCCCCCAACATATGCCCTGATCTACCCCGTGGTGAATTTTAGATCTTTAACAGCTACGGATGCTAATCCCTAATATTACACCACTTCCATTGAATGGAAAGTAGGTGCCTATGTGCAATTAACGTCCTTCGTTGGTTGTATTAATTCACATAAAATAAGAATTAGGACTAGCCAGCTCAAGACCGAAGACCTCCCTAAGCTTTGACTATCGTGGATGGACTAGCACGTTCCTAAGGATCAATCAAACTATGTCCGAACTAACACATCAGTTTATCTTCTTTCATGTTAATTTACGATGACATTCAAATAGTTGATCAGGCTACAAACATGTAAATTAAACAAGTCGAAGAGAGCTGGCGCATATTATCATGAATTAGGATTTACTAGCTATTCAGATCTAGCGATCAAGACCGTCACAGATCTGAAGAGCGCAACCACTATATCATGATTTCATCACCAACGATTCAGATCTTTACATATATGGGGTAAAATAAACTAACTACTACATAATTCAAACTATTAATAACAATCAAATAATACTAATCAACACAAAAGAACGATAGATCCACATCTAGAGAAAGATAGAAAACCATACACTTGAATACGAGCATAGATCTTCCTTAGATCTCCCCCAATAGGCGAATCCGTCGGATCCGTGACTAGAAATCATAATTAAAGAATAATGAACATTTATTTCATAATATTTCTCGAGTGAAAATTGTATTGTACACACATGAATTCGAGGTCCGATACCTCTTATTTATAGAGTTATAACCGACTTAGCTATCCGTAGAAACTACCCCTCGTCCGAGAAAATGTGTTTTTCGAAGTCTCTAGAATTCTTGTGACGCGCGGCAAGGCATCACGGAACCTGTAGGGGTATTTTTTGTCCTTCCTTCTTCTGCCGACTTATCTGAACGTTCTGGAAAACCCTAGGACCAACTCTTCATCCGGTCGGGTCCATAATTCGTCCAAACACTCAGCCAATTCTCGATACCTGAAAATAATCAAATAATATGAAATAAAATTGAATCGAGGAATATAAACGTTAAATGCAAATTAATCGACCCATGAACCCAACATATGACATTCACTTTAAATGGTTCATATAAATAGACATAAACAACTACTTTTAGCTTAGAATGGGTGAAATGTTGATGCTGTAAGTCATCAGAGAGAGATAACAGAAAGACTGAAAAAACGACCTTTTCATGTATTTTTAGTCATGTGCTTTATATTCTTGGTGATTTTAATCATATTTGCTACTTATGACTTTATCCCCTTCTCTTTCAGCTTGTATTTGATGATCTGAAAAAGATAGCTATTGGAAAGGAGCAGAAAGGAACTATAAGGCATCATCATCTTGCTAAAGGCTTCATTGATTTGATAAGCACCATAAAGGTGTGTGAGTAGACTTCAGTATCAGTATATAGATTTTGTTTTCGGGAGTCTTTTTTTAATGTATGACAATAAAATATTACTGCATGATTTTTCTTCTTCTCTGAGCATTTGTTTGCATTGTATTTCTCTGAAATAGATATGGGAGAGTTCTTTAATAGGATTAATTGTTCTCACTTAAGTTGCATCAGGTTTTGGTTGATAAATCGGATTGAATCTGCAATTTGTTCAGGATATGGTTTGATTCTTGTATGGTATCTTGCTCTGCATATCTATTATGTTCTATATGTCTGATCAGTCTGCATTTATATGGCTTCTATATACGCATACACTGATAAATTCTTGTTAGATGGACATTGTAAATTTTCCACATTTTAGTACCAAAGATTTTCTTTTTTATATAAAATTTAAGGACCAAAGATAATTTAGTGCTTTTGATGTGTGGTCATATATACTTTTAGTTTATATTTATAAAATCATAAATATTTCTTGTAAGGTTTGTTACCTATTAAATCATTTGTCTAGGTTCTGTTTATGAGTATATGGGAAGGAGAATTTGAAGATGGATTTCACAAAAGGTTAGCTTTATATATGTATATGTCACTTTTGCCATTGCATAAAGTTGTGTTTTCTAGAGTAACATGCATTTCTGTTTTGCGTGTACCTGCTGATTATATGTCAAGTCTGTACCAATATTCTATAGTCTACTTTGTTTGTGTCTAGGATGCTGAATCTTTGCTCAGCTTCTGACCAAGTTTGTTGCTGTTTTGTTGAGCATCTGAGTTCTTGGTTCTGTTGTGCTTATCTGTCCTGCTCAAATTTATGAGTTTAATATGCTATTTATATGCATAGAGTGAATTGCATGAAATATGCTTACGTTCCCATGAATCGGAAAACATTATATTTTCTTGGTCAATGGATTTTCCTCCTCGTACTTTGTCTATTCAATTTTGTGAAATGCATTTGTTGTTCGAGTAGATGGATTTTGAGAATTAAGAAGTTGATTTTATAATCCGAGGATGAACATGCCATAGGAGAGAGAATCAATCTGGGGGTGGATATGATTTAATGGGTCTCTGTCTCACTGATGTTCAAGTATTGAATGCTTTTTTTAGTTTAATAGTTTATTACCTGTAAAAATTATTATTTTTATTATTATTTATTATTTTGTTTTTTTAGCATTATTGAAATTAATATCTAATAACAATAATTATTATTTAGCTTTATTGAAATTTATATATAATAATAATAATAATAAAAATAATAAGTATAATTAATATTTTGTCTGTGAAATTATTATTATTATTATTTTTTAATTTTTTTTTGACAAAAAATTACTTTTAGTGACAAGTGCTCGTTATTTTTTAGTGTTAAAACAACAAAGGTGTTTTTACCCTTTTGTGACAAACAGTGATTTAGTGATAAACTTCTTATTCTTTCGTGACAAATAAATGGTCACCCAAAGTGTCTCACACTGACAAAGAAATATTTGTCGCAAAACATATGGAATGCTTTTGTGACAATTATTAAGGTTCATCACAATAGAACCAATTAGCGTTGCCACATGTGCAACAATGTCGCAAAGAAAATTTCGCTGCAAAAGTCCTCTAGTGATGAATAATCAAACTTTTTGTGATGATTTTATTCGTCACGAAAATATATATTTTTCGTAGTGCCACTCACCGATGAACTTTACCGGATCACTATTACAACATGTCTATTAAAAATCAATAGGCTAGAGAGTCTGGGTAGGATATCAGTTTGAATTCTCTTTCTTTTGAATACCATATCCCAACTACTTATGTATCTTTTAAATGCTTCAAGGTTCTTTTGACGATAGTAAGATGGCTTTCTTTTGGTCTAGGTTGAAATATGGAACATACACCAACAGTAAAGGATATATCAGGTCTACTTGCTATTAGGTAAAGTAGACTTCCAATCATTCTTCTGTAGAGAGTTTGATCCACATCATTGCCATCTTTATCTTCATCTAATCTGATGTTGGTTCCAATTAGTGTTGCAATGCCAGCTGATTTCTCCATTCCAAACTTCTTGATCAATTCCCTTGTATAATTGGTTTGGTGAATGAAAATCCCATTGTCCATCTGTCTTACTTGTAAACCGAGAAAGTAACTTAATTCTCCCATCATACTCATCTGAAATTTGCTCTTCATTAAACTTGCAAATTTCTCACAGAGTTGCTCATTTTCTGATCCAAAAATGATGTCATCCACATAAATTTAAACTAGGAGAGTAATTTCTTCAACTTTCATTCTGAATAAGGTTTTATCAATAGTTCATTTAGTAAAACCATTATCAACCAGAAAATGAGAAAGAGTTTCATACCAAGCTCTTGGTTCTTGTTTGAGTCCATAAAGAGCTTTTCTTAGTTTAAAGACTTTATCAGCTTGATCCTTAATTTCAAATCCTGGGGGTTGCTGAACATAGACTTCTTCTTCAAGTATCCCATTCAGAAATGCACTTTTAACATTCATCTAGAATACCTTGAATTTCTTGTGAGCTGCAAAAGCAAGAAAGAGTCTGATTTCCTCCAACCTTGCAACTGGGGCAAAAGTTTCTTCAAAGTCTGTCCCTTCAGCTTGTGAGTAACCTTTTACTACCAGTTCATCCTTGTCTTCAATTGTGTCACCAGTAAACTTTGGTTCATCAAAAACCACATGTATCGATTCTTCATGCTTGAGTGTCCGCTTGTTTAATACTCTAAAAGCTTTACTGACACTTGAGTATCCCAGAAACATTCCTTCATCAACTTTAGGTTGAAAAACTTTGAGCTGATCTTTGCCATTATTATGAACAAAACATTTGCTTCCAAAGGCATGAAAGTATGAGACATTTGGTTTTCTTTCATTCCAAATCTCATAAGGTGTCTTTTCATGTTTCTTGTTCATGAGAGCTCGATTCTGAGTATAGCAAGCAGTATTTACAGCTTCTGCCCAAAATATTTCTGGTAATTTCTATCTTTATGGTAATTTAGATTCACAGATCATTGTCCTTTCGGCTTCTTTGAGTGTTCTATTCCTCCTTTCAGCTACTCCATTCTGTTGAGGTGTTGATGTAGCTGCAAGCTGGTGTAGAACTCCATTTTCTCCACAATATTCAATGATAATGTTGTTGAGAAATTATGTTCCTTTATCTGATATGATCTTGATTACTGTAACACTCTTATGATTTTGGAGTCTCTTGAGATGTTCTGTCAGTTGTTGCTTAGTCTCACTTTTCTTGGTCATGAAAATAACCCAAGTGTATCTAGAAAAATCATCAACTACCACCAAAGTGTATTTCTTTCCACTAACACTGATTGGTGTAATTGGTCTAAACAAGTCCATATGTACCAGTTCTAAAACTCTGTTTGTTGAATGCTAAGACTTAGTCTTGAAACTTGCTTTTGTTTGTTTTCCTTGTTGGCATCACACACGCTGTCTTTCTTGTATGTCATCTCTGGTAGTCCAATCACTAAGTTCTTTTTGACTAACTGGTTGATATCATCAAAGTTTAGGTGACTCGGTTTCGTGTGCCACAGCCAACTGAGTTCTGACTAGGTATGCACGATCAAACAAGTTTCTGAAACTGCTGTAGACCAATCTACAACGTACATATTCTCTTCTCTTCTTGTAGCAAGAACTACTTGGAGAGTTGTTTCGCTGACGACAATGCAATACTCCTTATCAAAAGTAACTTTCTATCCCATATCACAGAATTTACTTGTGCTGAGTAGATTGTAGTGAAGTCCTTCCATGTAAGATACATTCTTGATTGTGAGTCCACTTCTGATTAAGTTTCCATAACCTTTTGTGTAACCAGGTTTGTCTTTACTTCCAAAATTGACTCTTGGTCCATCTTTAGCTACAAATCACTGAGATAGTCCTTGCTCT
Organism: Gentiana straminea; assembly: GCA_036785695.1. NCBI lineage: Eukaryota > Viridiplantae > Streptophyta > Magnoliopsida > Gentianales > Gentianaceae > Gentiana > Gentiana straminea. The sequence goes on from JAVUPR010000337.1 coordinate 61,190, forward strand.
TTGTCATGTATCTAGAGCATCCACTGTCAAAGTACCAAATATCCTGCAAAGCAAATTAGAATGCTTTAGGTACCCAACTCTGTTTGGGTCCATAATGGTTAGTTGTCAGTACAACTCTGGGTAGATTTCCACAAGGTCTTCTCTGGAAATTGTTGCACTTGTTTTAATATATATAAGCCACACTTCCATAATATATTTTTTTGGATTTTGTCTCATTTATATGGTTTCTCAGGTCTTCTGGTTTAGACTGATTTCCAAAATGTCTTCTATTATTAAAAGTTGCATAGTAACCATCATTCATTTTGTACTGAGGTCTGGATTGACCTTTGTACTGGGACTTATGCTGAGAACTGGGATAAGCTCTCTGTTGAGTCTTGGACTGAAAGTTGTGATAAGTTTTCTGTCTGGAATGATTGTTCTTATCAGGTTTAATAATAGGTTCAGTAAAATTCCAATCATCATCAGTGGGGTATAGTTTGCCTTTCCCTATGGATGTGTGAATCTTTGAATGATTGACATTCTTAGATTTTCTCTGATTACAATTTTTCTGGTTCTTGACTTGATCAGTTTTTGTAGATTTGGCAGTTGATCTATTATTTTGGTTTCCTTGAGGTACAGCTGATCTACCATTTGGTTTACCTTTGTTGGTAGGTACAGTTGTCTTCTTAGAAAAATGAGTTGTCTTTTGTGAGGCTGACTTTACTGGTTCAGCATTTTTCTCAGTTTGTGGAGGTTGCTCAGCTACAACATAATACCAGTTTTGATACTAGGTTTAGCAGCTTTGCTTGTTCCTTCCTTAGAAGATTGATGTGTATCAAATCCTAAGCCAGTTCTGTCTCCATAAGGATTTCAGGATTTGAATCCAGTAGCTGAACTTGATTGAGCAAAAGATTCAGTTGTTGCTGCTGATGCAGTAGGGTGATACTGATTCTTTCCTTTATCAGTTCTAGTCAGTTTCATCATATTTAGTTCGGACTTCAATCTTTTAACTTCAATAATTAGAACTTCTTTCTCAGCTTTAATTGATTCATAACCAGCTTGAATAGTTACTAGCTGATTCATCAATTCGTCAAGTGTTTCTTCTAATTCCATATTTTTCGGATTGGAGTCAACAGTCGAAGAACATGCATTTTGTATGGAAATCTGAGCTGAGGAATATTTAGAGTTAGATTCACATACCTCATTTGGACTCTCCATATGAGCCATTAAAGCTGTGTCATCTGATAATCTTTCAGTGCCAGCTTCATAGTCTGACTCATCTTCGGCTAAAAGTGCTCTTCTGCCAGTTCTTCATTGCTGAGTCTTCTTACCAGTCAGGTCTAGACATTCGGCTTTGTAGTGTCCATGCTTCTTACAGTTGAAGCAAAGATATTCATCGTCTTTCTTCTTTTCTGGAGTCCTCTTGATGAACTTCTGAGTGACTGGGTGTCCATTCTTCATTCTTTGAATTCTGTTCATCATTAGAGCCATCTGCTCCACCATCTCATCCAATTGCTGAAGATTGTTGGATGAGGTTTCTTGGTTATCATTAGAGGTTGCTGCTGTAAGAGCTATTGTTTTGGGTTCTTCCATTGCTTTGATTAGAGCTGTTGTCATGGTGGAAAACTTCAATGAATTCATAAGCTTTGAGATCTGAGAAGGTTTTGAAGGAATCTTCTATGTCAAGTCTTCTTGATTCTTCCATTGCTGTGACTTTCATCTTCTAGCACATTGGTAAAGCCTTCAAGAATCTAGTGTTGATTTGCTTCTTGGTGTAATAAATCTTGAGTAGAGCCAATTCATCCATGATAGCGCTGAATCTTGTTTCCATCTGATCAATATTTTCGCCTGACTTCATCTTGAAATTCTCAAACTTCTATTTTGCGACGGAGATCTTATTCTCTTTGATAGAGTAACTTCCTTCACAGACTAACTGAAGTTTCTCCCACATCTCTTTTGCAGTAGTGCAATCCTTGACTTTCAGGTACATGTTACTGTCAAGGGTTCTGAGTATGATATCCATGGCGATATTGTTCAAGTTGTTTCTCTTCCGATCATCACTGGTCCAATCAGCTTTAGGCTTGGGAACTCTAACTTGTTCACCATTGACAGTTTGCATGTGCGTGATCTGAATAGGTCCATCATGAGAAGCTGCTAGAAAGGCCTGCAAACGACGTTTATATTCATCAAATATGTCCATGTTGCACATCAACATTTGTCTGGCATATGATTGTTATACATTGTGTGAGTGAATGAGAGCTGTATTATGCGAAGACTGGAATTTGAAACACTAAGCTTTTTCAGGAGAACAACTAGAGGAGATAATTAGAGCAAGTGAGTTTTCAACATTAACTTGTCAAAGAACACTCCCCCGATACCAGTTGTTGGTCCCTTAGAAAGGCTATCACATGTTTAGAGGGGGTGAATAAACTTTTCACCAAAAACCTAAATGTGAACTTAGTCTAGTGTAGATTGATTAACAATTAACGTTCAGTTTTAACTTGTGTGAAGTTGAGCCGACAAAGCTAAGTTTAAGTCAAACTGATTCATATAAAACCGAGTCTACCGGCAGCAGATATAAATTTTAGCCTTTACCTGGATCTTTTTATTCTATATGAAAAAGCTGTATGCAAGACTGAATTCTGGTGAATGTCAGTTTGTGAACTGTGTATACTTATAAAAATCAATTTCAGTTTCTGTATACTGTATAATAAATATAAATGCTGTAAAAATAAATAACAGAATGTAAATGCATAAAGTAAGTAGAGAGAGAATTACAGTGGTTCCAGGTGGTGTAATCTTGTCAGTCCACTTTTCCCCTGTGATGTAGGAGGAAATTTCCACTAGAACTCCTTGAGGTACACTGTTCCAAAAAGTTCTAACTGATAGTCCTTGACTAATCCATAGTGTCACTATGTAAACAACTAAAAAACAGTTTGTATGGCTGCTCTTCAACTGCTTGAGCCACTGGTCCTTAGAGGGTTGTATTGCCTCTTCAACAGCTACCACCACAAACATAGTCTACCCGATTCTAAATGTCACAACAGTCCTTGGCAACTCCTTGACCAGATTGCTTCACAGTCTAAGCCTTTGATTAAGATCAAAGTTGGGCTGAGAATCAATAAATTGATTCTCGCTTGTGGTTCTTCAAAGTGTAAAAATCTGGATAAGATCGCTTTATCTTGAACACTTGAAGAATACAAGATAAGATCTTGTTGAGCGCAAATAATAACTCGAATGAATGAGACTTGTGCACAAAAATGCTTGTAATCTTGTTAATTCTTGGTGTTTGATCCTTGGTGCAAAGTCATCTATTTATAGTGTGAGGTCCAACGTTAATTTCGTTTGAATTCGAATTGTATCAACGTCTATCTTGTAACGGCTATATTTAGGGACCGTTCTGACTTGCCAGTATTTCATCCAATAGGGTTGCTTCTTTTTCAAAGTTCGAATGTACTTTCAGTTTGTTGGATGACTGACTATTGAGTTTCCTGATCAGTTTTATACTGAGCATGACAGTTTTCAGTTTACTATCTGACTTAGAGCATTAACTGAGTTTTTACTCTTCCTCAAAAACGTCAGTACTCTATTTATCTGATTATATGTGATTGAATCAGATTACACCATTCCTTATAGAGATCATCTAAGATATCATTGTCCTTATGATACTTAGGTCTTCTACAAGATCCATAAAGTCAGTTCAGGCCATCACAGACTAAACTGAATTCTAACTTTACAATCTCGGCTTCAAATCTTCATAAACTGAGTTTGAACCCTCAGTTCTTCAATCTTCCTCAACTGAGTCTGTGTCCCTCAGTTCTTCAAATACTGAGTTTGTTCCCTCAGCCTTCAGTTCTAGATAAGCCAACCGAGTGTGTGTCCCTTAGTGAACTTACCTTCTTCAGTTTCTGAGTGAGCTTCAGTTCTTGGTGTACATCTTCAGTCACATTTTCAGTTCCAGTTGTCTAAGTGTTTTACAGTTTCTTAAATGATTTCCAGTTTCTGTTCTACAACACTACTATCTATTACAGTGCTTGTCTGATATAACCTGTACAATTATCAGACTCTAGTAAAACCTATACATTCAGTTCTAGACATCTTTTAGCCTTCCACTATAACAGTTAGTTTCAGCACTTCATCAATGGGGTGTTAACAAACATGTTCTTGAATAAGATGAATCATCATCAAAACTAAATTTTAGTCCCAACAACAAGGCTCCAGAGGAAGAGACTGATAGATGCTATGAACAACTTGGTGACAGAGACTTATTTGGTGTTCGGAGAGCCCGTGGAGAAGACTGAGGCTCCAATAGTGACCCTCCTGAAGTGAACCGAGGAGGTTCAATTCGGATTTTGCCCAAGGATTTGATTGTATGAACAATGAAAAGCGAGCTCCGTGACCCCTAGGTATCCGTGTACCTAAGAACCTTGGATTAGGACCTCGACCCTAGATATCCTTGTATATAAGAACCTCGGTTTGTGAACGCCACAAGGTATGCTCACGACCTTGATAAGTTCGGGTTTGAATACTCTACTCAGAATACTCACAAGTTCAAGAAGAACTCAAATAAATATATTTCACTCAAAATTTTAACTATCTAATACAATGACTCTATTTGCCTTTATATAGGCTACATACTCAAGAAAATAAAACAAACTAGCTATGTGGGATAATTAAAAGCTAATTTTCGCCACTTTAGTTACTAATGGAGTTAACTTGACTCTAATAAGCCCAAATGGCTTTTATTTGCTGAAAATAAATACTTAACCTAATATACTATCATATAGGCACCTCCCCTAATGGGTTTTTGGCCTTTACTACTAAAAAATATCATAAAAGACTCTAAGTATTAATTCAGGCCCAACATCACAAATAATGGTTTTCATGGTCGCGTTATTTCAAGTCGAAGTTCCGGGACGGATCACATCATTCCCTCCCGGTTGGAAAGGATTCGTCCTCGAATCAGAAGGTTGTCATATAGCTGATCAATTTGCACAAAGTCTTGAGAACCCACAAAAAACGCTAATGATATTCCGGGATCAAATATAATACGTAGAGACAACTTCAAATGATTGACATGGGGATATGGAGATCCATGCTGTACCAATGAAAAATCAGAAATAGCTCTCGGCTTGATGTAAATGTGGTTGAAGACCTAGAAAGAAGCAATAAAATCACAGCAAGTCGTATACTGTGAGGTATCGGCATGCGCACAAAATGGGTCAAAGAATGTATGCTCCGGTTTCCCATCAATATGATCAGGACCAAGACAAACCAAAGGCAATATAGGGGCTACATCGGAGGTATCCAACAACAAAGTAATTAGGCACCTCCCCTAATGGGTTTTTGGCCTTTACTACTAAAAAACATCTTAAAAGACTCTAAGTATTAATTCAGGCCCAACAGCACAAATAATGGTTTTCATGGTCGCGTTATTTCAAGTCGAAGTTCCGGGACGGATCACATCGTTCCCTCCCGGTTGGAAAGGATTCGTCCACGAATCAGAAGGATGTCATATAGCTGATCAATTTGCACAAAGTCTTGAGAACCCACAAAAAAAGCCAATGATATTCGGGGATCAAATATAATACGTAGAGACAACTTCAAATGATTGGCATGGTGATATGGAGATCCATGCTTTACCAATGAAAAATCAGAAATAGATCTTGGCTTGATGTAAATGTGGTTGAAGACCTGGAAAGAAGCCATATAATCACAGCAAGTCGTATACTGTGAGGTATCGGGATGCGCACAAAATGGGTCAAAGAATGTATGCTCCGGTTTCCTATCAATATGATCAGGACCAAGACAAACCAAAGGCAATATAGGGGCTACATCGGAGTTATCCAACAGCCCGGTGTCCTCTTCATGAGGCTGATCATCATGTACCTGCAAAGAAGATTCAACAAAACCGGAACAAGAATTGAGGACCATAGCATCTTCTTTTGCCTCAACCAAAAACAACTCCGCGCGTTCTTCCTCCACAATAGATACCTCAGACACCTCTACTTTCTCTTCTACAAATTCAGGCTCATTCTCAATATTCATCTCCACCACACTCTTATCTTCATCGTTTTTCAACTCTTCCTCTCGAGTGTTAACAATCGTTTCGTTTGTCGCTTCAACCAAGTCTTTTGCCCTTGCTGATTCACGTTTCAAACGAGCTTCCTCATCAATTCTACGTAGTTCTTGCAAGAATCTAGGACAATCTTGAAAGTTATGGTCATCCCCTTTACAATGACCGCAAAAAACAAAAAACACACCTTTGGAAGCTTTCTTCAGCTTTATATCATGACTCTCACGCTTCTCAGCTTCCACATTTTTGGATTCATCATTCTTGAAATCACCCTCGTGTATATACGCTAGCGACTCAAGAACTTACTTCTTGCCATAATAAGAAAAAGAATACCGAGTGCGGGACGAATTAGGACGTACCTTGTACAATTGTAACCATGGCTTTGCTAATATCAAGTGGTCACGTTTTAAAGGCACCACATCACATAATGTATTAGAGCGATGACCTCCAACGGACAAAGAAATCCATGTTTGCCTTGTAACCAAAAACGGACAACTTCCAACAACAAAGTAACCACGATAAGGATGTTTTTCTGTCGGCAAGTTCAACTCTTTAACTACCCTATTGCTAATCAGATTCTCTTCTTCCAGATGATCAATGCACAACTCGTATGCTTTGTTTTGAATTAAACAAGGTGTCCAAAATATGTCAAATGCCATGATAGTATCAGCAAAATATTTATCATCACAACTCTCGTGTTTCTCTCACTCCTCGTGTAGAGTTCAAACGTAGAACAAACCAAAACAATGAGCAAACCCTAAATATGATGCTGCCAGAAAGTTCCAGAATTTAAGCAGTGACTTTTCCTACAGATTGTGCTCAAACTACTTCGAATCTGGGAAAACTCAAAAGACGAAAGTTGTAGAATAGAAAATTTCCTATAATACCACAAATTTTGTGGGGATTTGGAGTTGAGTAACCCCCTCAAATCTAAAACGTAAACAGATCGACGACTGCAGAATTTCAGACAGGACGGTCGCTGTTGTGGGGCGATTTTGACGAGGATAAGCTCCGAATTCAAAGATGAGGTAAATAGAGAAAACATAGATAACAGGTTGATTTAGATGTGGTCAAAATTGTAGATTGTTTGGAGGTGGTTTCGGTATTAAAAGATCTAATAAAAAAACGGGTTTGGAAAAATTAGGATTCCGGAAAATTAGGGTTCTTGGGGAAAGTTTGAAGGTTTGAAGAATCTTCAAGTTTTTCAGGGTAAGATTATGAAGATTTGAAGATTTATGGTGTTTTTGGCTGGGGTACGACAAAATAATTAAATAAAAACGAATTTGTTTTTTTTTTTGGATGATAATTGAAATAAAGAACAAGAAATAAAATTGGATATTTGTTAACTTCGACTTGAAATAACGCGACCATGAAAATCATTATTTGTGCTGTTGGGCCTGAATTAATACTTAAGAGTCTTTTATGATTTTTTTAGTAGTAAAGGCCAAAAACCCATTAGGGGAGGTGCCTATATGATAGTATATTGGGTTAAGTATTTATTTTCAGCAAATAAAAGCCATTTGGGCTTATTAGAGTCAAGTTAAGTCCATTAGTAACTAAAGTGGCGAAAATTAGCTTTTAATTATCCCACATTGCTAGTTTGTTTTATTTTCTTGAGTATGTAGTCTATATAAAGGCAAATAGAGTAATTGTATTAGATAGTTAAAATTTTGAGTGAAATATATTTATTTGAGTTCTTCTTGAACTTGTGAGTATTCTGAGTAGAGTATTCAAACCCGAACTTATCAAGGTCGTGAGCATACCTTGTGGCGTTCACAAACCGAGGTTCTTAGATACAAAGATATCTAGGGGTCGAGGTCATAATCCAAGGTTCTTAGGTACACGGATACCTAGGGGTCGCGGAGCTCGCTTTTCATTGTTCCTACAATCAAATCCTTGGGCAAAATCCGAATTGAACCTCCTCGGTTCACTTCAGTTGGTAGCAGAGCCAGGCATTGTAGGTAACAAATATCCAATTTTATTTCTTGTTCTTTATTTCAATTATTATCCAAAAAAAAATTTAAACAAATTCGTTTTTATTTAATTATTTTGTCGTACCCCAGCCAAAAACACCATAAATCTTCAAATATTCATAATCTTACCCTGAAAAACTTGAAGATTCTTCAAACCTTCAAACTTTCCCCAAGAACCCTAATTTTCCAGAATCCTAATTTTTCCCAACCCGTTTTTGTATCAGGTCTTTTAATACCGAAACCACCTCCAAACATTCTGCAATTTTGACCACATCTAAATCAACCTGTTATCTACGTTTTATCTATTTACCTCATCTTTTAATTCGGAGCTTATCCTCGTCAAAATCGCCCCACAACAGCGACCGTCCTGTCTGAAATTCTGCAGCCGTTGATCTGTTTACATTTTAGATTTGAGTAGGTTACTCAACTCCAAATCCCCTCAAAATTTGTAGTATTATAGGGGATTCTCTATTATACAACTTTCGTCTTTTGAGTTTTTCCATATACGAAGTAGTTTGAGCACAATCTGTACGAGAAGTCACTGCTTAAATACTGGAACTTTCTGACAGCATCATATTTAGGGTTTGCTCATTGTTTTGGTTTGTTCTACGTTTGAACTCTACACGAGGGGTGAGAGAAACACGAGAGTTGTGATGATATAAATATTTTTCTGATACTGTCATGGTATATGACATATTTCGCACACCTTGTTTAATTCAAAACAAAGCATACGAGTTGTGCATTGATCATCTGGAAGAAGAGAATCTGATTAGCAGTAGGGTAGTTAAAGAGTTGAACTTGCCGACAGAAAAACATCCTTATCCTTATTACTTTGTTGTTGGAAGTCGTCCGTTTTTTGTTACAAGGCAAACATGGATTTCTTTGTCCGTTGGAGGTCATCGCTCTAATACATTATGTGATGTGGTGCCTTTAAAACGTGACCACTTGATATTAGGAAAGCCATGGTTACAATTGTACAAGGTACACCCTAATTCGTCCCGCACTCGGTATTCTTTTTCTTATTATGGCAAGAAGTATGTTCTTGAGTCGCTAGCCTATATACACGAGGGTGATTTCAAGAATGATGAATCCAAAAATGTGGAAGCTGAGAAGCGTGAAAGTCATGATATAAAGCTGAAGAAAGCTTCCAAAGGTGTGTTTTTTGTTTTTTGCGGTCATTGTAAAGGGGATGACCATAACTTTCAAGATTGTCCTAGATTCTTGCAAGAACTACATAGAATTGATGAGGAAGCTCGTTTGAAACGTGAATCAGCAAGGGCAAAAGACTTGGTTGAAGCGACAAACGTAGAGATTGTTAACACTCGAGAGGAAGAGTTGAAAAACGATGAAGATAGGAGTGTGGTGGAGATGAATATTGAGAATGAGCCTAAATTTGTAGAAGAGAAAGTAGAGGTGTCTGAGGTGTCTATTGTGGAGGAAGAACGCGCAGAGTTGTTTTTGGTTGAGAATGAGGAGACAAACCTGTCTCTGATACCAACTGAAGAGAACCGAGGAGGTTCAATTCGGATTTTGCCCATGGATTTGATTGTAGGAACAATGAAAAGCGAGCTCCGCGACCACTAGGTATCCGTGTACCTAAGAACCTTGGATTAGGACCTCGACCCCTAGATATCCTTGTATCTAAGAACCTCGGTTTGTGAACGCCACAAGGTATGCTCACGACCTTGATAAGTTTGGGTTTGAATACTCTACTCAGAATACTCACAAGTTCAAGAAGAACTCAAATAAATATATTTCACTCAAAATTTTAACTATCTAATACAATGACTCTATTTGCCTTTGTATAGGCTACATACTCAAGAAAATAAAACAAACTAGCAATGTGGGATAATTAAAAGCTAATTTTCGCCACTTTAGTTACTAATGGACTTAACTTGACTCTAATAAGCCCAAATGGCTTTTATTTGCTGAAAATAAATACTTAACCCAATATACTATCATATAGGCACCTCCCCTAATGGATTTTTGGCCTTTACTACTAAAAAACATCATAAAAGACTCTAAGTATTAACTCAGGCCCAACAGCACAAATAATGGTTTTCATGGTCGCGTTATTTCAAGTCGAAGTTCCAGGACGGATCACATCACCTCCTTAGTGTGGTTGGGCCTGGTTAGAGCTTTATTGCATGGTTTGGCTTTATATTTGGCCAAAAGCCCATGTTCTGGACGCCAAGAAGTGGATGGACGAAATAGTTAAGTGTTGGACTTATTTTACTTTGATTATTCAGCTATTGTTTCATAATTATCTAATAAAGGCCATTTGGGCCTAAGTATACTAGGTAAGCCCATTTACTTCACATGGGGCGCATTTTCTAGGTGGGAAATTCTCCCACATTGCTTTTTCCTTTCTAGTTATTTTGGTTGTAAGCCTGTATAAGGCAAACACTAGCTTTTCATTCAACACACAATTATTATATGAAAATTTAGATTATTGAGTTTTACTCAACCTAGTCCTGAGACTTGAACATCACTTGTGAGTGGGAATTTTCTTCGTCGTAGAAAGTTCAACACTTTGAGAATTTACCAGCACTGTGAGCAATTGTTGGGCATTCTCTTGCTACGATTTAGTGGATTACTAGGTCTAGGATCCTTAGCTCGTCATTGTTCCCCTTAGTTACTTCCTGGGCACAACATCGGATTTGATTCCTTCCGGAAGCACATCAGTTGGTATCATGGTCATAACATCTATGATTGCCCTAAATTCTGGCAGGAAATGCATAGAATTGATGAGGAATTTCATTTGAAACGTGAGAGAAGAAAGGAAAATGAATTGATTGAAAAAAAACCGAAGAGGTTGTGAGTACTCATGAGGAGGAGTTGAACAAGAAGGAAGGTGCGTGTACGCTGGAGTTTCATGAGCCTGAATTTGTGGATGAGAAAGTAGAGAGGGTGCCCGAAGTAGTTAATGATGATGCGTCAATTTTTGTGGACGAGATAGTGCACAGGTTTCAGACAGTCGTTGATGGTTATATTGTGAGTGATGTTGAGTGTGAGGAGTTGCATGACCCTTGTGATGAGTTGGAAAGCACTGCAAGTGGTCGTCAAGTTGTTGATGCGAAAGTGGACTTGTCTGAAGCGTCTATTGTGGAGAAAGAAGAAGATTTTATGTTACTAAACTCTAGTTCCAGCCTTGTTGAATCTTCTTTGCAGGTACATGATGATCATCCACATGATTTGGATTTTATTGATCCAATTCAAATTAGTGGAAAACCGAAGCATTCTTTCATTGACCCATTTGTTGCACATGTTGATGTTTACCCGCGTAAGAGTTTCTATGACTATGTTGCTGCTGTAGGATGTAATATCGTCGGATGGATCATAGATCCACCCGATTACGCAGCGGAAAGTACAAGATCTAGATCTAAACAATCAAAATACATGAATAATAAATCTAACCTACGAGGGGGTTTAGATTGCTTACCGGTTTATTATAAATAAACGTCTAGAACAATCTTCAATCCAAGCTAGTTGAGATGCCAAAGTCTTTCAATGTGTGTCTCAAAGAACCACCAGGTGAATGGTGTTTCAAGCCGCCGGACCTCCTCGATATGCTACCTTAGAAAACCCAAAGTTTTCTAAAACTCGAACCCAAGTACTCAAGGCCGAAAATTCTAAGCCTTGATACTTCCAATATGCGTGTGCTTTTGCATGTGAATTGGCTTGGGAGAACTCTCTTTATATAGGAGAGTAATCCTTGGCCTCCAAAGATTTATTAATTAGTACAAAATCAATTATAAAAATCCTTATTAAATAAAAGATACTCCTAGAATAATCTAGAATAAATCTAGATGATTTAAGGATCAATCTAATATTTTTTTCCTTAATTAATTATTCAACAAATAAATAATTAAATACTTGTACCATAATTATCCAAGAAAACAAATTTCTTGATAACCAAACAAGTAATACACGCCATTTTTATATTTGACCAATTAGGTAAAAAAGTCAACACACTAATTTGGGCCGAGTCCACGAAAAATGTCTTTTCCGTGTATTTAATTATTTAGTCCAACTAAACAATTAATCCAAATATCGATTAAATAGTCAAATCCAACTATTTAATTATAATTGAGTCGAAACGACGAGAAAACATATGCTATGTTAGGAGCCACATCGGGGACCATTGACCCATATTCAGTAGCTACAATAAATTAAATAAAATTATTCGTCAGACCGAACAATAATATTCAATCTATTAATTCCGGGATTACACCACCATAAACCCAAAACTGAACTCTGCTGAATATAGATAACTTACACTCAACCTTGAGTTGATAAGCATCCACTGATATAATCATTACAAACGGATAAATCTGTTAGGAAATCATTAGTTTAACGCAGCAGAATTTAAAATTTGATTTCCTTTTACTAGATCGTTCTTCGTTTAATGCAATAAACACGTTAAGTAGTTTGACGGTTATACCTCAGATGATCTATAAGATCGTCGCTTTGACCGTCAACGGAGAATAGTTCAGTGCGCAAGCCGTCCACGCGTCCGGCCTCTATCGCTAATCCACACGAACCCCTTGCCGGAGTCCTCCTTGGATTGCTACTGGAAAAATCCGGTTGCTAGACCGGCCTTTTTCCTCCCTCACAAACAAACTATGGTTTGCTCTCTATTTTACACAAGAACTATGAGCTCTTGCAATTGTGATGTACAAAAGAGCTTGACAACCACCTCTTATTTATAGTCAAAAGTGGCGCCTCATATGTGTGTAGAAGAAGAAAACCTTTTCCCAATAAAATAAGGAAAATCTTCTAGATTGATTTATCTCTTTTATTATAATTAATTTTGCCAATATCTTATATTGAATATAATTATCTTTTTACCATAAATCTATTTTTCCAAAATCAATTAATATCTTATATTAATATTATGGTAATCTTATTAATTAAAGTGCACAATCCAAGTGTATCTCATACACTTAGATGTGGCGCCCCATGTGCCAAATAATTGGCTTCCGAAATATTCTTTAATTAATATAATAAATATATATATATATATAATTAATATCTTGTATTTTATTTATTCATAATAAATAAATACAACCATATTAATTTACCACTATAATCATTATAGTCCAGAGATAAACTTTCCTTATTTGGTTATCAACTATAACCGCATTTTAATCCGACTCGAAGTTCATATGTGTGTGACCCGATAGGCTTCCGATTATGTTGGCTGTAGACACAAAGTGCAATTTACTAAAATGCCCTTCATACCTAACGATCATGGGATAGCGTCTAGCAACACACCGTGACCCCCAATCCTCGGAAAAGTCAAAGCAATGACTACAACCTTTCATGTGAAGCAGTTACCGTGTAACATACAATCCTATCGCTAAAATAATATCCATACGAACGCATCTCGAATGTCAATACATTAACGATCGTAACTTATAATCTGGACATCAAGCTCTCTCGGGATAACACATTTACTCCCACTTTGCAAAGATTCTCGAGAACTAGACATTCCTTATAAGAAGGCCATTTCGGATATTCGATCCCAATCATAGGATACGCGATTCCCTGACGACCAATCATGTATACTCCGCATGCTTCAATATCATACCCAATCACTACCGCATGATCGGCCCGTGTTTAGGAGAAATCTCAATAGTGTCAAAGCATGACAATCCACACCGTGATGCCATGAAGACTCCGGTCAAAAGGATAATTACACAACCGCCACATAGTGTGACACTTAATGTAAGTGGGTCAGCCTAACGTACGCATTCTCTAATACGCGTCCACGTACAGTCCAAGTGTCCCTACACTTCGATAGACGAGATCTATCCCTATCTTCTGAAAGATAGAAGACATCCAATACGTGCTAGTCTAATTTTACTATCAATGTCCCATTTGACAATATGTAAGACTAGAGACATTTAAGTACCAATCTTGTTATAGTGATTAGAGATCTAATCAACCATAATCACTATCAGGGTTTCTCTATCACAGATTGATACTAGTGACGTTACTATATATATATATATACAACAAATAATACGAAGATAAACAATATATAATAACATGAGTGCTTTTATTAATCATAATAAAGTTATTACGTGAACTAAATAGACTGTAAATGACCCGACCCGGTCGGATCCGGTCCAACACGATTGGGTTTAAGACACCTTTCCAACAAAATCCTCTATAGACTGTTCGTTTCGATTCGGGATATCTCCGTAAACCCTTCTCGAAACCTCTTATCCTTATTTACCATTAACCCCTAGTGATTAATTAATTCATAACTAATATAATATGAACTCCCGGGATCGATCAATTTTTAGGATTAACAAATAAGGGAATGATCTGTCTACTTCCTGAGGGAAGGAATGGATTCCATATCTGTGATAGCACAGACTACTCACATTTCCCAGAATAGAGCCAACGAGAAGTGTTGGACCACATACTACGAAGTGATCCTTACTAACACATCAAACCCTACCCTAGTCTAAGCAGTTGTCTGTGATCACCTCAGGATTGAGATTAATCCATATATGATCATCTTATGATTCGATAAGACTTCTCGATTACGGAATTATATCGAGAACTCAAATCAAATTGGTCCAGCCCTATATGATTATCATCATATATAAATGCCCCATTAGGTATCCTATTACCGACAGTCCGGATAAGACTGTCACACCTAAAGTGTTCTGGATGCATTAATAGCAAATTAAACATGAGACCCGTACTCTTGATTAAAAACGCTACAGACTAAGTTAATTTTAAGTACATCTCACTAACTCAATCCTTTTGTATATAGGCTATACACTGAGTTATTTGATTACATAAACGAGGTACTTAGGGTTTTTAGTAGTGTCTTAATTATAAGCATACATGCATATAATAAGATGAATTATTAATTATGTCCTAAAACAATTATATAATTGTCTTTCGGGCACTACACCTAACAATCTCCCACTTGCATGAAAGGCAAGTGGATTAATTGTTTTAGAGCACACCCTTTATATCTACATCTACAACATTCTCCCACTTGCTCAAAACTAGTGAGACATATCTCCAAGATTCATACCCTCCAAGGGCATCTTAGTAATTCATCCTTCCAAGCACGACCGGAGTGTGCCGCCGTAGGGTAGGTCAGTGACCCGGTGCGTACTTAGAATCCGAATACCATGTGACTCGGTACACTGATCAGGTAGGTTGGCGGCTTGAGTCAATCTTAGGGATCGAAACGTCGCCCATCCATCTAATCCGGTGGAACGATTTCAATATGCTTATGACCTCTAGTGATTGCAAAATCCTTATGAGCTACCTCTCCAATGTCTTCACAATGAAGTAGTATCGGATTACTGGATAATACTTTATCTCATGAGTAAACATTGAGACTGAGATCGATTTAACGATCATCCTCAATCTGACCTAAAGCCATAATCAGTGTTATCACTTATATTCTAGTTTGCACATGAATATACTGGCATATTATTCCTCATTCTCCCGAAGAGACTTGAGGATTCACTAAACATCCCATTTAGTATTCACCAGCATGTTTAGATAATCATTCCTGAGAGGTAGGGTAGACCACATCGTTGAATGTTGCATAAAATAATGAATATCTTAACCAGGTGAATGGATGGGATTACCAATGATCGATTCTTGAGAATTTGAGTGAATCAAATCCTTTAGAATGAATCCCGATAGCATGTCAGACTCTGACTTCAGATAACACACCCATGTTGTTTCCAACTATTTCAGTGTTACCATTTACAAACACTAATCTACATACTACTTTACTAATATTGATGCCCAGTCTATGAAAGACTTATCAACATTCTGGTCAAGTCCACATATTAAAATATATGACTTTGAAATGACCTAGAGGTTTGCTTTAATCCCCACAGATATAAGCTATGGCAGGCATCCTGCCAAAGGATCATTATGAATAATTTAAGATAGTCTCGCAAAAAGGTCTTAGGGAATCACCCATATTTTCTGCTTTGTAACGAATCTGTTATTTGTTCTTAGCTAAAACCCTTCTGTTCTTAATGAATTCAGATTCCGTTGTTCGGCAAGAAAGCGCTTTCTGACGAAATCAAGCAATACTGAGTGGTAAGAGAGATCACAGTCTGGTTAACACTCTACCTTTTAGGAATCACCCCTAAATTACTCAGCTTTGCGTTGAAAGTTAAACTTTCCTATTCATTCGACTCTTCTCCATGCAGTTCCAATCACTCTCACTAGGCCTGAGATACTCAGGTGGTTCTACAAGAGTTTCAATAGAATTGGAGTATCAAACTCCATTCACAAGGTTATGGCTTTTAAACCAACCTCTATGATCAGGATCCTATACAGCCCACGAAGGACTATAGGTCATCAATCTACGCTATAGACCGTAAGGTCCTGCAATGGGTAATGGACAAACCATACCCCACTGCGTTCGGGGTGGATTGATATACTGATCTAGTTTAGTAGTTTTTATTAGTGTTATCAACAACTGCAGGTGTTGGACGTGGACTGAACAAATCAGTTAGAAACATCTTGAGTATAAATACTTCAAGATCTGAAGTTGTTATTTATAGACTCTATCAGACCGAGTTTGACAGTATAACCGTCATTCTCTGATTTTATTAGTTTTATAATCAACCTTTACTCAATGCATCAAGATATTTCACGATCTGAACGTGTACGCAAAATTTCCAGTCCTACCTTCAAGCACTCCGTGCTAAATGCCTCTATTTACGGATGTGGGGTGAACCGAATTCACTCCTTATCCACAAATGCATAGGCATCTTTTAGTTAGACTTCTCGGTTTTTCATTACAACGTAAAGCGTTATTTTGCAACCAATATCTTAAATGAGTTTAGTAGCGTATCATAGCACATCAATGACTATGTAAGGCAAATTTATGGTGTATCCCTTAGTGAAAACATTCCACTGGGAGGTAGGCCGAGCATCAGTCCTGAAGAATACGCAATAACCTATTTCTGAGTATGGAATACTCCATCTCTGGTGAAATCAGAGATTCCTCCTAATATTTTGGATAATCTTACTGGAGTTTCGAGTAGTTATCAGACAATATGTCACCACATAGAAGCTCCCACTAGCTTGTATCTTTCATATGACCCCGAAGGTCGATATAAACAAGCTATGTAACTTCTTTAAATCTATAACCCTTTCCCGATTGAAAGGAAACTTAGGTATTGTTCCTTTGAGACAGGATTCCTTTGACTGGGAGATAGGAATCACCCTAAGCCAGTCTGGAGATCTTGTCGTTAGGGAATATGCACTAATTAATATAAAGAAGAAGTGTTTATCTAAATACGGAAACCATTTGTGTTTTAAGTAGTTTAAGATGTGTTACTAATACCTTTTCAGCATTTATTAGTGGTTCTGACTTTAACAAACAAAAGTCCGAGTCTTGGGTTCGTGCTACGAATGTTATATTTATCGTCAATAAGACAAACAAATTATCCTATTGAAAATGAATACGTTCGTTCCAACGAATCCGAAAACAGAAAATGAATTTTCTGTGATACTTAAGAATTGAATCCGAGATTCATTTCCTTATATCACTGCCACTAGTCTGGATGAGATAACTGCCCGTTGTCTACTTTATTTATTGTTTAATGTAAAGCTACCTACTTCTTCCAAAGAACTTTAGCTTTCGAGAAAATTGCTAAGGATGCATTGGTCAGTGATCCGATATCACTTTCCTTATCCTCTAATTTACAATTTATTAATTTTCCGGTTTAGCCTTAAAACTACTTAGTTTAGATGACTAACACGTATAAACATTCTTTCCCATTCTCGAATTTTCTTAGATGGAAACAGTCTTGAACTAGCAGTTCGTTCGAGTAGACGCTACTCTTGAACTGTGGGATGTTCAGTGTTACTTGCTTGGACTATCAATTTTTCTAATCGTCAAATCATAAGACCAAAGCTCCCACTAGTTTATCGGTTCCAAATACCGTCTAACTAGCAACTCTTTGTATTTATGATTTTTCAAAGATTAGAAAAATTATTCAGAACTAAGCTCCCACTAGTTTATCAGTTCCAAATACTGTCTAACTAGTAATGCTTTATTCCAGTTTTTCCAATAAATGGAGAAACTCTTGTGCAGTCCATTACACATTTCAAATGATTCAGAAAAACAACAAATCACAAGACTAAGGCTCCCACTAGTTTATCAGTTCCAAATACCGTCTAACTAGCAACGCCTTATGTATATGATTTTCCAATTTTTCAATTTAGAAAATTGTTGTGTAATTACACTTTTAAAATTCACTAAATGAATTTGTCAGATAGTCTTATATCATCTTTTGTAAACTAAGTGTGGTCGTCTCTCGTTCAACATGAATGACAGAAGTGACATACCTATACTATGTCACTTAAAATTTAAAGGCTCAAGAGAATAAATCTCTTCCGAAAAATTAAATGCATTGTTTGATAATTTACAACGTACTTGTTACTTTTCACATTTTTAATGAAGTCCTATTACTAACAGTTTAGTAGCCTAGAGATTAAATTGTAAAATAAATATGACAGAAAGTTAAATTCAAAAAATAAATTTTCACTACTAGATTTTTATTATAGGAATAATAAACTTATATAAAGTCTATCCTATCATTCTAAGGATTTAACCTCACATAGTACTGTCCGAGAGGGTCGATATCAGCACTATGACGGTTAAACTGAGACAATCTCTCTCAATGATTAAGCTTTGGGAATCGAACATCTCACGGGAATCAGACATCCCGGACCTTAATCATTGATTACCTTCCTTTTTCTAGCCTAGATATTTCGAAAATATCCATAATGAGTTTGACCTACTATATCAGATCTCAGAGTACGCCCCGAGTATGCCTATGAGGGGCATGTCAGTGACCCGACGAGTACCCGAAATCCTATCCTTTCGGAGACCAAGCCTTGAATTTTGATTGCGGTGAACACCATCCGAAGGGGGCCGAAATCAAAGCGGCACAAGGTGTCACCATTCTCTCACGTCCTTGCATCTATAGTAGAGGCCGTGGAGTTGGCTGTCGCCTTCCCTGCTCCCACTCAATAATTTGAAAAAATGGTGGGTTTACTAATTACGGTTTCGGTCTTGACAATAAGAAACAATAAATCAAAGTACTCCGAACAGGGTCGGTTATGTAGGCAAGCCTACGCCATCTTATTCGTTGGAACATATGTGACAATTCAGGCTGATCCGGCAAGAGAAGCCCCGTTTAGCCCAAAGGCTTATCGGCTATGCTAAGTCTTGTCGAATTACCGTATCATACATCACACGTGGAGGGGAGTCGATTGAGCCGAATCTCGGTTGAACTCTCCCAACCATGGTTAGACCATTTCCAAACCCATGTACTAAGATTTTCTGATTTCTATGTTGTCAACCAAAGCGTAATCTCGTTTCTGTTTAAGGTGGCTTCATCGAGAAGCCATCACCGAAAACTCAACGATTTATCTAAGTAGGATTCACCGAGAATCCATCACTAAAATCGTAAAGATTTACAAAACCCGGTTCCTCGGTTTTTATAATTAGTTACTTAAATAATTAACTACCACATATTAATTAAACAAGCTTTTAACTAAATAGACGAGTTATACATTCCTAATTTATTCGAAATAAACTAGCTACACGTATGCATTGGAGTGGAATCATGAAGATGCATGTCATGGCAGTTTTCCGGTTTCTATCACATATTTCGATCATACACGAAAAAATAATGGAAAAATTAAACACCGAGATGGATAGTTGGTACCACTTGTAGGATGTAATATCGCCGGATGAATCATAGATCCTCCCGATTATACAACGGAAAGTACAAGACCTAGATCTAAACAATCAAAATACATGAATGATAAATCTAACCTACGAGGGGTTTAGATTGCTTACCGGTTTATTGTGAATAAACGCCTAGAACAATCTTCAATCCAAGCTAGTTGAGAGCCTAGTTGAGAAGCCAAAGTCTTCCAACGTGTGTCTCCAAGCACCACCAGGTGGATGGTGTTTCAAGCCGCCGGACCTCCTCCATATGCTACCTTAGAAACCCCGAAGTTTTCTAAAACTCGAACCCAAGTACTCAAGGCCGAAAATCCTAAGCCTTGATACTTCCAATATGCGTGTGATTTTGCATGTGAATTGGCTTGGGAGAACTCTCTTTATATAGGAGAGTAATCATTGTCCTCCAAAGATTAAATAATTAATACAAAATCAATTATAATAATCCTTATTAAATAAAAGATACTCCTAGAATAAATCTAGATTATTTAAGGATCAATCTAATATTTTTTTCCTTAATTAATTATTCAACAAATAAAAAATTTAAATACTTGTACCATAATTATCCAAAAAAACAAATTTCTTGATAACCAAACAAGTAATACACGCCACTTTTATATTTGACCAATTAGGTCAAAAAGTCAACACACTAATTTGGGCCGAGTCCACGAAAAATATCTTTTCCGTGTATTTAATTATTTAGTCCAACTAAACAATTAATCCACATATTGATTAAATAGTCCAATCCAACTATTTAATTATAATTGAGGCGAAACGGCGAGAAAACATATGCTATGTTAGGAGCCACATCGGGGACCATGGACCTATATTCATTAGCTATAATAAATTAAATAAAATTATTCGTCAGACCGAACAATAATATTGAATCTATTAATTCCGGGATTACACCACCATAAACCCGAAACTGAACACTGCCGAATATGGATAACTTACTCTCAACCTTGAGTTGATAAGCCTACACTGATATAATCATTACATACGGATAAATCCTCCATAGACTGTTCGTTTCGATTCGGGATATCTCCGTAAACCCTTCTCGAAACCTCCTATCCTTATTTACCATTAACCCCGTAGTGATCAATTAATTCATAACTAATATAATATGAACTCCCGGGATCGATCAGTTTCTAGGATTAACAAATAAGGGAACTGTCTGTCTACTTCCCGAGGGAAGGAATGGATTCCATATCTGTGATAGCACAGACTACTCACTCATCTTAGAATAGAGCCAACGAGAAGTGTTGGACCACATTCTACGAAGTGGTCCTTACTAATAAATCAAACCCTACCCTAGTCTAAGCAGTTGTCTGTGATCACCTCAGGATTGAGATTAATCCAAATATGATAATCTTGTGATTCGATAACACTTCTCGATTACAGAAATATATTGACAACTCAAATCAAATCGGTCCAGCCCTATATGATTATCATCATATATAAATGCCCCATTAGGTACCCTATTACCGACAGTCCGGATAAGACTGTCACACCTACAGTGTTCTGGGCGCATTAATAGCAAATTAATCATGCGACCCGTACTCTTGATTGAAAACGCTGCGGACTAAGTTAATTTTAAGTACATCTCACTAACTCAATCCTTTTCTGTATAGCCATACACTGAGTTATATGATTACATAAACGAGGTACTTAGGGTTTTCAGTAGTGTCTTAATTATAAGCATACATGCATATAATAAGATGAATTTTTAATTCTGTCCTAAAACAATTATATAATTGTCTTTCGGGCACTACACCTAACAGCTGCCACTCTGAGCTTCATCGACATCTATATCAAGCCGAGAGACTTTTCGTATGTTCCGTTGGTGAAGCATGGATCACGATATCGGCGTACAATTCATTTGGATTTGTGTTTTTGCATGTTATTTGATCCCGGTATATCATTGCTGATTTTTGCGGGTTGTTCAAGATTGGTGTGTGTTGCAGCTCAATTGTACGACATCCTTTTGATTCGAGGAACAATCCTTCACAACTGGGAGGGAATGATGTGATCCATGATGACATTCCCGACCCATTGGCACCTATGCAGCCCGAGGATCATCTGGTAGTTCGAGATGGGCCAATAACAAGGCTCTAGAGGAAGAGATTGAGAGATGCTATGAACAACTTGGTGACAGAGACTTATTTGGAGTTCGGAGAGCTCATGGAGAAGGCTGAGGCGCCAATAGTGACCCTCCGTTGTGTGATGGGGCCTGCTTAGACCTTTATTGCATGGTATGGCTTCATATTGGGCCAAAAGCCCAAGTTCTGGATGCCAAGAAGTGGATGGACGAAATTGTTAAGTGTTGGACTTATTTTACTTTGATTATTCAGCTTTTGTTTGATTATTATCTAATAAAGGTCATTTGTGCCTAAGTAGACTAGGTAAGCCCATGTACTTCACATGAGGCGCATTTTCTAGGTGGGAAATTCTCCCACGTTGCTTTTTTCCTTTCTAGTTCTTTTGGTTGTAAGCCTATATAAGGCAAACACTAGATTTTCATTCAACACACAAATATTATACAAAAATTCAGATTATTGAGTTTTACTCAACCAAGTCATGAGACTTGAGCATCACTTGCGAGTGAGAATTTTCTTCATCGTAGAAAGTTCAACCCTTCGATAATTTACCAGCACTGTGAGCAATTGTTGGGGATTCTCTTCCTACGATTTAGTTGGATTACTAGGTCTAGGATCCTTAGCTCGCCATTGTTCCCCTTAGTTACTTCCTGGGCGAAACATCGGATTTGATTCCATCCGGAATCATATCAGTTTTACTACGTCGAATGCCTACGCATTGGCTAGCAATGCGCATGCTTTCCTGTTATAGAATGTAGAGCCTTAGTTTCTGTATGCGGAATGCGCACACATTCAAAGGAATGCACACGCATTCATGATTCAGGATGCTCCATCCTTTTCACAGTAGGTGCAATGCGCACGAATTCAATGGAATGCGCACGCATTGCTGTTTCAAGATAGTTTAGGTTGCCCTCAGCATGATTAATATGCATGTATTGTAGGCAATGCACATGCATTGGCTGGACAAAAACATTCATCATGTTTCTGGTCAGTGAATGCACACGCATACCAGTAAATGCGCAAGCATTGGCCCCAGTTTTTGATAAAATGTTGTTTTAAGCTATGGA
The DNA here is from genome assembly GCA_036785695.1 of Gentiana straminea. Classification (NCBI taxonomy): domain Eukaryota; kingdom Viridiplantae; phylum Streptophyta; class Magnoliopsida; order Gentianales; family Gentianaceae; genus Gentiana; species Gentiana straminea. Next base: position 84,151 of record JAVUPR010000337.1, read on the forward strand.
ATGAGTTTTAAACGTTGTTTCATGATCTAATAACTTTAACTAAACATGAACAAGCCTTGAATGAGTTTCTGATGTGTTTAGTTCCGGCACCGAATGTACTCTTTAAGGGAGTTGAGGTTTGGGACCTTCGGAAGGGCATGATAGGCTTGTGCTTTCGTGAACTACAGTTCATCAATGTCTGTGTATTTGATAGGATGTGGTGTCTTGCTGTCTAAGTGTGGGAGTAGAGTTGTTAAGGGGAGCTTTGATTTGAAAACATTTAGGTGGCTAGTTAACAACAAATAATAAGTACATACTTGCATAGTAAAAAGTTTAAACGTCATGTCACATTATGATAGGCACTTATGTACATCGGCTATGTGACGTGTTCGGACAGGTGGATAAGTCTATGACCCACAGGCGGCCAAATGGCAAGGGGACTTCACCGAACGGGTATGCATACCGGGAATCTCGGGACTTACAGTGCATAACACTGTTGGTTGGAAACCATCTCGGGGTGGACACACCTAGCGTAGTTCCCTTGAGTGCTGACATAAGCAAGATAAGTTAAGCTTGAAACGTATAGTCATGACATGTTGATGGACATGAAGTGAACCCTAGATTGAGTCGGTCTTATAAAGATAATCTTATAATTATAAATCATTTTTAATTTGTAGCTTATGCCTATTATTGAGTACCCTGTACCTACATCAAATACATGTTTTTCTATGTGTTTGGGGGAGAGAAGATGAATAGGTAGATCCAGTTCGAGGAAGACATTGATGATGATGTTTGAGGACGCCGACGTTGAAGCGCTTATTTTCTGTTCTTTATTATTGTACTTTAGACTTGTTGTCTTACGGAGAGCCTTGTAATTCTTTTATTGTACTTTTTGGAGCTTTCATACGTTATACGTTTCCGTTTGGTTTTCCTACGTAATAAATGTTACATTTCTATCTTTAGATTTTGAGTCTCTAATCTTGTTTGATAGAAAAAAATATACCCAGGTATTTGCTTCTATTTTGGTTAACTCGATATGACGCAGGAGAGGCTAACGCATAATGTGAAATTTATTTTATATTATAGGTGTCGAACATTCCTTTTTCGGATAAGGACTCGTTGTCCGGGAACGGGGCGTTACAGTTGGTATCAGATTGAAGCATCCTTAGGCATCCTTCCATTTAATATAACACTTCTTTAGATTTCTTAGTAATGTTTTGGTTTTTCTTTGATCATGAGGATGGTGACCAGAAGGACCGGAATTCATGGTGAAGAGACATCTGGAGCAAGAGAAGATAGTTTGACACCTGTTGTAAGAGGTGGTTTCGTGCGGCAAAATCCATCTCCTCACCCAACCCACACTCCAAGGCCACAGGCAAGCCAGTCACCACGACTTCATCAGATCCAACACCACGACCTCAACGGAGCTCAACACCATGAACTCAGTTTCAGTAGGAGCCAAGGTATACTTACATGTATCACGAACCTGGGGAAGCGCCCATACGCGTGACTGTGAAAGGAGATATTACTTCAGTGTATGTACTTCCAGTGAACAACATCTACCCTCCACCGATCAGTGTCTACCCACCACCAGTGAGCCACCCTTCTTCACCAGTTTTCCATCATCAGCACCAATAAACCCTCTACCCTCCACCGGTAGGTCACACCCATCAACCTATTATACCACCTTCACCACATTTTGATCACTAGCAAGGCGTATGATACCCACCATATGGTTTCCACCAGCAACATCACACCCCAGCTCATCATCGAATATACCATCCCTGTCAGACTGATCCTCAGGTGATCCCTCCTCAACCGCCTCAACCACCACCATATCCTCAACAACAACCTGACCAACTGCAAGCACCTTTTGGATACCCTCTAGTCTACCAACCAGCCCCACCAGTTAGACCACCACCGGCGTATGAGCATGCATAGCCAGTTGATTGGTACTCAATGTTGCAGAGGAATCGGGTTCAGGACTTTCAAGGGAATGTGGAACTATCCAAGGCTAAAGCTTGGTTGAGAGGTTTTGAGAAAGCATGTAGAAACATTAATGTCCTTAAATCTGAGATGGCCCAGTTGCTAGTTGGTTTTCTTTAGGGTGCAGCTGAAGCTTGGATCGATACCCTAGAGAGTAGCAATGGAAAAATTACAGATTGGGAAGATTTCAAAGTTTTGTTCTATAACGAGTACTTTCCAGCAAAAGTGTAGGGAGATAAGGTGAGCCAGTTCTTAAGGGCATTCATATGACGGTATCTCAGTATACAAACAAGTTCAATGAGTTGGGTAGGTTCCACCCTAAGCTGATGCGATTGAAGAGAGGAAGATGGCGCTGTACAAGGACGGGTTGTCCCACAAAATACAAGGTGGCATGTTGGGTTTTACAGCAAAAAACTTGGCAGAGCTGTTGAATAATGCTTTGGAGGTTGAGACCTTCAAGAAGAAGCCTACCGTCATCATCGGTGCTAAGAGGAATTTAGGACATGCCAAGGTAGTAGCTGGGCAGCACCCCAGCAAAAGGTGAAGAAGACATTGGTAACACCATCGTCAAGCACACCACTATGTCAGAAGTGCAAGAGGAACCACACCAGTGAATGCCGAGTGGGCACATATGGTTGCTTTATCTGTGGAGAACATGGACACATAGAAAAGACATGTCCATCAAAGGGGAACAAAGGAGCTTAGAACCAAGGAAATGGCAAAGGAGGTTCAAGTCGCCCAGTTCGAGTTTTTGCTGTAGATGCAGAGTATGCATAACCGGACGATAATGTTATTACATGTACCTTTATTTTTTTATTTTAATTTACTATAGTACTTTTATGGCACATTAAATAATGTTGTTTTTGTATTTAAATGAATGAATTCACATCTTCGGTACCATAATATTAGACAACTTAGCGGTCACGGCCTTGTTTCATACGGGAGTGTCTAATACGTTTGTGTCGTCTAAGATAGCTAAGAAGTTGAATCTACCTTCAGAGACCTTAAGAAACACTTTAGAAATAATTACACCGCTAGGAAAGGTAGTAACTAGGATGATACCTCAAGTGGAGGTTCGAGTAGGGTCATATCAATGCAAGAGTGACTTCACAGTTCTGGACTTTTCGGATTTCAATTTAATTCTTGGTATGGATTGGCTATCCAAGAATTATGTTCACTTGGATTGTAGGGAAAAGAGAGTGACCTTTAAGGTACCTAGGAAATTAGCTAAGTCTTATCGAAGGTAATGTTTACAAGCCTAGTAAGAAGTGTCATTCGATAATATCAGCAGTTAAGGCGATAAGAGCTTGTCAAAAGTGTTGTGAAGGCTACTTGTTATACGTAGTGGATGTGGAACAAGTGAAGCCTAAGTTAGAGGAAACCCCTGTAGTAAAGAAATACCCTAAAGTGTTTTCAAATGAGTTACTGGGAAACATACCGGATAGAGAAATAGAGTTCGAGATCAAGTTGATACCAGGAGCGGCACCAGTTGCTAAGGCACCTTATAGAATGGAACCGGCTGAATTGAAGGAGTTGAAAGCTCAACTTAAGGTTATACTTGAAAGAAACATAATTCATCCTAGTACCTCACCTTGGGGAGCCCCTGTTTTGTTCGTTAAGAAGAAAGATGGTAGCATGAGGATGTATAGACTACAGATCTTTGAATAATCTTACCATGAAGAATAAGTACCCTTGCCAAGAATGATGATATGTTTAATCAGTTGCAAGATAAGAGGGTGTTCTCTAAGATTGATCTCAGGTCAGGTTATCACAAGTTGAAGATCAAGGTAGCAGATATACTGAAGACGGCTTTTAGTACGAGGTATGGGCATTATGAGTTCCAAGTAATGCCCTTTGGACTCACTAATGCTCCATCTTCATTTAGGGATTTAATGCAGCTCATTTTCATACCTTTCTTGGATAAATTTGTGATAGTGTTCATACATGATATCCTGGTATACTCAAAAGATGATAAAGAACATGAAGAACACCTAAGGATAGTGTTGAATACTTTGAAGAAGAACCAGTTGTATGCTAAGTTCTCAAAATGTGACTTTTGGTTGAATCAAGTCAATTTCTTGGGTCATGTCAATTCTGGAGATGGCATTCAAGTTGATCTAGCAAAGATTTAAGCTGTTGAGCAATGGTCCAGACCTACTACAGTTTTAGAAGTGAGAAGTTTTCTTGGTTTGGCAGGCTATTATTGAACGTTTGTACAAGACTTCTCAAAGATAGCTGCACCACTTACCCGGATCCCTCAAAAGAATGTGTTTTTTGAGTGGACTTGTGAGTGTGAAGGGGCTTTCCAGACGCTGATGAAGAAGTTGACTACAGCCCAGTTTTGGTAGTCCCAGAGATCTTTTGATAACTACGACGTCTACACTGATGCTTCGGGACAAGGCTTAGGATGTGTGTTGATGCAAGGAGGAAAAGTGGTCGCTTATGCATCTAGATAGTTAAAAGTGCATGAAAATAATTATCCAACACATGACTTAGAGTTGGCAGCGGTAGTGTTTGCCTTAAAGATTTTGAGGCACTACTTGTATGGAGTTAAGGCTAGGATCTTTACAGACGACAAGATCTTTAAGTGTTTCTTCACGCAGGAGAATTTGAATATGAGACATAGGAGATGGTTAGAGTTCAATAAGGATTATGACTTAGACTTTCAATACCATCCGGGGAAGGCCAATGTGGTTACAGATGCCTTGAGTAGAAAACCAGTGTTTGCAGTTTCAAGCGTTGAAGATGTGGTAGAAAGGTTAGATGGGTTGAATATCCAGTGCTTTGATCAGTTTAAAGATCGATAGTTTGTGGAACCATTGGTAGCGAGATCCGAGTTGATGGATGATATTCGGAAAAGCAAGATGAAGATCCAGTGTTGGTTGTTTTGAAGCGAGTTGCAAGGGAAAAACCTACAGTGGGTTATGTGTTAGATTAGAATGGGAAACTTTGGTACCAGGATCGTTTGTGTGTGCCTAATTTCGCTGATTTAAGATGGATATTTATGGAACAGACACATAGGATTGATTTTGCAGTTCATCCAGGAGCTACAAAGATGTATAGAGATTTGAAGGAAAAGTGTTGGTGGCCTTCTATAAAAGTCAAAATAGCTAAGTATGTAGAAGAATATGATACTTGCCAGAAAGTTAAAGTGGAGCTTAGAAGGTCGGGAGGAATGCTTAAGCCATTGGATATTCCTGAATGGAAATGGGACAAGATCACGATGGATTTCATCACTGGTTTACCAAAGACAAAGAGTGGACATGATGAGATTTGGGTGATTATGGATAGACGGACCAAATCACCCCACTTCTTGGCAACAAAGGTTGATATGTCCTTGAAGAAGATGACAACACTATACTTGGATAACATAGTGAAGTTGCACAGAGTACGTATCTCGATAGTTTTGGATCGTGACAGTAGGTTTGTCTGTCGATTCTAGAAAAGTTTGCAAAGGGCGTTAGGTAAAAAGTTAGATTTGAGTACGGCCTTCCATCCTCAAACAGACGGACAGTCGGAAAGGACAATCCAAATACTAAAGGATATGCTAAGAGCATGTGTTTTGGAAGTAGGCAGATCATTGGATGATTACCTACATGTAGCCGAGTTTGTCAATAACAACAGTTATCACGCAAGCATAGATATGCCACCGTTTGAAGCCTTGTATGGGAGAAGATGTCAAACGCCGCTGTTTTAGGATGAATTCGGGGAAAGGCAAGTCACCGGGCCGGAGTTGGTTGAACAAGCTAAGGAAAGGGTTCAATTGGTGAAGAAGAATCTGAAGGAAGCACAAGATAGGTAGAAAAGTTGGCCATATGTTAGAAGAAGACCTCTTGAGTTTGATGTTGGTGAGAGAGTTTATCTGCGAGCTTCACCAATGAAAGGAGTGAAACGTTTTGGACAAAAGAGAAAGTTAGTCCAAGGTATGTTGGACCGTTTGAGATTCTAGAGAGAGTTGGTCCTTTGGCTTATAAGCTCAAGCTACCGGAATCGATGTCAAGGGTCCATAATGTTTTCCACGTATCAATGTTGAAGAAGTGTTTGATGAAGACTGATGTTGAAGCTACGGTTGATCCGGAAGTTCTTAAGGATAATCTTACTTATGATGGGAAACCGATCAAAATTCTAGACCGGAAAGAAAAGATGATCAAGAGATGGATGATCCCTTTTGTTTTGGTGCAATGGAGCAATCATTCACCAAATGAAGAAACTTGGGAAGTTGAAGCGATATGATCACCACGTTTCCAGAGTTTGTGGATTCTACCAGGTATGTTCTAGCTTCGAGGACGAAACTCCTCTTAAGGTAGGATGAATGTAATATTCCGATCTTCGTGAAAGGGTAGATGTGTCATTTTGTGAAAAACAAAATATTATATTCTTTACTTCTTTTATGGAGTTAAGTATTTTGTGAATTTATATGTATATAATTCCAAACTATATATATATATATGTGTTTTGGGAAAATCTGAATTTTAAAAAATAAGGAAAAATAATCAGAAATTATTACTTTTGGGATTTTCTATTTAAGGAAAATTAATCTCATTAGTTCCCATAACCTAAAAGAAAACAGAAAGTTTCCAACGCTCTGAGAACGGCGTGTGTGTGAGAAAAATAAGGGCTAAGAGTTTCTCTTCTAGTTTCTAAGATGATTCGTAACGGTTTTCAGATCAGAGTAGAGCAGCGGAATCATCATAAAGATGGCGTCGTTTCAACACAAGAATGATGAGACTTTTTGAAGGTATGATTTTCAAGCCCTAGATGTGTTCTTGAACATTTTTTATGAAACTAAACTCCAAGATTCGTAGTTTTGCTGGTTAGAAGCGAATGATCAAATCTAATCTATGTCTGGTTGATCACATCGGTTTTCTGTGAAGGATCGTTTTGCTACAGATTTTTGTAGCTTTTGAGTTGGATTAGCTTGCTTAAAGGTAAGAGTCTCTTACTATGTTTTATTTATGGTTTTAGGGATTAGATTGATGCTTAAATATGGTTTAGATGATAGAAATCATGTTGATTGATCATTTAAGGCTTAAGGGATGTTATGGTATGAGAAAGTTGTGTTTTTCTGATTATCGTGTAGAACATTTTTGAAATCGAGTAGAAATCCTACACTGTAGAAAATCATGTTTTAGGGTTTTACTGCGTCGAATGCAAACGCGTTGGCTAGCAATGCTCTCGCATTCCTTTACAGGATGTAGGGCCTTAGTTTCTGCAGGTGGAATGCGCATGGGTTCGTGATTAATGATGCTCCATCCTTTTCATAGCAGGTACAATGCGTACGCATTGCTCTTTCATGATAGTTTAGGTTTCCCCCAGCATGATCAATGCGCACGCATTGACGGGACATAAACTTTTAGCAAGTTTCTAGTCAGTGAATACGCACGCATTGGCCCTATTTTTTTGATAAAATGTTGTTTTACGCCATGGAATGAGTTGTAAACGTTGTTTCGTGATCTAATACCATTAACTAAATATGTACAAGCCTTGAATGAGTTTCCGATGCGTTTAGTTCCACCACCGAATGTACTCTTCAAGGGAGTTGAAGTTCGGGACCATCGGAAGGGCATTATAGGCTTGTGCTTTGGTGCACTAGAGTTCATCAATATCTGTTTATTTGATAGGATGTGGTGTCTCGCTGTCTAAGTGAGGGAGTAGAGTTGTTAATGGGAGCTTTGATTTGAAAACACTTAACAACAAATAATAAGTACATACTTGCATAGTAATAAGATTAAAGGTCATGTCACTTTTGGATAGGCACATGTGTACATCGGCTATTGACGCGTTCGGATAGGTGGATTACTCTATGACCCACAGGCGGCCAAATGACAGCGGGACTTCACCGAACGAGTATGCATACCAGGGAATCCTGGGACTAATAGTGTAAGGCACTGTTGGTTGGAAACCATCTCGTAGTGGACACACCTCACATTGTGCCTTTGAGTGCTGACGTAACCAAGATAAGTTAAGCAAGAAGCGTATAGTCATGACATATTGATGGACATGAAGTGAACCCTAGATTGAGTCGGTCTTATAAAGATAATCTTATAATTATAAATCATATTTAATTTGTAGTTTCTACATCTTATTGAGTACATTGTACTTACCTATAATACATGTTTTTCTATGTGTTTGGGGGAGAGAAGATGAACAGGTAGATCCGGAGCTTGAGGAAGACTTTGATACCGACGTTGAAGCGCTTATTTTCTGTTCTTTTTATTATACTTTAGACTTGTCTTTTGGAGAACCTTTTAGTTCTTTTATTGTACTTTTTGGAGGTATCATACGTTGTATGTTTCCTTTTGGTTTTTCAATGTAATAAATGTTACATTTCTATCTTTAGATTTTGAGTTTCTAATCTTGTTTGTTGGAAAAAAATATACCCGAGTCTTTGCTTCCATTTTACATAACTCGATACGACGTAGTAGAGACTGACGTATAATGTAAATTTATTTTATATTATACGTGCCGAATGTTCCTTTTCTAGATAAGAAGTCGGTGTCCCAGAACGGGGCGTTACAGTTACGGTAATGACATGCTCTTTGAAATTAACCTAAATCAAGATCCACAATGACTTGATCTTTTACTATTTTAAATTTGTAAATAGAATCTTTCCGACAACTATATTTGTAAATTAAAAACAAAACCAATGCCATTGTGTTACCTGAAAAATTCCCACCATTCAAAATATAAAAACCACATGTTTCTGAAAAGTTACAAACCGTGCATTTCCAAGGAGTTAGAACATTATAATGTAACAACAACAACAACAATACCAATAATAATAACAAAATAATCTAGAACCAGCAATGCAAAGTTGTATTCAATCAAGCTTCTCAATATTATTACTATAAATATTCCACAAATGCTCTATAAGGTCATTTTAGAGTTGGGAATTCACTTCTCTATCTCGAATTCGGATATGTTGATCAACAAAATCATGAAATTGATTACCGTTTAGGTGTTCCGTAATAGGTGATGGAGGTCCATCTTCAACTTGATCATATACATGTGTCAAGTCTGGTTGAACAAGCAAATGACGCTCATCTTCTACAATCATATTTTGTAGTATTATGCAAGCCAACATTAAATTGGTAAGGGTTGAACGTTTAAAGTAACGAGCCGGCTCGCGCACTATAGCAAACTTTGCTTGAAGTACACCAAAAGCACGTTCAACATCTTTTTTACATGCTTCTTGCATTATTTTGAAATATTTAGCCTTATGGGATAGTGGCATAAGGATTGTCTTCACAAACGTAGCCCTAGACGGGTATATACGATCAGCCAAATAATAACCCATTGAGTATGGATTGCCATTAACTTGATAGTTTATATTCGAAGAACGGCCTTCAGCTAGTTACCTATACACAAACGAACGATCCAAATTTTTAAGGTCATTATATGCACCTGATAAACCAAAGAATGCATGCCAAATCCAAAGGTCGTATGAAGCAACCGCTTCTAATATAATTGTAGGTTGACGAATGTGGCAACTAAACTGAATTTTCCAAGCAGTCGGGCAATTTTTTCATTTCCAATGCATGTAGTTAATGCTCCATAGCATTCCCGGAAAATCCCAACATTCACCGATAGCCATCAATCTCGCAATATCTTCACTATTTGTTCTCAAATATTCTTTTCCAAAAAACAGAAATAACCGCCTTCACAAATTTCTTCATACTCAATAAAGCTGTGCGCTCTCCTATTCGCATATACTCATCCAAAAAAATAGCGGAAACACCATAAGCAAGCATTCGAAATGCAGCAGTAATCTTTTGAAGAGATAATAGTCCTAACCTTCCCGCTGCATTCAATTTTTGTTGGAAATATGGCTCATGGGCTTCTATTTATGACTGGATGCGAACAAATGGTTATCGTCTCATTCGAAATCTTCTTCAAAAGCAATCTGGGGGTAAACTGGATTCTCAGAAAGATAGTCATTGAAATGTCATTCATGACCTTCCACAAAACCATGATCAATGTAGTTACGTGGAGTACGTGATGCTAAAGCCCTCGTCATCTCCAAATTCTCTTGCTCTCTTGCGATCATTATTATCTCTTCGACCTCTTTTTTGGATGAAGACTCAAAAATTGATTCCTTCAACCAATTTTTATAGTAAGAACCCATTGATGATGATCAAAATACCGAATGCATTGAGAAGAATTGAAATGGAATCCGGGGTAGCCAAGCCGTGAAGACAACAAAGAATCACTGCTACAAGAATAATGTAGAGTCCGAGATGAATAATAATCAACAAGTTGCTTCTTGAAGCAAATAATACAAAAACCAAAAGCATAGAAGGTTAAAAAGAAAAATGATACATAAAACAAATTTTGTCATGAAGTAAATAATACGTAAAATGTATTAAATTTAACATACATAACAGTCCAATATCAAAACAACTTTTAGAAAAGCCTTGATCTTCCAGAGAATTCATAGAGTAAGACAATACAAGTATATTTTATCTAACACACATAATGTTTATTGAACTCTTAAGCTCTAAACATATCTATGTACTCTAAAGTCTTTGTATGTCACACCAACAAAAAGATTACTTCTAATAGACAATACAACTAGAATGATTGAATTATGAAGTTTGCAACAAAATGTGTGTCCTTAAATTCATTTGATCGTCTCTCAATTCATTTCGTTGTTTATTTCTTTCATCAAAATTATCAGCGGTCTTTTGTTTACATAGTTATTTCCTTAGGCTGGTTTGTCGATAACTAAGTCGGGTCTAATCGATTTGAGCTAGCATGAAAACCTTGCATTAACGATCTAAGTTGCAAATTATAAGCTACATGAACAATAGATGGAGTCGTAAGCTAAAGTCATTGTGTGTGTGTGTGTGTCTCAGTTTTGTCCAAGTCCTATTAGATTCATTTTAATCTAAGGCTTATAGTATCATATTCTCAACTGTGTTGTGACTCAGATATATGTGTTCTTGTGATAAACTCAGAGCTCTATGTGTTTGGTTTTGATAATACAACCAGAATGATTACTTCAAATTTTGCTAGAGAAACATGTTCTTCCAAGGCTTTTACATAGTTTAAGACAAGTGAAATAGTCAATGCAAATCATCATAACTTACAATTCTAGCACATAATCTAAAGCCACCATAGGCCGGGTGCTGCTCCTCTTAAATGGAAAAAGATTGGAGAGTATATTTTCTCATTTTACTTTAGTCCTCTCTTATTTCTAGTAGAATTGATCAATTGTCAGATGTCTCTTTGATGATGATGATGTATTTGATGTACTTTACTCGGAATGATTCTTTGTTTCAACACTAAAAAGAGAGACATATATATATATATATATATATATATATATATATATATAGAGAGAGAGAGAGAGAGAGAGGAAGAAAAGGTGGTTTCCTTTATACTACTAATATGTACTTTGATCAAAAGAACCCAGCTTCACCCATGATCTTTACTAACAAGCAATTGTATAAGCAAAGTATTAATCCTAGCTACCCCATGCTTAAACAACCTAATGCAATTCTTTTCAGACGTACACTCAGCCACATAAGATAAATGAAGATAAAGGAATTTTTCAATCAATATACTTATAGTCTCATAAAAAAAAATTATAGCAGTTTACCAACAACAATTGATTAATTCTAAGAACACCTTCCCCAAATCAACATTATAAACAACAGAGGAAAAGATTACTCTTACAGATTACCGATTAGATGACATTAGTATTAGATTCATCAATCGTACAATCATTATGTCCAAAATCTAACCTCTTAATTTATGATTCTCAGATTCATGTTGCATCTAGGGCATCGATTAAACAAAAAAATAAACTCAAAGCACTTATTCACTTCAATCACTTCACTTGAAGCTTGTGCTCCATAGTCTTCACACTTTATGAATATATCATCATTTTCTTAATAAATTTGAATTTCATAAAATTATTTGTTCTGTTAGTTATTTGAGATATTTTGCATATACATTCCATATACATAAACTTATTAAGGAATCCGTATGATATACTTTTAAAATAAAAGTATGATTTCAATATTCAAGATTAAACTAAACATTCATCTTTAGGAACATTCAAAGCTGAACGATTGTTTAATAATCGTAAATAAAACATTCAACCAAAAGAATATGAAAGAATTTTTAATAACCAGAAAGAGATATTCAATACCTGAAATGGGACACAACTGTTAGTAATACCATCCGCAACGGAAGCGATTTTAAGGATCTAGATCTATATAATACACGTAATAAAACAACTAGATCTATTCTACAAGGGGGATGTAGATCATACCTCTTGAATCTCAAAATTCAAGTTGAAGAACCGCAAAAGGATAAATGTGAGAAGATGTGAAGAGCACCACGAGCTTCCGTACGTGTGATCCAAGCAACTCCCGGTGGAAGGAATTCTCGACTCGAACCCTTCCGATATGCTACCCGGAAAAACCTCCAAGATTTCTCCCTTATACCCCTTGGCCGAATTTTATCACTTCTTCTCTCTAAGAGGAGAAGACGAAAATATCATGTGTATTAAGGCTTGGGAGAACTCTCTTTATATATGAGAGTACAACTTAATATTCTAGAACAAATCCAGAATAATATTTATCTTTATTATTTACCATAAATATTTATCCAATAAATATTTTATGCACATGTCTTATTAATACACAAGAAAATAATTTCTTGTTCCAAAATAATAAGGGGGGGCGAAAATTTCATATATTGACCTAGTCAATAATAATTTTGCCATCACACAATAATTGGGCCAAGATTATGGTAAATGTCTTTTCCACATATTTAATTATTTAGCCCAACTAATTTAATAATCCACTAAACAATTAATTCACATATCGTTTTAATAAAGTCCAACAAGAACTAAATTAATATTATTAGGATTCGACGTCCGAGAATAGCTATGCTATATTAGGAGGCACGTCGGGGACCATGGACTAATAATCAGCGGCTCCGATAAATCAAATAAATAATTATAGAATAATCATATTCGATAAATCAATCACAGGAATATGCCACCATAATCCCGTGACTGCACTCCTCCGATTATAAGATTATATTTATCTCCTCACGAGAATAATAATAAGCGTCCATTGATATAATCATTACATATGGATTAATCCTCCGTAGATCGTTCATTCTAAATCGGGAAGTTACCGTTAACCCTTTTAAGAACCTCTTATCCTTATTTACCATTAACCCCCTAGTGATCAATTAATTCATACAACTCACCGGTAGCTAATCGTTGTAATATGAACTCGTACGATCGATCGTTTCTAGGATCAACAAATAAGGAACTGCCTATCTACTTCCATAAATGGAAGGAATGGATTCCGTATCCGTGATAACACGACTACTCACTCAATCCAAGTACAATGCCAAGATGGGGTAATTCAAACCACGGACTCGGTGTAATCCTTAACCGTCAAGTCAAACTTCATACCGATTCAAGCGGTTGATCGTGATCACCTCAGATTAAGATATATCCATAAATATGATCATCCATTGATTCGATAAGACTTCTCGATTACGGAATTATATCGTGAACTCTAATCAAATCGGTCCAGCCCAATATGATATATCTATCATATATAAATGCCCCATTAGGTTCTCTTAACCGAAAGTCCGAAAAAGACAGTCACACCTATCGTGTTCTGGGCACATTAATAGCACGTTAAAGGAGAGACCCGATACTCTCGATTAACTTCACTACGGGCTAATTGTATTTTAAGTACATCTTCACTAACTCAATCCTCCTGTGTATATACCATACACTGAGTTAAGTGATTACATAAACGACATACTTTAGGGTTTTCTGTAGTGTAAATACTATTGTCACATCGGTGAATATGAGAATAATAAATATGAATAATAACATCATTTCATTTATTAAATAAAACAATTACAAAATTGTCTTTCGGGCATCACACCTAACAATCTCCCACTTGCACGAAAGCATGTGATTAATTGTTTTAGAGCACACCCTATTATTTAAAATACAAAGCAAACTATCACTCCCACTTGCTCTAAAGCAAATGAGACATGTCTCTAATACCTATAGTCTCCAAGTGTCGACTAAAAGCTTCAATCGACAGCGTCTTGGTGAATGGATCAGCAGGATTATCGGCGGAGGCGATTTTCTTGACGGAAATGTCCCCTCTATCGACAAAATCGTTGATCACCCGCATTTTCTCTCTATATGCTTCGACTTACCGTGCTTTTGAGGTTCCCTAGAGTTGGCAATGGCCCCATTGTTATCACAATAGAGAGTAATAGGATCCTCAGCATTCGGGACAACGCCTAATCCGCTGATGAACTTTCTTAACCAAACTGCTTCTTTAGCTGCCTCCGAGGCCGCTATGAACTCAGCTTCCATTGTTGAATCGGCTGTGCTGGATTTCTTTTGGCTTCTCCATTCTACTGCACCGCCACCAAGCGTAAACACTGAACCTGAGGTAGATTTAGAATCATCTCTGTCTGACTGAAAGTCAGAATCGGTGTACCCCGCTAGCTCCAAACTCCCACTCGAATAGACGAGCATATAATTTCGGTTCTCTTCAAATATTTGATGAGATTCTTTATCGTCGTCCAAAGTGCGGTTGCCCCGGATTTGACCGAAAACGGCCGACTAATCCAACGCCGTAACAAATGTCGAGTCTCGTACACCTCATACCATACATAAGACTACCAACGGCCGAGGCATATGGCACTCTTCCCATAGCTTTCGGCCTCTTCGGGGTTTGAGGCCCCTGAGTCTTAGAGAGGTAAACCCCGTGACGGGTTGGTAGAAAACCCTTCTTTGCGTTCTCCATACTGAAGCGTGCCAGCACCTTATCTATATATGTTGCTTGGGACAGAGCTAAAATCCTGTTCTTGCGATCCCTTATAATTTGGATCCCTAGAACATAACTCGCTTCTCCCAAATCTTTCATTTGGAATTGCGTGGTCAACCAACTTTTCACGTCGGACATCATCCCCTTTATCGTTGCCAATTAGGAGTATGTCATCAACGTACAACACTAGAAATACAACACTATCTTTGATAACCTTCTTATACACACAAGATTCAGCAAAGTGTTGTTCAAAATCATAAGACTTGATCGTGTGATCGAATCTATGATACCAGGAACGAGACGCTTGCTTCAACCCATAAATGGATCTGAGCAACTTGCACACCATGTGCTCTCGACCTTCTTCAATGAATCCCTCTGGTTGCTGCATATAGATTTCCTCGTCAAGAAAGCCGTTTAAAAACGATGTCTTAACATCCATTTGCCAGATTTCATAATCCAGACATGCAACAATCGAAAGGAGGATGCGGATGGTTTTCATCATGGCCACAGGTGAGAAGGTTTCCTCGTAGTCTATACCCTCTCACTGTGTGTAACCTTTGGCTACCAGCTGTGCTTTGAAGGTTTCAACCTTCCCATCTACTCCTCTCTTTCGCTTGTAGAGCCATTTACATCCAATAGGCCTTTCACCCTGAGACAGTTCTACAAGTTTCCAGACTGAGTTAGAGTACATAGACTCCATCTCTTGATTCATTGCGTCAATCCATTTATCCTTATCGTGACCCAGTAAGGCCTTCTTATAGGTCAGAGGATCATCTTCCACCCCATCAGAGGCGACTACGTTTGCCTCTAAATCCATGCCGTACCGAGCCGGTGGCCGAACCACTCTCACAGTACGTCTGGGTGGAACAGGAATGTCGGAAGTGACTATTGTATTATTAGTGTTGTTTACAGGAACATCAGCAGCCACAATAGGCCTGATATCATCGGAGAGTAATTCCTCTAGTACAATTGTACTTCGAGGTCTGTGGTCTTTCATATAACTTTCCTCCAAAAACGTAGCGTTAGTCGAGACTAGCACTTTGTTATCTTCCGGATCGTAAAATAGACCACCACGTGTACCTTTTGCATAGCCTACAAACAAACATACTTTCGTACGCGATTGTAGCTTGGTAGTCTTGTCCATCAACACATGTGTAGGACAACCCCATATGCGGAAGTGACGAAAGCTTTCGCGATGTCCGGACCACATCTCAATGGGTGTCTTTTCGACAGACTTTGACGGTACTGCATTCAAAATGCAGACCGCTGCTTCTAAAGCATAACCCCAAAAGGATATAGGTAGTGAGGCGTAGCTCATCATTGATCTAACCATGTTAATCAATGTCCTGTTTCTCCTCTCAGCAACTCCGTTTTGCCGAGGTGTCCTAGGCGCCGAACGTTGGAAACAAATTCCTTTTTCAGACAAGTAGTCAATGAACTCAGTATTTAAATACTCACCTCCACGATCCGAGCGGAGGCATTTCAATGACTTGCCTAGTTGCCTTTCGGCTTCTGCTTGGAAATCCTTGAACTTTCCAAAAGCCTCGGACTTTCTATGCAGCAGATAAACATAACCGAATCTCGAGTAATCATCAATGAAAGTCACAAAGTACTCGTATCCGCCTCTAGCTTGTACGTTCATCGGACCACAAAGATCTGAATGCACTAAGTCTAGAGTTCCTGTGGCTCTATTACCCTTTGATGAGAAGGGACGCTTAGTCATTTTTCCCTCCAGGCAACACTCGCAGACAGCAAAGTGTGTCACGGATGACTCACCTAACATTAACCTTTTCAAGTCTTTTGAGTCTTTCCAAGGAAATATGGCCAAGCCTCAGATGCCACAAGTATGTTTTATCTTATTTTACTTGAGAAACTTTCTGCCTTTTAGCAGATCTTTGATGAGTAGTTTTAAACATTTCAGTATTAAGTAGGGGAGCTTTATGTGGTCTTACAAAATATAAACCGTTTTCATTTATAGTTGAACACAATTCAAAGCCATTCTTTGAAATAACAAATTCACCATTCAAACTTGAAACAGAAAATGATTGTTCAACTAAGGCAGAATAAGAAATCAAATTTCTCCTGAAATTCGGAATAAAATAAACATTTTCTAAATGTAAAATTCTATTATTAAAATGCAAGTCCACCGCTCCCACTGCTTTAGCCGAAATGAGCGCCCCAGTGCCTACTCGCATCACTTGAGAACCCTCTTCCAGCTCCTCGTACGAACTAAGAATCTGCAATGAAGAACATACATGGTTAGTAGCTCCAGTATCAAGTATCCAAGTGGACACATCTTTAGCTACGTTAAAGATTCCAAGAATAGTAATTCCAAATTACCTTTCTTATCTTTCCCAGCGACAGCCTTGACTTTGCCATCTTTCACATCACGAAAATATTCGGGACAATGGCGTCGCCAATGTCCTACCTCCTTATAGTAAAAGCATTTACCCTTTGGCTTGGCCTCGTCAACTTTCTTGGCCGTCTTTTTCTTCATTGGCTTGGGCACGGGTGCAACATTACCTTTCTTCTTTGGTTTGGCCTTAGGCTTGTTTGATGACCTGGCTTCGGCCATATTGGCTTCAGCTTTCTTATCCCCTACTTGGACCTTATCTTTCGATAGCAGGCCCTCGTAGATAGTCAGTTCATTCAGCATCTGTGTCATGGTCAACTCATATTTGCCCATCAGATACTGAGTTTTGAACGGGATAAACTCAGGAGTCAACGATTCTAAAATCATCGATACTTGAGTTGCTTCATCGAACTTTGATCCATGAATACCGGCGTCGTTGAAGTAACTGATCATATTCAGAACATGACCATTCACTGCTTGACCTTTCTTCAATTTCGTGTTAACGGCCAACCTGATGGCATCGTGTCTTGCTTGGTTGCTAGGTGATCCAAACATCGTAGTAAGTTTCCGCATGATTTCTCCTATAGAGTCAAACTCTTCAATCTGGGTCCTAATAACCTCCGACACTGCCGCCAGGATGATCCCACGAGCCCGGTTATCTGCTTCGATCCAGCGATTACGCTGTTCGATCTCAGCTTTACCAGGTTTTTGGATCGCCAGCGTAGGGCATTCAGAAGTAAGTACATGTTGCACATTCTCATACGTGAGTACCACGTTTAAGTTACTCTTCCATTTCTTAAAGTTGTTTCCCGTTAATCTTTCAGATAGTAAAGCAGAAATTTAAGCAGACATTTTGCTGAAAATAAAATGACATGTATTAATTCAAGTTTAACACTACTATATTAAAATTTAGGAATTGTAAACTAAAAAATAAGTCTACTCTACCATTCCAAGGTTTTAACCTAGCATCTCAGTGCCGCCTTAGGGTAGGTCAAAGAGATGACGGTTAAATCGAGACAATCTCATCAATGAATAACTTGTGAGAATCGGACATCCCACGAGAATCGAACATCCCTTTATTCATTGATTACCTTCCTTTTTTAGCCTAGATATTATCAAAAATATCCTTTATGAGTGTGACCTACTATATCGGATCTCTTAGGTACGCCCCGAGTGTGCCGTCTTAGGATAGGTCAGTGACCCGATGAGTACCCAGAAATCCTATCCTTTCGGAGACCAAGCCATGAATGTTGATAGGGGTGAACACCATCCTTAGGGGGACGAAATCAAAGCGCCTCGAGGCGTCACCCTTCTCTCACTCACTTGTATCTATATTAGAGGCCGTGGGGTTGGCTGTCGCCTCCCCCTCCCACTCAATAATTTGGAAGTGGTTGTGGGTTAACTAACCACGTCTTTTTGATGTTATCATAAAAGCTCATCAAATCAAGGATTCCGAATGGTGTCGGTAACGTAGGCAAGCCTACCCGTCCTATTCGTTGGAACATATGTGACAATCGGATGAAATCGGGTCAAGACAACCTCATTGAGATAAGAAGGAATCACCCCTCCGTTCTCCGGTGTAGCTTAGTCTTGCCGGACCCCCGTGCATACATCACACTAGGAGGGTTAAGTCGGTCGAGCCTAGCTCAGTTGACCACCCAACCTATAAGCGAACCGTTTTTATCCAAGATTTATTGTTCTTTTACCATCATTCAACCTCGTAGACACTACGAATTGAAAAACGTGATCTCGTTTGTGCTTTAAGGCGGTTCACCGAGAACACACACCGAAAGGCCTAACGATTTCATAACCCGTCCTCCGATCTTTAATTAGTTACTAAATTTATTAATTACCACGTATTAATTAAATTTCAACTAATTACACGAGTTCGTATACATGCCTATTTTAATTACCAAAATTAAAATTCTACATGTATGCATTGAGTGGATTTATGATATGATGCATGTCATGGCAATTCCGATTTTATATCTATTTTATGATCGAACACATAAAAAATAAATTGCGGAAAATTTAAACACCGAGATGGATTGTTGGTACCCCCGTATCTAATCTATCCTATGAAAAAATAAATTACAATCTTGTTGTCTTCGAGTCTTGATCTTTGAATCTTGAACTCGAACCGCCGGATCACGAACCATGAACACCCGAGAGGAGAAAAGGTCTTTTTAATTAAATAAATCCAATTTATTATAATTAATCATATATTTAATTTATTATATGCGGCTGCTTTTAATTATTTTCCAAAAAATAAAAAAAAAAAATTTTTTTTTTTTTTCATGCGGCAGTTGAATGGAAAAAAAAATTATGTCATCTAAAAAATTTCATGCAGCCGCAACAAAAATAAACCCTAGCCGCATATTTTTATTAAACAGGACTTATAGCGAAGTTTTTCAGCGTCGCAGAAAGTCCCGTAGCAGCTTTTAATAAAATTCATCCGTTTCTCCTCGTTCATACCTTGGGTTTCGTCTTGATCTTCAATTTTTCAAAGCAAGATCTTCATCTTTTCCAGCCCGGATATTCAAAATTACAATAAAAGATGCTACTTTTACATATAAATTTCGAAAATTGACATAACTAAAATACAATTCCTATGCTCAATTGTTACTAAACAAAGGAGCTACAATAGATCTAACGAGTAAACAGTACCAACCCCAATCCATCTCTTCAACCAAGACATTCATAACATAAAAAAATAAACAAAATTTCGGCCCCTTTTTTTAAAGACAAAAAATCTACATGTTTTACCACTCCTAGATTTAATATTTTATACGTATAAATATAGATCACCTTGGCGACTGATACCACTGTTAGTAATACCATCCGCAACGGAAGCGATTTTAAGGATCTAGATCTATATAATACACGTAATAAAACAACTAGATCTATTCTACAAGGGGGATGTAGATCATACCTCTTGAATCTCAAAATTCAAGTTGAAGAACCGCAAAAGGATGAATGTGAGAAGATGTGAAGAGCACCACGATCTTCCGTACGTGTGATCCAAGCAACTCCCGGTGGAAGGAATTCTCGACTCGAACCCTTCCGATATGCAACCCGGAAAAACCTCCAAGATTTCTCCCTTATACCCCTTGGCCGAATTTTATCACTTCATCTCTCTAAGAGGAGAAGTCGAAAATATCATGTGTATTAAGGCTTGGGAGAACTCTCTTTATATAGGAGAGTAAAACTTAGCCTCCAAGGATTTTATTTTGCTAATAAAATAAATCCAATAAATAAAAGATAATTCCATAATATTCTAGAACAAATCCAGAATAATATTTATCTTTATTATTTACCATAAATATTTATCCAATAAATATTTTATGCACATGTCTTATTAATACACAAGAAAATAATTTCTTGTTCCAAAATAATAAGCGGGGGCGATAATTTCATATATTGACCTAGTCAATATTAATTTTGCCATCACACAATAATTGGGCCAAGATTATGGAAATTGTCTTTTCCACATATTTAATTATTTAGCCCAACTAATTTAATAGTCCACTAAACAATTAATTCACATATCGTTTTAATAAAGTCCAACAAGAACTAAATTAATATTATTAGGATTCGACGTCCGAGAATAGCTATGCTATATTAGGAGGCACGTCGGGGACCATGGACTAATAATCACCGCTCCGATAAATCAAATAAATAATTATAGAATAATCATATTCGATAAATCAATCACAGAATATGCCACCATAATCCCGTGATCGCACTCCTCCGATTATAAGATTATATTTATCTCCTCACGAGAATAATAATAAGCATCCATTGATATAATCATTACATATGGATTAATCCTCCATAGACTGTTCATTCTAAATCGGGAAGTTACCGTTAACCCTTTTAAGAACCTCTTATCCTTAGTTACCATTAACCCCCTAGTGATCAATTAATTCATACAACTCACTGGTAGCTAATCAGTGTAATATGAACTCATACGATCGATCAGTTTCTAGGATCAACAAATAAGGGAAGCGTCTATCTACTTCCATAAATGGAAGGAATGGATTCCGTATCCGTGATAACACGGACTACTCACTCAATCCAAGAAATGCCAAGATGGGGTAATTCGGACCACGGACTCGGTGTAATCCTTAACCGTCAAGTCAAACTTCATACTGATTCAAGCAGTTGACTGTGATCACCTCAGGATTAATCAAATCGGTCCAGCCCTATATGATATATCTATCATATATAAATGCCCCATTAGGTTCTCTTAACCGAAAGTCCGGATAAGACAGTCACACCTATCGTGTTCTGGGCGCATTAATAGCACGTTAAAGGAGAGACCCGATACTCTCGATTAACTTCACTACGGGCTAATTGTATTTTAACTACATCTTCACTAACTCAATCCTCCTGTGTATATACCATACACTGAGTTAAGTGATTACATAAACGACATACTTTAGGGTTTTCTGTAGTGTAAATACTATTGTCACATCGGTGAATATGAGAATAATAAATATTAATAATAACATCATTTCATTTATTAAATAAAACAATTACAAAATTGTCTTTCGGGCATCACACCTAACAACAACATCCTCTAAAACCATCATTACACCTCCCAATTTCGAAAATACATGAGAATGCAAGAAAAAAGAGAACACTTTTTGCCCTAAAATGAAAATACGTAAAATAAAGTTACCAGAATACCTGAAACTCAAATTTTTCAATCATGCAAATCGAATCCCAGAATAACAGGTAGAGAATGACATTAAATCACTTGGATGGACTCTGGCATGGTCGATCAATTGCAGAAATATTCAACGGAAAGCTTCTTCCTTTTTTACGGAAAAAATACGATTCTTCAACCGATACTTCCTGAAACGTGTGATTTCACTATGCTAGATCCTGCATTTTGTCTTCGAATGGAGAAAAAAGGTGAGAAAATGAGTGAAAATAAAAGAAAAATAGCGGGAGATAGAGGTGGAAAAGAGTAAGGTAAGAGAGAGAGGGGATCTGGAGATTTAGCCACTTTTGCAGGAACTTTAGCGCATTCAGTCGAGAGTCTGTCATATCAGATCATTTGACAGGCACTAATGTGTGTCTATTTTATATAAACCTTAAGCATTTGTGTTTGTAAAATACAGATTTATCATCATTTACAGATACTACTGCGAGTGTTCTTACCAGCTCAATCCCGAACTCGCGTGGAAAAACAATAAACACGGAACAACATTGACAGACTACAAAATCCCTCGAATCCCCACCCATATTATAAGTCATTCTAGCTTTATACACACATATTAAAAAAATGAATCAATGATCCAACTTGAATAGTTTTTGACTAAAATGCCCATAGGTTGATTAGACTAAGATAAAGCTTTGGAACAAGGAATAAGTATAAAGCAAAAAAAAGATCATTAATTATTGCATTGAAATGTGAAAATCACTTATATTGTGGAACATATACTTATAACTAGTTAAAACGGGACTCCGTGCAACGCACGGAGTGCCCATGCTAGATGTTTACCTTAATGTCAAAACTATTAAATATAAAAAACATTTTAACTAAAATATCACTCCACACATTTTAAGTACAACCCAATATAAATGACGAAATTTAGCCGGCATTGATATTATACAACAAATTATGATGTCAATTATTTAACATGACGACAATTAGACAAATGTTTTCGATTTACTTACATAGACACCTGATACAAAAAACAAAAGTTTCAAACTACATTTATCACCCATCAATAAAATACATTTACCATGGTATTAGTAAAAATTGGCCTTTATCCACACTAAAACTAACTAACGGCGTGCCAATGCTATAAGTTTGAACTTATTTGACGATACTAAATACGAAGAAACGTAGTATTTAACGAACCGTTCAGAACGCAATTTTTAAGCGCAACAATGAAAAATAAAACATTTTACGTCGATCTCCCTTCGGCAATCGAGATGGTTAATAGATCGAAAGAAAGAGGAAAAGAAGAGGTAGAGGGTAGAGGGTAGATGGTACAGGGTAGGGGCTTAATCACTTTTTTAATTTATGTATTTTCTCAAACGCGACATAGTAATTGAAAAAGAAATCTGGGAAAAAAAATTTAAAATCCGATGAACAGTAAATGAGCCTACGAAAATGAAAAATAATATTTAAAAGCGGAAATAGTATTAAAATATGTATTGGAAATATAACTACAACATATTAAAAAAATTGATTTCGGCAACTGTGACAAATAAATAGGAAAGGATGGAGTAATAAAATATTAATATTATGTCTGTTTCCTTCGTCGAGAAGTATAGCCAAATATATAAAATAAAACAAATAAAAAGAAGGGGTGTGTGGGGTTGTTTTCGATCCGTTTTTCTTCTCGGTAATGATTTTAGTGTCTATCTCGAGAGGGTTGTGTGGTTCAGACACAAAGTAAAATAATATGTAATTAAATTGGAATCGGATACATCTTAAGCACTACACACATAATAAGATTGAATTAAGGCTAATATGTAGATTAAAAAAAATTGAAAAAAAAAACGATGAACAATTGACTCCTCTAAAATGGAACAATTTAACTCAAACTCTTCTTCTCAACAAAAAAAAAAAAATCTGGACTGGGCCGATGAACAGTAAAAAAAAGCTAGACGTTTACCGTAATGTGAAATACTATTAAATATAACATACATTTCAACTAAAATATCACTCAACACATTTTAAGTACAACACAATATAAATGACGAAATTTAACCGGCATTGATATTATACAACAAATTATGATGTCAATTATTTAACATAACGACAATTATAGTATAAAAAAAAAAAACTGGAGTGGGCGGATGAACAGTTATAAAAAAAAAATTTTGGGTGGGCCGATGAACAGTATAAAAAAAAAAAAAATTGGGCAGGATTTTTGGGCCGATGAACAGTAAAAACAGGGGACCAATCAAAAAAAAAAAACAAGTGTCACAAAAAGACACTTTTTCCCTTCTTATTAGTATAGGGAGATATGGGACGGAGGTACTAGTCACCAGAGGTTTTCCTTAAATAAGAGGGGTTTCACTATAGTAAATACATAAAATAAGATGCATGTAAACAAGCAATAGGGTACTGATAGAGTTACTCTCTAAAATTAACGTAAAAAGAATGTGTAGAAAAATGGTGATAGTGTTAAAAATTATGTAGAATTTGGATGATATTTTAACCTAGATCTATCTCCATCTTCATATTGGACATTTCTAGATTTTACATTTGAGATGAAAATGGAAATTTGGAAGAAGAGAAGCAGGGTTTTCTTTTGGGAGGAATTCGGAAAGAACGATCTTTACATATGTGGATGTGAATTTCTTGGATTTTCTTAATTAAGATAGTTGGATAGGTTTATCATTTATCGTTTTTTTATTATTAAATTACAATTAAAAAAAAGGAATTCGAACTCAGAAAATTTGTATGAGTGAAGGAGTTGGGCTTATAATACCAAACTATATATACAATTTTTCTATTTTTTGGGGGCTCAAGGCAAAGGCCTGGTGGGCCTACCCACATGGTCGGCCCTGGTTGTGTGAGTAGTGTGACCGCCGGAGTAAGAGTAGGACTAAAATGCAAACTAGCTAGGACAAGTTACGGTACGATTTTTGCAATTTTCCTAAGCTTTGGAGAGGCCTATCATTGTTTCAATCAAGTCCCTGTTCTTAGTCTCAGATGAAACTGTTTTAGGAATTTTGTACTGTAGAAAGAAACAAGCCTTACCTTCTTTACTCATACAGTCATACGTGGATTAATCGTATAAGCCACGAGCATTGTGGTAGTAGCATTACCTAAATTTTAACTAGTGTATGGGTGGATGCATCTGAGCAAAAGCTGTTGTCCCATTGGGTTCTATGGAACGGCTGGGTTTTAGGAAAGAATTCTTCATTTTAGTTATGATACAAGGGCAAAATGGGCAACATAATATGACAATATAAAGTGTAGCCCTAGCTTGACCAATACAAGACCTGGCATTACTGGCATCCGAATTTGATTCTAGAATAAGGAACAACCTTTCTAATTGGCTCCCGAATTTATCAAATTTTATTTTTCTAATTAAAGAATAATGAATAAAACATTTTTGAACTGATTTGTATATGCTTAAATTCAAGTGCATAGTCAAGATTTTCCAAAGCATTAGTCTCCATAGATTCATTAAAGTCAACGTTCTAAGATACGGAAGGAAAAAAAAACATAAAGATATCTACTTTCTCAGCCTACCAATATACAGTACTTGATACGAACAAAATTCTTAAAGTTGTTTGAGACTAATACGAACAAAATTCATATGAGACTAACAAAATTCTTAAAACTGCTCTCATTGTTTAATATTCTACCAGTAACTTAATGAAAAGAACAACAACAATAAAAATAATAATGAAATCTACAATTAATAATTTCAGAAATGCCTAAGAAAGCCAAAAGATATTTGAATTTTCTTGAAATCGAACGACTAACAAAGGCTCCGATCGAGTGAAGCTTACTTTATTGAAACAAAACTTTCATTGCAAGTTACAACATTTGCTACGTTCAACTCCAGTTGATGAAACCGATCAATGGAGAGATCAAAAGAAATCAACTTCTCATCTTCAGATAGAATGAAGATTTTATCTTTTCTCCAAAGAGATAATGGTCTTTTAATTCTTGGTAGGGAGGTTACCGAGTATTTTTTCGTCCAGGATTCCATGTCACCGTATTCTTTCATCACCCATATATCGAGCACTTGAGCATCACTTGGTTTTCGATCTATTCCAGCCGATAACTTATTTGTATAAGCCACTAAGGCAATGGTGGATTGGTCCACTGTAAAAAGACCAGGAATTATACAAATAGCGGCGATCGTCATAATCTTTCCGGCCTATGAGGAAAATGAATCTCTTGAAATAACTCATCGGTCATGTTGAAAGTAAGTATCCGATAATTAGGATAAGGCCAACGCTCCTCCATTATTACCCAATGGATGGATCCATGGGAGAAGATGCAAGACCAATGTATAAAGTGAGGCTTGGACACATAACATTCGGAGAGAAACGCGTACATATTACCCGTAATTTTCCAAGAGTGGGTGCTTAGATAGTATACTAAGGCTATGTGTTTAAAATGAGAATAGCTAAAATCTTCAACCACGATATTATTACAACTGCTTTATATTCGTTGGTTGAATCATCATATCCGAATCCGATCCCTTGCGTGTAGCATTCAAATCCTCCAAGGACGTCGGGGAAGTCTGGGACAGGGAGTTTTCTGAGTTGTCTAAGAGCAGGATTCAACAAAGTTATATTATTAAACCAGTCGTCACCCTCATTCCCAATCTCAACGCAAACTACACCATTGACTTGATTGATAATGGTCATTGGAGTAGAGGACATACATGATATCTCATAATCATTATTATTAAATGATCCGTAATCTCCGTTACAGCAAGTCACATAACACTTGTAAATATCATTGAGTTGACTTGTCAATAACTTGTGTTTGAAAATGAAAAGTCCTTCATCCACCGCCATGGCATGTCGGAGAGTGAGATGGGTGTCCTTGAAAAAAGAACAATTTATTAACCCACACCATCCTTTACAAACGCATATGAATCGGAGCAGAATTCGCACCGGCAATCTCAATAGTATCTCAAAAACTACATCTTCGGGCATCTTGAGTTGATTTTCAATCATAAAAGTTTTGAATGTGTGGATGTTCAATTCAGCTTGTCGGTGATCTGGTTCATCAGTAGGTATAAAATAGAGACCATGACCGTGACCGTGTTGCGGTTCTTCTTTATATATATATGATGCTAAGGTTAAAATAACAAAATAAATTTAAAATAAAAGATAGCTACGGGGTTATTCGTTTGTGTATTATTCTCTTCACATAATTGTAATAGGAATATATCTCAGAAAATATTATTTGGTTTATACTCTAAATATTAGACATGTGAGAATATCTTTAAGATTTCACTAATTAAGAAGTGCACATGTGCATATATATATGGGACAATTATCCAAAAGGACACATATTGGACTTAATTAGGCAAAAAGAACACTCAAAACAAACACTTAGTTATAAGGACAAAAATTAGATAGATAGACCTAAATACCCTTAATGAAGAAAATAAAATAAAAATTAAAAAGGGGGAATAAGCGGGGAAGGGGATACTCGCTGAATGTCTAATTATTTTACTACACAAACGTTGATGTTGTTGTCTTTTGCTTTGTTTTTTTTTTTTTCTTCTGGACGTACATTGAAAGTGTTTTGTTTTTTTTTTTTTTTTTTTTTTTTTTGCGTGGATGGTGAAATTTCTTTTTTCTTTTTTTCATTGACCACCGTCGTGCATTGACCATTCCGATGTATTGACCATCTCGACGCATTGACCATCGTGATGTATTGAATATCGCAATGCAGTGACCACCCCGATGCATTGACCACCGCGATGCAGGGACCACCCCCGATGTAGTGACCACCGCGATGGATTCCTCACCCCGATGCATTAACCACCGCGATGTAGTGATCTCCGCGATGCATTGACCAATATGATGCAATGACCACCACAATGCATTGACCACCGCGATGCATTGGCCATCGCGATGCGTTGACATCATCAATCATATATGCAGTGACATTGACAATGATATATGCAGTGACATCGGTGATCATATATGCGTGACATCAACAATTTATGCAGTGACATCGGCAATCAGATATGCAGTGACATCAACATTTTATGCAGTGACATCAACAATCATATATGAATGACATCAACAATTTATGTAGTGACATCGGCAATCATATATGCAGAGACATCGCGATGCAGTGCCCACCCCCGATGTAGAGACACCGCGATGAAGTGGCCACCCCAGATGCATAGACCATCGAGATGTAGTGATCACCGGGATGCAGTGACATTTGATGAAGCAACACCGTGATGACATTTGATATTTTCCGACTTAATTTCATAAAATCGATTTCTTTTCTTCATAAAACCGACTTCAAATGACTATATCTTTTGATATAAAACTACGATCAACATAAATCTTTCACCTTAATTCATATTTTATGTAGTGACATCGACAATCATATATGCAGTGATATCAACATTTTATGCAGTGACATCGGCAATCATATATGCGTGACATCAACAATTTATACAGTGACATCGACAATCAGATATGCAGTGACATGAAAATTTTATGCAGTGACATTAACAATCATATATGAATGACATCAACAATTTATGTAGTGGCATCGGCAATCATATATGCAGAGACATCGCGATGAAGAGACACCGCGATGCAGTGGCCACCCCCGATGCAGAGACACTGTGATGAAGTGGCCACCCCCGATGCAGAGACCATCGGGATGCAGTGACATTTGAGGAAGCAACACCGTGATGACATTTGGGCTCCGTTTGTTTTGGCCGGAGTTTTTTTGGGCATTTTTTTACATCACATCACCAATCATTTCTTACAATTCTCTCACCAATCAAATCTTCAACTACAAATAAAAAATATTAAATCATCTCTCATAATTTCACTTTATCAACTTTATTACATTTTTTACCATTATTTTATTCATTATTCTACTTTATTTCACCAATCATTTCATAATCTACACCAATCATTATTCTACTTTATTTTACCCATTCAACTTTCTAATCATTACTTCAATCACTTTATCAAAAAAAAATCCAAAAAAAACTCCCAAAAAAACTCCAACCCAAAACAAACACAACCTTGATATTTTTCTGACTTAATTTCATAAAATCGACTTCAAATAGCTATATCATTTGATATAAAACTAAGATCAACATAAATCTTTCGCCTTAATTCATATCTTTATGCAGTGACATCGGCAATCAAATATGCAGTGATGTCAACATTTTATGCAATGACATCGGCAATCATATTTACGTGACATGAACAATTTATGCAGTGACATCGACAATCAAATGTGCAGTGACATCAACATTTTGTGCAGTGACATCAGCAATCATATATGAATGATATCAACAATTTATGCAGTGACATCGGCAATCAAATATGTAGTGACATCAACATTTTTGTCCCGAAATTAGAAAGATTTTTCAGGGGAAATCGAGCTTATGAGCCGCGTCGAGCTATATCGAGTACTTAGCCAGTCGAGTTCGATGTTGCCTTTTTATGGCTCAAGCGAGCCCGAATTTTTTTAGTCGATTCAAGCTCGATCCTAGGGAGTATCGAATTATAAAACTCCGATCAACATAATTATTTCACCCTAAATCATATTTTTCTGTCCTCTTTATTTTGATTTCTCATTTGATATTTTTCCGAATTAATTTCAAAAAATCAATTTTTTTCTTTATAAAATCGACTTCAAATGGCTTTATCTTTTGATATAAAACTTTGTAAATTGTATATGTAGTGACATATGCAGTGACATCAATGTCACTGCATCAATTCTCTAACTGTAAATGCAGTGACATCAATATCACTGCATCAATTTTATTTCAAATCATACACAAACCCACCATCAACGTATAGCTTTTCTTTATTTATGATTGCTTCGATAAAGGGTTCTTCTTTTACATATTTTTTTTGTTTAAAGCTGCATTTTAAGGATGTTTCGTTTGTTAATTTTATTGGTTCAGCTGAAATTCGGCTCAATGAAGAACAAATAAGCCTATTTGCTGCAAAAGTAATTAGCATATATGTGTATTTATGCTTAAACGAGGGATTGATTGCTCGAGTTATTTTTTTTTCGTTTTACATGACACAATCAAAGCTCCTCATATATGTCACAATGTCTTTGTCTTTGGAATGTTCACGAGATGTTTGCAAGTTTTATTCTTTTGTCATAGACAATATGTGTATATATTTATCATTGACTTGTACTTGAAATTGAAATCGCAGTTAAATGCGAACTACTTTTTGCAACCGTCGCTTAAGTCCGTAAATCAACCGGAATTTCTTTTTTCGTTGTTTGGTTTGATGAAGCCTTCATTTGTGATGTTGCTTATTTTAAGGCGAGAAGAACTTTGTTATGTTTTTGAATATATGAACTAATCTTGCATTTTCTTTACTTACTGATGCTTGCATTACAAGCTCCAAACAACAAAAAAAAAATATGAGACATTGAATATGCACTGACATCAACATCAAAATATGTATACAGTCACATCAATTCGTCACTGCATCAATTCTGTTAAGAATACACCATTAATCCGGACTCCATTAAAATAAGTTTATGTTCTCACAAAATTATACTGAATCTGTGGTGGTGCATTGTCCCACACAGTAGTACACGCTTCATCTGAATGCAGAAAGTCTACAACATTTGTATACTCATTTTTCCTGTCATAAAAGCACTTTTTGACAACAGTCTATGTTTCTTCTTCAACCTCAGAATGCTTTCTCTTCTTCTTTTTCTTCTTCTTTTCTTCCACGTGGGCTGCTGCGTCTTCATTTTCCTTCTACAAATCCATAGCATCCTCAGTCGTCTGTTTCTTCTTCTTATTCTGTTTCTTTCCAGTTGATTCGCTTTCAGTTATCTTCTCTGCCTCTGCCTCTCTCTTCTTCTTCTTCTTCTTCTTTTTCTTATCCTCATCACCTACTTCCACAGCTTTGTCCTCCTTTGCTAAAGCTTCAATCTGCCCGATAATGGCATCTGCTGCAGGATTATGAGTCTGCAAGGGAGAAAGGTTAATACATACATATATGTATACATACAGACCAGAAATATAGCAACCAAAATGAAGGGAGGGACAAATAGCAGAGACCTTGGCAAGAGTTATAATTCCACCAGCACCCTTTAACACCACCAATTTCCTCTTGAAGAATCTTGTCATAAAACTTGCCTCAAACTTCCCTATTTATTGTTCAGTTTGGCTTTGACATTATGATATTAAGTCTACTGGCAACAAATTGTGACAATTGGACAAAGGGAAAATATGGCCAGCTTCAGATACGTCAATCCAAATCATCAAATGGACGAAAACATAAGAGAAATCTAAGCACTGAAGAACAACGAACCTGCTGAAACATAATCACTACAGAATTTAACGGACTGGCCGTAATCATCCCTGTTTTGATTCTCTATCATCATCATAGCCTTACCCTTAACCTTACCCTTAGCCTTCTTTTTCCTCTTAAACCCAGAAGCAGCTATGACATCCAATGACTTCCCTCCTTTCAATTTCAGCCTTCCCCTCACTGCATTCTCATACTCGGAAGCCATTTCAACTACACAAAGTTGCAGAAAAAAGAAGGAAAAAAACAAACTAATTTGCTGATATCCAAAGAGATCAACGAAAACAAAACATGATTTCCTACTTCTTTTTCTTACTCAATTATTGACATAACCAGATCAATTCAGTTTAAACTAGCATAAGAGTGTCTTACGGCAAAAGGGTTTACACTCTTCATCTTCTTCTCTGGCGATTCCGGCTGCTCAGATTGGCAAGAGTTCAAACTTTGAGGTTTCAGACCGACCAGATTTGTCTTACGCCGGACGGAATCGGATATAAAAGGAGCTCAGGCATCAACATGAGATGTGCTGCTTAGACTTTGGGGGCTCAGACTGACCGTATTCGTCTTACGTCAATCGGAATCGAGCATAAAAGAAGTTCAACCATCATCGACGACAGCTCTTTGGATCCATTGCCACCGATGCAGAAGAACTCGCCAACGCCTTCAATATTGAGCAACTGGAAATGGTATTGATCGAGAGACACGGTGGGAGAAGGGGTAATATAGGAAACTAATAAAAAATGTGTCCTTATAAATGATGATCTTTTTTGGGTGTCCTAAATGACTAATTAAGTCTCAAAACACGTCCTTATAAACAAATAAGTCTATATATATTTACTAACCTCGATCATACTGGTGTATTGTATTCAATCATGCAAAATTACTCCTTTTTAGCATTAATATCGCCAGCCCTTTCTCCTTAAATCACGGCAATGGGTGCTGTCCAAATTCCCTGTTCTCATTAAATTTTATTTAATTTTTTTTTTTTCCCCTCTCTCTTGTGATCTTAAATATTTGAACATTTTTTAAGTTATTTTTACTATCTAATACTACCTACGTCCCTATTATAAGTCATCCTAATATTTTCCATCCGTCCCACAATATAAATTATTCACATATTTTAATGCAATAATTAATGTCTTTTTTCTTGTTTTACCTTGATTCTATATTCCAAAGCTTTATAATATTCTAATCAACCTAAGGACATTTTAGTCTAAACTATCCAAGTTGGATTATTTATGAGTTTTTAAATCTTTGTGCATAAAGCTAGGATTATTTTTAATATGGAACGGAGGTAGTATATTCCAATATCAAGACCCACGTATATCTTATTCAGTTATTCTTCCCATCCCTAAAATTAGTCGCCAATTCCAACCACAGTGCGATATCCATTAAAATAAAAAAAATTAAAATTCCACCCATCTTATTGTCAAAATAAATTATTAATAGTAATAACACACACCAAATTTCAAAAAAAAATCTTCGGTTCATCATGTTGTCGTTGAAATCATAGTATAAAAGAATATTTTTATATCCTATATATATAACAAGTAATAAGTTAGCGTCTTTCCACATAATTCTTCCGTTCATTTTGTTATTGTTGAAATTGCCGTATTGTAAAAAATAATGTTTTTTTAAGAGTAAAAAATAATGTTGTATCGTATAAAGGTAATAAGTTAATGTGTCAAATAAAAATACAAAATAATATATGAGATAATAATTTTAAGACAATCATGAACTACGATTGAAAATGTTAAATTATGGTATTGTAAGGGCAACTCCAACGGTTCTGTAACATCCCGAATTTTCAGAAATGGTAAAATAATAATTTGGTATATTCACTATGACCTAATTTTTTATTTAATTATTTTTTTTGTTTTTTTTTTGTTGTTTTTTTTTTGTTGTAAAACTCAGAAATTTTATTAGAAGAAAACTGAAGTTTTACATGGCCAATCCCTGACCTAACCTCCAAGAAAAAAAAAAGCGTCATCAATACATGTCCATCACTTCCTTAAAACTTTAGTCCGGAAAACCCGTGTGGGAAAGTTCGGGTGCTAAGGAAAGAGTGTGATCCTCCATGTATTGGAAAAATAAAACTAAAGAAGAGGACTCTAGGTATCAAAACAAAGCTAATACAAAAATGTATGTCCTTGTAAGTATGCTCCCAGTTGCAAGGTCCACCACGCAATGATACAGATTCTTCTTGGGCAGTTTGGGTCAAGGCACCTACAAGAAGGTTCAAAAAGCTGCAGCATCCAATTATCTAGATTATTGAACCAAAGAATCAAGATAGAGAGAAACACCCTGATTGCACCCCTCAGCTCGGTGAAGGTTGCTTCCAAGGTTTTTTTGCCTTGCCTCGGGGGTTCATTCCTCTCACAGTGAAGATCTCCAAACCTGCAACAATTAACAGCTCCACAAAGTAGCAGCAACAAGAAACTAAGGAACCGAAGGGACAATTAGGGTAACTATTAGTAGACCACTGTTTGCACCCTTCATGACAATGAAGTGGTGCTTCCAAAAGAGTCCAGTTTCTCATATTCATCTAATTTTAGTTCTGATAAATGGAATTTGTAGAATATCCCTTTTGATTAGCAGTCCAAGCTCAACATCAATGTGTGTACCACCAATGATTCCAGAATTTTGAGTTGAGCTGGCAATTTTTGCTAGGTAATCAGTAGGAGCATTGGCTTCTCTATGGATATGCTGGAGCTGATAGCTTGACTAGAGATTAGATGCTGTATGATCTCCACATCGTGCTGGTATTTCCAAGGTATTTGAAAGTTTCCTTTGATCATTTGTTCTAAGGCTTGGGAGTCAGTTTCAATAGTGACATCCTGCAGCTGGAGCTGTATGCATAAGTGTATACCAGAAAGCATGGCAGAGATTTCTGCTTGCATGTATGTGTCAACTCCATAGGCCACATAACCAGTCTTAAGAACTTGTCGCAATTTGTTTCTAATAATGAAACCACCACCTGCAATACCAGGGTTACCAATAGAAGAACCATCTGTATTAAGCTTGTAGCTTTGGGACTGAGGGAAATGCCACTGAACAGGTATATGAAGATCTGGAACTTTCTGAGCAAAATGGTTATGAATACCAGACTGAATCAGGATATCATCATGGTCATTTTCCCTAGTAACATGCATATTTGCACAGATCAAATGAAGATTCTCCAAAATAGCAAAGATGACAGATGTATTGTCAATCAAAATATCCTCAAAAAACATTTTATTTCTAGCTTTCCAAATCTCCCAACAGATCAAACTAGGTATTAGTGGAAAGATCTTACCTAAAGCACCCTTTAACTGAGGATTGAACCACTTAATAAGATTTTGATGCACAGTTGAAGAGCCATACCCCCAATGTAAAATGTTTTGAAAATGTCTCCAAATCTATTGTGTTTTAACACAGCTCCAAAAAACATGCTCCATAGTTTCTTCTTCATGACAGAACATACACTGAAATGGGCCATTAATACCAAATTGCAGTGGAATTTAAAATTTTATTTCCTATTAACCATGATCGACTTCGTTTAAGCAATAAACGAACGAGTTAGTAGACGGTGGTTACCTTGGTTGATCTATAAAATCGACGCTTTGACCGTCTAAGGAGAGTAGTTCTACATAGAGCCGTCCAAGTGTTCGGCCTCTACCGCTAGTCCACACGAACAGCCCGCCGGAATCCCATCATGGATTGCTATTGGAAAACTCTGGTTGCTAGACCGGCCCTTTTCCCCTCTCTTTAACTCTCTATAGGTTGCTCTCTATTTTACACAAGAACTATTAGTTTTAGGAATTGTGTTGTACAAAAGAGCTTGACACCCACCTCTTATTTATAGTAGAAGGTGGCGCCATATCAAAGAGTGGAGGAGAAGAAAACATTTTTCCAATAAAATAAGAAAAATATAATTGATTGATTTATCTCATTTATTACAATATCTCATATTAAATAAATCTAGGATATTGTCAATATCTTATATTGAATATTCCCAAGATATTGTCAATATCTTATATTGACAATATTATCTTATTACCATAAATCAATTTACACATGTGTATATATCACATATATATATATATATATATATATATATATATATATATATATATATATATATATATATATATATATATATATATTACACATATAAATCTATACATATTATATATCCATACTATACTAGTGCGCATGCATCACATATGCACACCACACACGCATGTGTGTGTATATATATATATATATATATATATATATATATATATATATATATATATTATTTTATTTTATTAATATCTAATATCAATAATAGGTAATACCATTAATTAAATTGCACAAACCAAGTGTATCTTATACACACACAAATTGCGCCACCTTAGCTAATAAATTGGCATCCGGAATATTCTTCAATTAATATAATATTATTAATATCTTGTATTATATTTATTCACAATAAATAAATACCACCATATTAATTTACCACTATAACCTTTATAGTCGTGAGATAAACTTTCCTTATTTGGTTATCATCTATAACCACATTTTAATCCGACTAGATGTTCATATGTGTGTGACCGATAGGCTTCCGAATATGTTGGCCGTAGACACAAAGTGCAAATTATGAAAATGCCCTGCATGCCTAACGATCACGGGATAGCGTCTAGAAACACACCGTGACCCCCAATCATCGGAAGAGTCAAATGCAATGACTACTACCTTTCATGTGAAACAGTTACCGTGTAACTTACAATCCTATCGCTGTAATAATATTCATACAGTCGTTAGTCGAGTGTCAAAACATCAACGACCGTATCTTATAATCTGGATATCATGCTCTCTCGAAGTAACTCGTTTACTCCCACTTTGCAAAGATTCACGAGAGTAAGACATTCCTTATAAGAAGGCCATTTCTGATATTCGATCCCAATCATAGGATACGCGATTCCCGGATGACCAATCATGTATACTCCGCATGCTTCAGTATCACACCCAATCACTACCGCATGATCGCCCCGTGGCTAGGGGAAA
Source organism: Gentiana straminea (assembly GCA_036785695.1). Taxonomy (NCBI): domain Eukaryota; kingdom Viridiplantae; phylum Streptophyta; class Magnoliopsida; order Gentianales; family Gentianaceae; genus Gentiana; species Gentiana straminea. Next base: position 120,334 of record JAVUPR010000337.1, read on the forward strand.
CCTCAATAGTGTCAAAGCATGACAATCCACACCGTGATGCCATGAAGACTCCGGTCCAAAGGATAATTACACGACCGCCACATAGTGTGACACTTATCCGTGTATGTGGGTCAGTCTAACGTACGCATTCTCTAATACACGTCCACGTACAGTCCAAGTGTCTCTACACATTGATAGACGAGATCTATCCCTGCCCTAAAGACAGAAGACATCTAATACGTGCTAGTCTGTTTGTACTATCAATGCCCTGTTTAATAGTACATCAGCCTAGAGACATTTAAGTATCAAACTTATTAAAGTGATTAGAGATCTCATCGCCCATAATCGCCTATCATGGTTTCTCTATCACAGTTTAATACTAAGGACGTTATCATATAACAATTCATAATTGGTTCTTTAAAAGAACATATCCTGACTTAAATTGCCTCAAAGATCATCTAGAAGAACACGTCATTGGAGATGTACATAAAGGTGTTAGAACCAGAAGACAACTGAAAAGCATGCTAACTTGTTTTCTGTCACAGGTGGAACCCAACACAGTAGATGATGCAGTCCAAGATGTTGAATGGATTGCAGCCATGCAAGAAGAACTCAATGAATTTGAAAGAAATGAAGTCTGAGAACTTGTTGATAGATCAGACATGGCCAACATCATTGAAATAAAATTAGAGTTTAGAAACAAGATGGATGAACAAGGAACTGTTGTCAGGAACAAATCACCACTAGTTGCAAAAGGCTATTCACAAGCAGAAGGCATAGATTATTATGAAACCTTTGTACCCATTACAAGATTGGAAGCAATTAGACTTTTCCTAGCTTTTGCAGCTCACAAGGACTTCAAAGTGTATCAGATGGATGTAAAGATTGCATTTCTAAATGGACTCTTGGAATAAGAAGTGTATGTGGAACAACCACTTAGATTCCAGATCAAGGGAAAAGAAGATAAGGAATACAAGCTCAAAACGTCACTATATGGACTCAAACAAGCACCTAGAGCCTGGTATGAGACACGTCACAATTCCCGATTAATAATGGATTTACTAAATGAACCATTGACAATACTCTTTTCAAACTAGAAGATGGAACAAGCACTTTGCTTGTTCAGATCTATGTGGATGATATCATTTTTGGATCAGAAGATGAAAAGTTATGTGAAAAATTTGCAAATATGATGAAAAGCAAATTCCAAATGCGTATGATGGGAGAACTCAACTACTTCCTTAGATTACAAGTGAAATAGACAAAAGATGGGGTCTTCATCAATAAAGCAAAGTATACAAAAGACATAATCAACAAGTATGGAATGGAGACAAGTAAACACCTATGTGTGCAATAATTATACTTGGAAAGGATGAAAAAGGGAAGGATGTTGATCAAAAGCTATACAGATGAATCATTGGATCCCTACTCTACCTAACTACAAGCAGAACTGATACAACATTTGTAGTAGGAGTATGTGCAAGGTTTCAAGCTCAACCTAAGGAACTCATTTGTTAGTAGCCAAGAGAATCATCAAATATCTGAAGCACACAATCAATGTGAGAATTTGGTATCCAAAAGATGGTGGATTCAAATTGATATCTTATTCAGATTCAGACTATGCTGGATGTAAAATTGACAAAAAAAACACTTCAAGAACTTGCCAGATGCTAGGCAGCAAGCTAGTATCATGGTAGCAAAAAGAATAATTCTATTCCTACTTTAACAAATTTGAAGCATAATATATAGCAATAGGTAGTCAGTTTGTGTGTAAGTATTATGGATCAAACATCCGCTAAGAGACTATGGAATAGAAAAGAAGACAATTCCAATCATGTGTGATAATACAAGTACAATATCAATTACAGAGAATATAGTGCTTCACTCAAAAACAAAGCATATTGATGGGAGACATCATTTTATCGAGATCATAGGGAGAAAGGAGATGTAATCTTGAGGTACATATCTATAGAAGATCGGTTGGGCGATATATTCACAAAACCACTCACCATGAAAGATTTTGTAAAGAGGCGAGTTGGGAATGATTGAAATTGATAAAGTCACAAGGAGAGGCGACTAACCGGAGTAATCGGCGGAGTGACTTCACCAAACCTAACCGAACCTTTGCCATTTTGGGTACGCACACTTGGCGGTGTAAGGCACGATACCAAAGCAATGTCCACTTCGCCGATTCTTAGGAATAGTTTTGATGAAGCGGACTTAGAGACAGTTCAACAAAGCAATCGGCTCACTAATTTCATGTGTGAACTAAATAATAGGTTTACACATGTGGAAAATCTGAGGATTTACATATTTATTATGGAGGATCACACACATGGATATTAGTTTTAAATCGTGGAGGTTATTTTTTTTACTAGAAGGAATGATGGCAATGCCTCGATTCCCGGGCTTTATCATCACGGCCTCAATCCTCTCTCCTATTACCCTTGTTTACATGATTTGTATACACAAAATCACGCCATTACTCCACTAAATCCTTCCATATTCAACCGCATTCACACACTCAAATCTCCACTATATAAACAACACTTCAGATTTTTCACAAACATTAAGCCCTCTTTGAATTTCTTAAACCCTATTTTCTCTAGAAATTTCAATGATTTGTCTTTCAAAAATCTTAGAAATGGCATCATCTGCCTCAATCAAAAAATCTGGCAAACAATATGAAAAATTGATTTCCACTAGTTTGTTCTTCCAAGAAATACACTATAAAACTGTGCAACAATGATGTACAAGCTATAAAAGTGGTGGATGGTTGCAAAGATTTAGGGCTGATGACCTTCTCAACCCTCCTATCAGGAATTTGCTATGAAAGTCTCATCACTTTCTGGAAAACTGCCACATATGTCTCTAGACTTCTTACTGAAGATGATGAAGCAAATGAAGACAAGATAGTTGCCACTGTCAATGGCACAGAAGTGGTGATTACGGTGAAGGTAATTCACCATCATCTTCAACACTCAAATCAAGGGTACGCTAAGGTGGGACTCGTTCCACTAGACTTGGATGCCTTTTGGCTATAAATTGGTAAGGATGCCACTGTGGAAAACAAAAAGTTCAACTGTCTAAGATCTGCTCTCAAAAATCCTTTCGATGAGTTTAGTTTAATGATTGGAAAAAACATCGAAGGCAAATTAGGAGCCATGAATGTCATGACCGAGGCCTGAATGCGACTTATGGGCATTATCTACAATGTTCTGGAATTTGACTGTGCCACCTACTTTTTTAGGCGGCTGAAAGAACAAATCAAAGGATAGACCACTTTGCGGGGGAATAAGGAATATCTAAAGGAAGAAGAAAAATGGGATTTTTTGGGTAAAAAAATCCAATGGGATTCCTCTCCACTATCAAATGAAGTGTCTGAACGTCCCTTTAGTGTCACTCCATCGATTGTATGATGCTAAAGTTATGTATACTTATGTCAAACATCCCAAAGCAACAGTGGAGGAAAGAGAAAACAACCCAATAGAAGGACCTCCGGTCAAAGAAAGAAACAAAAGGTCCAAATAAATCTAGACAAAGAATCCTTTGGCACACCGAGAGATGAGGAATAAGAACAACAAAAGGAATATGAGGTGAAAGAAATGATGATGGGGAAGAGAAAGAAGAAGAACAAATAGAAAATCCCGAAATGGATACCGATGACGGGGTTGTAGAATATCTCAACCGGAAGATGGGAGACTCTAGGATTCAACTTGAAAGCTCGCAAGAACGTTTGATGAAGAAGCTTGGTTCTTTGGATTTCATGGTGTCACAACCTTTGTAGGTGTGCTTGATGAGACACTACTTTGGGAAATGATTGAAAAGGCCAAAGCTACATTACGAAATCATCGATGAAGAAGGTGGCAATACCGATCAATATGATGACGATGATGATGCTCGAGTGATGGAGACAATGATGATGATGGAGGAGCACAAGGTGCAAGTGATCATGCTCAGCATGATGGTGATGATGAAGAAGCATCAGATGCAGTTGTTGATGACCTCACTATGCATGCCTTCTTACAGAAAAAGGGAGCAGCTAAGCAACCACCACCAACTCAGAAAAATGAGCAGCAGACTGAGGCAGCAGAGTGCACTCCTAAGCAAACTCAAATTGGACAACAACTATCTGTTGACACATCCGCTGATCCAAGAGCAGTGTTGGACACTGGATCAGCTGCTGCAACACCAGCAAAGTCAATTCCCAGCAAAGATCAAGGGGGAATGAGAGACATTGGTGAACCTAAAATCACAACCACTCAAGTACTTGAAGAAGGATTAGGTGATGCTGATGTCACTTAACCGGATGTGCAGGACAATGAACCTAAACTAGTCCCTCCCACAGTCACTCAACCAGGGACTTCTTCACCACCTCTACAAGAACAAGTCCAACCAGAATATGATGCTGCCATATCAAATCAGATTTTTCAAAGGGCAGTGGACTCCTTGCTGTATGAACTAGAACAACGAGCACTGTATCTCAGAACATTGTCTACAGCTTTTAAGGATGAAATTCAATCAACCAAATGCAGATTCCACATAGTTGCTGAGTACATAGATGCACAAAATATTTTTGTGCAAAGGTGAACGATTTCATGCATCAAATGAATATCAACCTCACAAACAATTTCATTGGCTTAGGGCAACATGTATCACTTGAAAATGAAGCCATGGTGTCAGCTATTGGAACCAGAATGGGAACTGTGGTTCAGAAATTAACAACTCATGACAAAGTTTCACATCCATTGAATCCAAAATTGGATAGTCTGATCAACACTACTGAGACTATAAATAGCATTCTATTACAACAATAGGATGATGCTGCCAAGAAAGGGGAATAAAGTGATAAGCCTGAAGGATCAACAATCAGACCCCCAAACTTCACTGGTGAACAGCTAAGAGCAAGAGATAGGGAATTAAGAGTCAGAGCTGCAGCAGAAGAACAAAAAATAAAATCTTGGAAGGAAGAGAAAGAACCAAAAATGAGCCTTGACTTGGACTACCATTTCCAATTTGAAGAAGAGATGATGACGAGAGGTAGATCGGGAAATCAAGAAAGGCCCGGGTCCGGCCAACAATGAAGCTCGAAAGTCAACATCGTTCTAGACACAATGTTGGAAGACTTTTAGGTCATAAACAACATTTCACAACGTATAGAAATAGGGAAGAAAATGATGCAGCATTGCTAGAAAATGTGAAGGAGTTTTTCAGAGTCCAAGATAGTCTTTATCCCAACCAGTCACAAGATGAAGCTTTTGGCAAACTGGCTTGGTTATCAAGATGAAGATCTAAGAGTAGACATGGCAAAGATGTACAATGATATAAATGGACAGTATGCATCTCTCAAGCAAGGAACTAGGGAAGGAGCATATGGCTCAAATAGTGGGGCAAACCAATCTGTGTCTCTCACTGCAAATGGGCTAGATGAGTTGTCTAGTGAAAGACAAGAGGAGTTCAACCGATTGAGGTCAAGTTAAATTATTAACTCGATTCCTAAATAACCACTAGCAACCGAACTAGGTTCAATCGCGGATAGCTAGATAGAGTCGAGGTCGATCCCACAGAGAATCAATTTGTGGATCCTAACTTAAATAGTCAACATATTTATTTCGTTTGACAAAGACGGTCTACGACCAACATAGAATACGAGAAAAGAAAGACACACTCAAACATATAAACAAATAACATGTAAACAAATAACGTAATCAACTGCCCAATTATAACCGTAATTATTTGGATCTAGACAATTTATATAACAACAAGACTCATCAACTATTAATCCGTTCATATCTATTTTAGATTGGCTACAGGAGTCATCCTCTAAACTTGATGTAGCACCGGTAGGTCACTATATGACTGTGGTATTGTTACGTGACTTCGCCTTTTGGTGCCTCCATCTCATATAACTCACACGCTTACGACTCTGAGGATGCCGATATTAACCGTACACCTCGTCTAGGCAACATTCCTATGGTTAGGCATACTTCCTAAACGATCACTCAAACTCTCGTCCAACTAACAATTACCAAGTTATAGTCTCATGCTAGTTTACGATCTACGTATAACAAGGTGCCGCAATTCCCTAATATAAACCTACCTAGATAACGCTCGAACGTCCGAAGATCAATTCATGAGCCTACCTAAGAGTTTTATATCGGTATTTCCTTTTTACACGTTTTAATTAAATTAAGCGAGTGACGTAGCCATAGCCATACCTACTGAGATAACAGATTCAATTAAGCTAACCTAATCATAAAGACGTGACTGATTAACGGATGAAACAGGTTCGAAAGCTCTCGACCGACCGAATAGGTGCTCTCGGTCGACCGAGTGACACCTCTCGGTCACCCGAGTACTTAACTCCCCAGATTACATCCCCGAATATATTTCTCAGCGTTTCACATACGAATCGGATTACATAGTGAATCATCAGGACATCATATAAATTAATCTAAATACACGTAAATTAAACACGCATTCATCCATAGATAATAGGTAGAGGACGTAGGGTATGGGATCCTCATAGACAAGGTATCACCACTGCCCTAACGTCATATCCTACATCTACATCATCTAGATATGTATAACTACTCAAACAATCAAAGCATAATTGGGAAATTGATTACTAAAAGAAAACAAGATGAAGAACTAGGGCTTACATGTTTGCACCCTCAGCTCCTCCACAATCCTAATGAATCCTTATTTGCTTATTTGTATATATGAATTGATATTGGTGAATGCATAATAAAAAATACAAAGGACTTGTGTTTATATAGAGCCTCAGCCGACATAGAAAACCGACTTAAATGCCGACACTACCGAACCCTAACCGCCTCAAACAATATGCCGGACTTCGCCGGGCTACAGCCCACTCGGTCGACCGAATGCATAGGCTCGGTCGACCGAGCCTTACGTGCTTCGGGCTTTCTTCTTTTTCCGTCTTGGGCTTTCGAACTTGTCCGCGATCCATTAAAGCTTCTCCAAAGTCCATCCTTGTGCTCCAAAATGAGTTACTACAAATATAGCATGACATACGGTTTGTAACATCAAATAATATAATAAAACGTCTTAATACATAATAATGAATCGTAACTCTCGGCATATGCAAATTAAGCGTATTACGACTTATTATTACTCTATTATAGCTCCTTTAAACTAGAATCGGGGATAATGGTCATAGAATAACGGGCACAAAATGACCGTTATCAACTACCCCCACTTAGCCTTTGATCGTCCCGATCAAAATATCAATAAGTCATTCCCCATAAACTACTTTCCAGTGGTCACAGTATACTGACACAAGAAACTCGAATCAACTCATATCCTCTATGCTCATTAGTTATCCATTATCCACTATTCATCACGAATCGATGTGTTGTGTGCATGTGCATTGAGTTTTAAACATTCGTAGCAAGATTAGAGCTTATGCAAACTTTGTAGTCTTAACCCACCAACTTCAGTATTCCCACTTCTTAAGCCTTTTAATTGTTGAAGCACTAGAATAATAATCAAGAGCGTATCTATAGGGTTTTTGGACTTGGAGACTGAGTACTACTCAAAGCCTCTTAAAGAGTTGAATATTCTTTTCATATTATCATATTTTTCAGATACTATCAATCTCAAGAAGGACTTTTTAGAGCACCCCTCTATCTTAGATAAAAAAAAATAGCATCGAATATTACCACAAGCGCGAGTCTACTTTGGTAACTTACTACAAGCCCAATGTTTAACATTATCAAATACAGGTACGTCTCAAGCTTATTACTCAGCTTTTGTGGCTAGAATTTTTAGGAACACATCAGATGATAAATTTGACACTAGGTAATCATAACCAATTATCTATGCAATGTACACATAATTTCTCACTTTTTATAATAAGCGTAGTACAACTCGATTCAGTTATTGAATAATCGAATAATAAACAACTACTCGCAATGGACAATATGAATATCATTAAGTTTACTGTTCAATAAATCGCAGAAGTATAACGTGATCACGTACTCGTGAAATATGGGTTATTTCTTATTAGATATAATTATCAAGAACTCACAAAAGTAAATGTGATTCTAAGTTTAAAAGTTTTAAAATCTTACTCATTTTATTTATTATTTGATATATGGGAGCATATGGAATTACTCATTTAAGCTAAGTGACTTGTACCCCCCACTTAAACCATGCATTGTCCCCAATGTATAAAAACCGAAATAACAAACTCAGAAAAGGAACTTAGCTCTGGATAAACGTGGAAGTTTAACAAGTCTTGGGAATTCGGCAAAGTTTAACAGGCACAGGCATTGGCCGCGAGCAGAAAAATAATCACTGCAACACACATCTTAAATAAAGCTTGAAACTCGTTACAGGATTAGTCCAAACAGTAATAATCAGAAAAACAAAGGGACCGTAAAAGGGATAACAATTTCCTTAAACATTTTTAAGTCCATAAATAAATGATTACATTTCAATACATTTTAGTCGTGAGATAAACTTTCCTTATTTGGTTATCATCTATAACCACATTTTAATCCGACTAGATGTTCATATGTGTGTGACCGATAGGCTTCCGAATATGTTGGCCGTAGACACAAAGTGCAAATTATGAAAATGCCCTTCATGCCTAACGATCACGGGATAGCGTCTAGAAACACACCGTGACCCCTAATCATCGGAAGAGTCAAATGCAATGACTACTACCTTTCATGTGAAACAGTTACCGTGTAACTTACAATCCTATCGCTGTAATAATATTCATACTGTCGTTAGTCGAGTGTCAAAACATCAACGACCGTATCTTATAATCTGGATATCATGCTCTCTCGAAGTAACTCGTTTACTCCCACTTTGCAAAGATTCACGAGAGTAAGACATTCCTTATAAGAAGGCCATTTCTGATATTCGATCCCAATCATAGGATACGCGATTCCCGGATGACCAATCATGTATACTCCGCATGCTTCAGTATCACACCCAATCACTACCGCATGATCGCCCCGTGGCTGGGGAAACCTCAATAGTGTCAAAGCATGACAATCCACACCGTGATGCCATGAAGACTCCGGTCCAAAGGATAATTACACGACCGCCACATAGTGTGACACTTATCCGTGTAAGTGGGTCAGTCTAACGTACGCATTCTCTAATACACGTCCACGTACAGTCCAAGTGTCTCTACACATTGATAGACGAGATCTATCCCTGCCCTAAAGACAGAAGACATCTAATACGTGCTAGTCTGTTTGTACTATCAATGCCCTCTTTAATAGTACATCAGCCTAGAGACATTTAAGTATCAAACTTATTAAAGTGATTAGAGATCTCATCAGCCATAATCGCCTATCATGGTTTCTCTATCACAGTTTAATACTAAGGACGTTATCATATAACAATTCATAATTGGTTCTTTAAAAGAACATATCCTGACTTAAATTGCCTCAAAGATCATCTAGAAGAACACGTCATTGGAGATGTACATAAAGGTGTTAGAACCGAAGACAACCGAAAAGCATGCTAACTTGTTTTTTCACGTCAGGTGGAACCCAACACAAGTAGATGATGCAGTCCAAGATGTTGAATGGATTGCGGCCATGCAAGAAGAACTCAATGAATTTGAAAGAAATGAAGTCCGAGAACTTGTTGATAGATCGACATGGCCAACATCATTGAAATAAAATTAGAGTTTAGAAACAAGATGGATGAACAAGGAACTGTTGTCAGGAACAAATCACCACTAGTTGCAAAAGGCTATTCACAAGCAGAAGGCATAGATTATTATGAAACCTTTGTACCCATTACAAGATTGGAAGCAATTAGACTTTTCCTAGCTTTTGCAGCTCACAAGGACTTCAAAGTGTATCAGATGGATGTAAAGATTGCATTTCTAAATGGACTCTTGGAAGAAGAAGTGTATGTGGAACAACCACTTAGATTCCAGATCAAGGGAAAAGAAGATAAGGAATACAAGCTCAAAACGTCACTATATGGACTCAAACAAGCACCTAGAGCCTGGTATGAGACACTGTCACAATTCCTGATTAATAATGGATTTACTAAATGAACCATTGACAATACTCTTTTCAAACTAGAAGATGGAACAAGCACTTTGCTTGTTCAGATCTATGTGGATGATATCATTTTTGGATCAGAAGATGAAAAGTTATGTGAAAAATTTGCAAATATGATGAAAAGCAAATTCCAAATGCGTATGATGGGAGAACTCAACTACTTCCTTAGATTACAAGTGAAATAGACAAAAGATGGGGTCTTCATCAATAAAGCAAAGTATACAAAAGACATAATCAACAAGTATGGAATGGAGACAAGTAAACACCTATGTGTGCAATAATTATACTTGGAAAGGATGAAAAAGGGAAGGATGTTGATCAAAAGCTATACGGATGAATCATTGGATCCCTACTCTACCTAACTACAAGCAGAACCGATACAACATTTGTAGTAGGAGTATGTGCAAGGTTTCAAGCTCAACCTAAGGAACTCATTTGTTAGTAGCCAAGAGAATCATCAAATATCTGAAGCACACAATCAATGTGAGAATTTGGTATCCAAAAGATGGTGGATTCAAATTGATATCTTATTCAGATTCAGACTATGCTGGATGTAAAATTGACAAAAAAAACACTTCAAGAACTTGCCAGATGCTAGGCAGCAAGCTAGTATCATGGTAGCAAAAAGAATAATTCTATTCCTACTTTAACAGCTGAAGCAGAATATATAGCAATAGGTAGCTGTTGTGTGTAAGTATTATGGATCAAACATCCGCTAAGAGACTATGGAATAGAAAAGAAGACAATTCCAATCATGTGTGATAATACAAGTACAATATCAATTACAGAGAATATAGTGCTTCACTCAAAAACAAAGCATATTGATGGGAGACATCATTTTATCAGAGATCATAGGGAGAAAGGAGATGTAATCTTGAGGTACATATCTATAGAAGATCAGTTGGCTGATATATTCACAAAACCACTCAGCCATGAAAGATTTTGTAAAGAACTGAGTTGGGAATGATTGAAATTGATAAAGTCACAAGGAGCAGCTAACTGGAGTAATCAGCGGAGTGACTTCACCAGCTAACTGAACCTTTGCCATTTTGGGTACGCACACTTGGCAGGTAAGGCACTGATACCAGCAATGTCCACTTCGCCGATTCTTAGGAATAGTTTTGATGAAGCAGCTTAGAGACAGTTCAACAAAGCAATCGGCTCACTAATTTCATGTGTGAACTAAATAATAGGTTTACACATGTGGAAAATCTGAGGATTTACATATTTATTATGGAGGATCACACACATGGATATTAGTTTTAAATCGTGGAGGTTATTTTTTTTACTAGAAGGAATGATGGCAATGCCTCGATTCCCGGGCTTTATCATCACCAGCCTCAATCCTCTCTCCTATTACCCTTGTTTACATGATTTGTATACACAAAATCACGCCATTACTCCACTAAATCCTTCCATATTCAACCGCATTCACACACTCAAATCTCCACTATATAAACAACACTTCAGATTTTTCACAAACATTAAGCCCTCTTTGAATTTCTTAAACCCTATTTTCTCTAGAAATTTCAATGATTTGTCTTTCAAAAATCTTAGAAATGGCATCATCTCGCCTCAATCAAAAAATCGGCAAACAATATGAAAAATTGATTTCCACTAGTTTGTTCTTCCAAGAAATACACTATAAAACTGTGCAACAATGATGTACAAGCTATAAAAGTGGTGGATGGTTGCAAAGATTTAGGGCTGATGACCTTCTCAACCCTCCTATCAGGAATTTGCTATGAAAGTCTCATCACTTTCTGGAAAACTGCCACATATGTCTCTAGACTTCTTACTGAAGATGATGAAGCAAATGAAGACAAGATAGTTGCCACTGTCAATGGCACAGAAGTGGTGATTACGGTGAAGGTAATTCACCATCATCTTCAACACTCAAATCAAGGGTACGCTAAGGTGGGACTCGTTCCACTAGACTTGGATGCCTTTTGGCTATAAATTGGTAAGGATGCCACCGTGGAAAACAAAAAGTTCAAGCGTTGTCTAAGATCTCGCTCTCAAAAATCCTTTCGATGAGTTTAGTTTAATGATTGGAAAAAACATCGAAGGCAAATTAGGAGCCATGAATGTCATGACCGAGGCCTGAATGCGACTTATGGGCATTATCTACAATGTTCTGGAATTTGACTGTGCCACCTACTTTTTTAGGCGGCTGAAAGAACAAATCAAAGGATAGACCACTGCAGGGGAATAAGGAATATCTAAAGGAAGAAGAAAAATGGGATTTTTTGGGTAAAAAAATCCAATGGGATTCCTCTCCACTATCAAATGAAGTGTCTGAACGTCCCTTTAGTGTCACTCCATCGATTGTATGATGCTAAAGTTATGTATACTTATGTCAAACATCCCAAAGCAGCAGGTGGAGGAAAGAGAAAACAACCCAATAGAAGGACCTCCGGTCAAAGAAAGAAACAAAAGGTCCAAATAAATCTAGACAAAGAATCCTTTGGCACACTGAGAGATGAGGAATAAGAACAACAAAAGGAATATGAGGCTGAAAGAAATGATGATGGGGAAGAGAAAGAAGAAGAACAAATAGAAAATCCTGAAATGGATACTGATGACAGGGTTGTAGAATATCTCAACTGGAAGATGGGAGACTCTAGGATTCAACTTGAAAGCTCTGCAAGAACGTTTGATGAAGAAGCTTGGTTCTTTGGATTTCATGGTGTCACAACCTTTGTAGGTGTGCTTGATGAGACACTACTTTGGGAAATGATTGAAAAGGCCAAAGCTACATTACAGAAATCATCTGATGAAGAAGGTGGCAATACTGATCAATATGATGACGATGATGATGCTCAGAGTGATGGAGACAATGATGATGATGGAGGAGCACAAGGTGCAAGTGATCATGCTCAGCATGATGGTGATGATGAAGAAGCATCAGATGCAGTTGTTGATGACCTCACTATGCATGCCTTCTTACAGAAAAAGGGAGCAGCTAAGCAACCACCACCAACTCGAAAAATGAGCAACAGACCGAGGCAAACAGAGTGCACTCCTAAGCAAACTCAAATTGGACAACAACTATCCGTTGACACATCCGCCGATCCAAGAGCGGTGTTGGACACTGGATCACCGTCGCAACACCAAACAAAGTCAATTCCCAAAGCAAAGATCAAGGGGGAATGAGAGACATTGGTGAACCTAAAATCACAACCACTCAAGTACTTGAAGAAGGATTAGGTGATGCTGATGTCACTTAACCGGATGTGCAGGACAATGAACCTAAACTAGTCCCTCCCACAGTCACTCAACCAGGGACTTCTTCACCACCTCTACAAGAACAAGTCCAACCAGAATATGATGCTGCCATATCAAATCAGATTTTTCAAAGGGCAGTGGACTCCTTGCTGTATGAACTAGAACAACGAGCACTGTATCTCAGAACATTGTCTACAGCTTTTAAGGATGAAATTCAATCAACCAAATGCGAGATTCCACATAGTTCTTTGAGTACATAGATGCACAAAATATTTTTGTGCAAAGGTGAACGATTTCATGCATCAAATGAATATCAACCTCACAAACAATTTCATTGGCTTAGGGCAACATGTATCACTTGAAAATGAAGCCATGGTGTCGCCTATTGGAACCGAATGGGAACTGTGGTTCAGAAATTAACAACTCATGACAAAGTTTCACATCCATTGAATCCAAAATTGGATAGTCTGATCAACACTACTGAGACTATAAATAGCATTCTATTACAACAATAGGATGATGCTGCCAAGAAAGGGGAATAAAGTGATAAGCCTGAAGGATCAACAATCAGACCCCCAAACTTCACTGGTGAACAGCTAAGAGCAAGAGATAGGGAATTAAGAGTCAGAGCTGCAGCAGAAGAACAAAAAATAAAATCTTGGAAGGAAGAGAAAGAACCAAAAATGAGCCTTGACTTGGACTACCATTTCCAATTTGAAGAAGAGATGATGACAGAGGTAGATCGGGAAATCAGCAAAGGCCTGGGTCTGGCCAACAATGAAGCTCAGAAAGTCAACATCGTTCTAGACACAATGTTGGAAGACTTTTAGGTCATAAACAACATTTCACAACGTATAGAAATAGGGAAGAAAATGATGCAGCATTGCTAGAAAATGTGAAGGAGTTTTTCAGAGTCCAAGATAGTCTTTATCCCAACCAGTCACAAGATGAAGCTTTTGGCAAACTGGCTTGGTTATCAAGATGAAGATCTAAGAGTAGACATGGCAAAGATGTACAATGATATAAATGGACAGTATGCATCTCTCAAGCAAGGAACTAGGGAAGGAGCATATGGCTCAAATAGTGGGGCAAACCAATCTGTGTCTCTCACTGCAAATGGGCTAGATGAGTTGTCTAGTGAAAGACAAGAGGAGTTCAACTGATTGAGGTCAAGTTAAATTATTAACTCGATTCCTAAATAACCACTAGCAACTGAACTAGGTTCAATCGCAGTATAGCTAGATAGAGTCGAGGTCGATCCCACAGAGAATCAATTTGTGGATCCTAACTTAAATAGTCAACATATTTATTTCGTTTGACAAAGACGGTCTACGACCAACATAGAATACGAGAAAAGAAAGACACACTCAAACATATAAACAAATAACATGTAAACAAATAACGTAATCAACTGCCCAATTATAACCGTAATTATTTGGATCTAGACAATTTATATAACAACAAGACTCATCAACTATTAATCCGTTCATATCTATTTTAGATTGGCTACAGGAGTCATCCTCTAAACTTGATGTAGCACCGGTAGGTCACTATATGACTGTGGTATTGTTACGTGACTTCGCCTTTTGGTGCCTCCATCTCATATAACTCACACGCTTACGACTCTGAGGATGCCGATATTAACCGTACACCTCGTCTAGGCAACATTCCTATGGTTAGGCATACTTCCTAAACGATCACTCAAACTCTCGTCCAACTAACAATTACCAAGTTATAGTCTCATGCTAGTTTACGATCTACGTATAACAAGGTGCGCGCAATTCCCTAATATAAACCTACCTAGATAACGCTGAACGTCCGAAGATCAATTCATGAGCCTACCTAAGAGTTTTATATCGGTATTTCCTTTTTACACGTTTTAATTAAATTAAGCGAGTGACGTAGCCATAGCCATACCTACTGAGATAACAGATTCAATTAAGCTAACCTAATCATAAAGACGTGATCGATTAACGGATGAAACAGTTCGAAAGCTCTCGACCGACCGAATAGGTGCTCTCGGTCGACCGAGTGACACCTCTCGGTCACCCGAGTACTTAACTCCCCAGATTACATCCCCGAATATATTTCTCAGCGTTTCACATACGAATCGGATTACATAGTGAATCATCAGGACATCATATAAATTAATCTAAATACACGTAAATTAAACACGCAGATTCATCCATAGATAATAGGTAGAGGACGTAGGGTATGGGATCCTCATAGACAAGGTATCACCACTGCCCTAACGTCATATCCTACATCTACATCATCTAGATATGTATAACTACTCAAACAATCAAAGCATAATTGGGAAATTGATTACTAAAAGAAAACAAGATGAAGAACTAGGGCTTACATGTTTGCACCCTCACCTCCTCCACAATCCTAATGAATCCTTATTTGCTTATTTGTATATATGAATTGATATTGGTGAATGCATAATAAAAAATACAAAGGACTTGTGTTTATATAGAGCCTCAGCCGACATAGAAAACCGACTTAAATGCCGACACTACTGAACCCTAACCGCCTCAAACAATATGCCGGACTTCTGCTGGGCTACAGGCCCACTCGGTCGACCGAATGCATAGGCTCGGTCGACCGAGCCTTATGTGCTTCTGGGCTTTCTTCTTTTTCCGTCTTGGGCTTTCTGAACTTGTCTGCGATCCATTAAAGCTTCTCCAAAGTCCATCCTTGTGCTCCAAAATGAGTTACTACAAATATAGCATGACATACAGTTTGTAACATCAAATAATATAATAAAACGTCTTAATACATAATAATGAATCGTAACTCTCGGCATATGCAAATTAAGCGTATTACGACTTATTATTACTCTATTATAGCTCCTTTAAACTAGAATCGGGGATAATGGTCATAGAATAACGGGCACAAAATGACCGTTATCAACTACCCCCCACTTAGCCTTTGATCGTCCCGATCAAAATATCAATAAGTCATTCCCCATAAACTACTTTCCAGTGGTCACAGGATACTGACACAAGAAACTCGAATCAACTCATATCCTCTATGCTCATTAGTTATCCATTATCCACTATTCATCACGAATCTATGTGTTGTGTGCATGTGCATTGAGTTTTAAACATTCGTAGCAAGATTAGAGCTTATGCAAACTTTGTAGTCTTAACCCACCAACTTCAGTATTCCCACTTCTTAAGCCTTTTAATTGTTGAAGCACTAGAATAATAATCAAGAGCGTATCTATAGGGTTTTTGGACTTGGAGACTGAGTACTACTCAAAGCCTCTTAAAGAGTTGAATATTCTTTTCATATTATCATATTTTTCAGATACTATCAATCTCAAGAAGGACTTTTTAGAGCACCCCTCTATCTTAGATAAAAAAAAATAGCATCGAATATTACCACAAGCGCGAGTCTACTTTGGTAACTTACTACAAGCCCAGTGTTTAACATTATCAAATACAGGTACGTCTCAAGCTTATTACTCAGCTTTTGTGGCTAGAATTTTTAGGAACACATCAGATGATAAATTTGACACTAGGTAATCATAACCAATTATCTATGCAATGTACACATAATTTCTCACTTTTTATAATAAGCGTAGTACAACTCGATTCGAGTTATTGAATAATCGAATAATAAACAACTACTCGCAATGGACAATATGAATATCATTAAGTTTACTGTTCAATAAATCGCAGAAGTATAACGTGATCACGTACTCGTGAAATATGGGTTATTTCTTATTAGATATAATTATCAAGAACTCACAAAAGTAAATGTGATTCTAAGTTTAAAAGTTTTAAAATCTTACTCATTTTATTTATTATTTGATATATGGGAGCATATGGAATTACTCATTTAAGCTAAGTGACTTGTACCCCCCACTTAAACCATGCATTGTCCCCAATGTATAAAAACCGAAATAACAAACTCAGAAAAGGAACTTAGCTCTGGATAAACGTGGAAGTTTAACAAGTCTTGGGAATTCGGCAAAGTTTAACAGGCACAGGCATTGGCCGCGAGCAGAAAAATAATCACTGCAACACACATCTTAAATAAAGCTTGAAACTCGTTACGGGATTAGTCCAAACAGTAATAATCAGAAAAACAAAGGGACCGTAAAAGGGATAACAATTTCCTTAAACATTTTTAAGTCCATAAATAAATGATTACATTTCAATACATTTCAGCAAGTCCAAAACATTACATGAGTTCGAATTTAGGAAACAGAGACACTTGCTCTATATAACACGACATACTAGTAGAAGTGAGTCAAAATAAAAACTCGTTAATTATAGGAAATGCATACACGCAAATTAAAATACTTAATCCCAAAATCCTGGATTGAATGGTGCTAGTTGCAAATTGTTCAGGCCGGCTTCGTCAGCATCATCCGCGGGTTCCCCTTCTTGGTCGTGGCCGTGTACGATAGGCGGTGCGACATAATTTAAAGATAGGATAGACATAGGAATCGCCGCCTAACACTGGGCACTCGGCTCCCTCACAGAATGTAGTGATCAGTGAACCAAAAGGTAAGGTGTGCCGAGGCTTGAGAGCATCGTCTGTCATTTCCTTGCGTATCAACGCCCCCACATTCACGGGCCATCCCGTGTATAACCAATAAAGCAGAGTGGCATGGGTATAGTAGACCGTAGATACATGCTTAGCCGGAAAGATATTAGAACGGATAAGCCGTTGAAGGCATTTATCCTCCCATCTCCTAAAATCTGGTTCCGCAAATGTGCGGGCAACCTCCCCTATAGTCCATTCTATCCTCAGATAGGCACCAACTTCCTCCAACCAAGCATCGGACCCGTCAAATGTCTCCATATACTCCGGCCCATCCTCTGAGATATCCAACCCAAAATAAGCATTAAACGTACCCGGAGAAATTACAATGGGTCGTCCACGAATAATAACAATATTGGTGTCGGGGTGTACGCGTAAATAAGCATAAAATTCTCTTACCCAATTGACGTTGACTCGGCCGGGGGGTGCTACGACATCTCGCCACTGATAATGTTCCACCAATCCCAAAAGCTCATCCCCACAATTATCCAAATCTAGTCCTCGAGCTCGATGTACAGGGGCATTCACGAAATGATTAATAAACGAAGAATATACCTCCCGACTCGCGAATTGTGGTACCCCGTTGATTAATGGAATGTCGCCTGCAACTGCCTCAAACTGAGCGGCTCTGTGTCTTCTTGGTGGCATCCCGACAGAAAAATGGCACAGAAGTGGGCGTCGGCAACAGGGATACTCTCGGTCAACCGAGAGTAACTACTCGGTTGACCGAGTGATGAGTTCGCCTGAAATGGTGGGTTTCCGGCCCTGTATCGTCCCAGTGACTGATTTGGTCGATCAGAAAAATATTTCGACAGGATTTTCAAAAGTGAGTGAAAATGGTGAAATGGCTGAATATTTTCAAAACATTTCCATTTGATTTCTACAAGGGTTTGGGAAAAAGGTAGAGAAAGAAGATGGAGAAAAGGATGAAGAAAATGAAAGAGAGGATGAGTGGGTTAAATAGAAAAATGGAATTTGAAAATTGGAATGTGATTGGTGGATAAAAATGGTTGGGGATTGATGAGGTGTAAAGGTGGAAATTGAAAATTTGAATTGGAAGAATAAAGAAATTGGGAAGAGGAAAAGGTGAATGGGGATATATAGAAATTAATGGTGTT
The DNA here is from genome assembly GCA_036785695.1 of Gentiana straminea. Taxonomy (NCBI): domain Eukaryota; kingdom Viridiplantae; phylum Streptophyta; class Magnoliopsida; order Gentianales; family Gentianaceae; genus Gentiana; species Gentiana straminea. The sequence goes on from JAVUPR010000337.1 coordinate 139,280, forward strand.
GACCATTTTAATTTTTTTTTGACACACCGTAAATTAACTACAACGTATAACCATGCCAAAATTATTATTTCACTTTTGCAATTTCTACCACAAATTTTTTTTTTTAACCGACAAGTTGTCTCAAGCACAAAAGCAATCTCATAAATCAAGCACTCTGGTCTAAGTATTTGTAAAATAACGCATTTCTATTTCCTTAATCAACAATTTCTTACAAAGACTCAGTTTCTACACTCCATTTCACATGAAGACGATTCGAATAAAAAAAAATTATTTTGCACATCCTTAACTCAGCAGTCGTCGGAACACGGAAAAATAGAAAAAAACTTCTTATCGTTTCACGCTACTTTTATTTTTAAAATAAAAATAAAATAACGAAGAATAGAAATAGTTCTACAGTTTAAGTCGGTCTTCACCCGACTAACCTTCACCGAAAACGTCTTGCCATTTCTTTGTACGAGTGCCTTTCCGTGGGATGTGCGTCTGACGAAAAGACAATCGAACTGTCCATCTAAACAGGCACCGACTTTCGGGATCGTTTCAGACTTCGATGAGCTTTCTTGAACACGAACTCTACGAGTTCTTCGCTTGACTTTCCTCCTCCTAACCTTAGGTTTTGAAATAGGCGAGGCTTCATCATCATTATTATTAACAACAGGAGCAGGCAGAGCAGCTCTATCTCGGCTTAGGATTGTCAGGATCTCTTTCTCATCTCTATCTTCAACAATGTCATCATCACACTCCTCTGGACTTAGGATCAGATCCTGTTTAGAACCAACGACTTCTATAATGTTAACACTTACCGGAATAGGGAACTCAGGATTCTTTATCCCAAAAGTCTCAGACCCCTTAGCATCAAATAATGTGATCTCATGCCTAGTCATACGAATGAGGGCTCTAGAGGTGTTAATAAAGGACCTACCCAAAATGATTGGGCTATACGGATGCTCCTCTATGTCCATCACAACCAAATCTATCTTAAACCGAAGTTGTCCGATACCAATGATCATGTTATTCATTCTTCCAGACATGATAGTTCTAGTACTATCCGCGAATCTCACTTTCAGCGGGGTGTTTGTGGGAGTTAGAATCATATTCCTATTGCAAAGGCTCTTAGGTAAAATGTTTAAGCTTGATCCAGAGTCAATTAAAGCTAATCCCAAGTGTGCTTGTTCTAGGGTAACATCTACAAGGAATGCTCCAGGGTCACCTAACTTTGGCATTAACCGAGATTCATCTTCAACATATTTCGCCTCTTTAGCACGGATGACTATAGTGTTAGGAAATCTACGCGGGAACGCAGCGGAATTCAAAATTTTATTTCCTATCGACCCAAGATCGACTTCGTTTAAGCAATAAACAAACGAGTTAGTAGACGGTGGTTACCTTGGTTGATCTAAAAGATCGACGCTTTGACCGTCTAAGGAGAGTAGTTCTGCATAGAGCCGCCCAAGTGTTCGGCCTCTACCGCTAGTCCACACGAACAGCCCGCCGGAATCCCATCATGGATTGCTATTGGAAAACTCCGGTTGCTAGACCGGCCTTTTTTCCCTCTCTCCAACTCTCTATAGGATGCTCTCCAATTTTACACAAGAACTATTAGTTCTTGGAATTGTGTTGTACAAAAGAGCTTGACACCCACCTCTTATTTATAGTGTAGGTGGCGCCATCTTCTAGAGTGGAGGAGAAGAAAACCTTTTTTCAATAAAATAAGGAAAATATATTTGATTGATTTATCTCATTTATTATAATATCTCATATTAAATAAATCTAGGATATTGTCAATATCTTATATTGAATATTCCCAAGATATTATCAAAATCTAATATTGACTATATTTATTATATTACCATAAATCAATTTACACATGTGTATATATCACATATATATTATTACACAAAATAAATCTATTTATATATACATTACATACATTGGTGCGCATCATGAAAATCACCAATTTGCAAATGTGTACACACGCATGTATTCATATTTATAAATATTAATATCTAATATTAATATATGGTAATACCATTAATTAAATTGCACAATCCAAGTGTATCTTATACACTCCAAAATTGCGCCACCTTTAGCCAATAAATTGGCATCCGGAATATTCTTTAATTAATTTAATATTATTAATATCTTCTATTTAATTTATTCATAATAAATAAATACCACCATATTAATTTACCACTATAACCTTTATAGTCTCAAGATAAACTTTCCTTATTTGGTTATCATCTATAACCACATTTTAATCCGGCTAGATGTTCTTATGTGTGTGACCCGATAGGCTTCCGAATATGTTGGCCGTAGACACAAAGTGCAAATTACGAAAATGCCCTTCATACCTAACGATCACGGGATAGCGTCTAGCAACACACCGTGACCCCCAATCATCGGAAGAGTCAAATGCAATGACTACTACCTTTCATGTGAAACAGTTACCGTGTAACTTACAATATTATCGCTGTAATAATATCCATACGGTCATACGTCGAGTGTCAAACATTAACGACCGTATCTTATAATCTGGATATCATGCTCTCTCGAAGTAACTCGTTTACTCCCACTTTGCAAAGATTCACGAGAGTAAGACATTCCTTATAAGAAGGCCATTTCGGATATTTGATCCCAATCATAGGATACGCGATTCCCGGACGACCAATCATGTATACTCCGCATGCTTCAATATCATACCCAATCACTACCGCATGATCGCCCCGTGGCTAGGGGAAACCTCAATAGTGTCAAAGCATGACAATCCACACCGTGATGCCATGAAGACTCCGGTCCAAAGGATAATTACACAACCGTCACATAGTGTGACACTTATCCGTGTAAGTGGGTCAGTCTAACGTACGCATTCTCTAATACACGTCCACGTACGGTCCAAGTGTCTCTACACTTCGATAGACGAGATCTATCCCCGCCCTTAAAGACGAGAAGACATCTAATACATGCTAGTCCGTTTATACTATCAATGCCCCGTTTAATAGTACATCGGCCTAGTAGACATTTAAGTATCAAACTTATTAAAGTGATTAGAGATCTCATCAACCATAATCGCCTATCATGGTTTCTCTATCACGGTTTAATACTAAGGACGTTATCATATAACAATTCATAATTGGTTCCTTAGAAGAACAAATATATGACAACATAAAAGCCATTATATATATGTATAAACATAAAGAAATAGTAGAAATGATCCGACCCGGCCGGATCCGGTCCAACCCGATTGGGTTTAGGACACTATTCCAACAATCTCCCACTTGGCCTAAAACCAATCACTCGTACACACGAGACCAAGTTGAAACACAAGAATCTCATGCAATACTCGCAACCAGCCCTAGCCATAAACGGATCGCTATCCGTGGGGACTCAGACTATCTTCATATCACGCTCCAAATGACCAAGTCAACAGGAACCGCCACAACACACACACGAATCTCTGACGAGACCCTGGTCCTTGCTTCAAGAAATGAATCCACTTACTATATCAACTATATAGAAAAGGTGGAAGAACCATACAAGGTTCAGGAATGAACCTTCTAGATAAATGTTCTGCTCCCGCTGCGCCTCTAAGGCACTACTGTGTTTTGGCCTGGTTGTAGAATTTACAGTGACCCATAGCTAAGAACATTTCCAGCTCACTGTATCACTTATTCAAAGTGATTGCAAACCCAGACGGTAGCTCCCACTCGCCTTCATAAGACTCAGGATCTACGTCTGTATATCTACGTTTATTTAATTCCAAGTTTCAATAAACTAGGAACTCTTCCTTAACTTGTTTAAGGATATTCTCGACATTCACCGGATTTACTTTCATACTTGCTCATGACAGTTCATGAACTATGAACATCTGGCATTTCCTTTATGATGGTTCCTATCGCAGTAGCAAAGGAAACCTTCCATAAGCATCATCTTTCACCTTATCTTTAGGACCAACGTCCTAACACAGATAGATCTTGCGATCTATGCTAAACTTCTTTTAGCATCACATCTATATAGGTAAACAATAATCTAACAGCAGTTAAATCTATCACTATAGATTCTTATTTCTAAAAATAAGAACTGCCAATCCAAGTGCTTTCGTAAAAACCTTGAACTACCAAACATTAATTGACTGTGACATGTGGTGACAATTCTCGAGAGAGATATCCAATACCTTACTCAAAAATCATAACACACTCCCACTATCCATCTTGCACATGGGGCATATCCTTCTTTTTGACTAAATCAAACTCCTTTGATTATCAAACAAAGAAATCGTCCAGAGAAACTTGTTTGAGTCCATAAATGGATCTCGTGGGCTTACATATCATGTTGTCGTCTATGAACATCGAGTTGTCTGCCCAACGTCTTCAACACTATCATATAGCCATGATATCAAGTTATAACAAGCATCATCTGAATAGAACTGGGCTCAGCTGGAAGCATAAAGGTAATTACAAGGTTTACACCCCGTACCCCTCAGCCGTCACTATAGCCTGATGGTAATCATATTACTATCCATGTCAGCCTTTCAGGGACATTCCCCTTAGGTAAGACAGACTAGGTTCACAACTGGTCGTCACTAATGGAATCTAATTCGATTTTATGGCTCCCGGCCATATCTCTCAAACCTCGCCTTTCAAACATTCTTTCATGAGTCGTGAGATATTCATTCTTCAAGATGAACGTACCGCAGCCCTTTCGTGCTTGAGGTTATCTACGGACTTACGAACTTTTGTGTGCACTGAGCAGTGATCTACACCTCATCGCTATGTGGCATCTGCTCACGTTCCATTGGTTGAATATATCTTTTTGGTTCTCAAACTCTTTTGAGATCTTATTCACTCCCACTGTTTCTTTTGGAAGAAACACTTCCTCTAGAAGACAGCATGTTTGGAGACAAACATTTTGCTCCGCGGACAAGTAAATAATATCCAGCGTGCTAGCTAAGATATGCACAAAGTTGCATATGTCGTACTAGGCTCCAAGCCTTTCTGACTTTGCCTATGACAACTTCAAATCATCGGTTAAGATAGATTCGACATTATCCTCTTCCATATCTGATATGGAATTTATTCAACCTTTATTCTTTGGAAGTAGGTTAAGTATAAGGGCACTATCCCGAAACGGGTATGGGATACATCGCATGGCTTGCGTCACATCTTTATCATATAAAGTGTTGTTGCCATTTTGGGAACACAATCTAATTGCGTATCCCAAAGATGGTATCCTTTAAGGGAGAATCCTATTCCCTTTCAGACGACTTCTGAAACACCCTTCAGGTATTAATTACTTCAATCCAATTGAAGATTAATTCCTAAGTAGCTCATCAATCTCACATTCGTACTTTCTCGAACTTTTCGGGCTTTCCGAATTATGCACTTCACTGAGTACACTTGACTATTTCTAAAATTAGTCGTAGAGATTAATAAACAATTATTTGTGGCATTAATTGTCACAAGCCAACAAACATCGGTATGTTTAGGCTTTAGACAATTTTCTAGATTTTTTATAACCTTTTCATAAAAGGGTATTTTAGTCATCTTTAGATAAGATACGCATAACCCACATGATTCATAATCATATTGTTTAACATCATCAGAATGACGTTTAATTACACGCTTCTCTTCCAGAGAATCTACATCTAGAACAACTACAAATATCAAGGATAACAGCCATACAAATATTTAGTTGAGATCTCATCACATATATCAACTATATAGTGACATCAATCTAGTATGTTAGATTCAGTGACCTTTCAACTTTATCGGAATAACATTTATTCTTTACAATTGAATATGTCTACTAAATCCTAACAATAACTGAAAGTATGTTCTTCATAAGAGCCGGAACATAATAACATTTATTTAGTTCCCTTATCAGTTTACTAGATCCAGAATGTGGTAAGTGTCACAACATTTGCTTCACCTTCCATATCTGTACTTAATCTTTCTAATTTAATCACACTCGCAAGATATCATATATCTAATAGTTGACTTTCACTTAGATAGATTTATCTCAACTCACTTGCCTAGAATAGAAACTTCAACAAGTTCTCTATTTAAGCACATGCCCTAACTTTCCTTTTAATCCTTTAAGCACTTGAAAAATGTTTCTTATTGTGGTCTTCATAAGACTTAAGAAAGATCACAAAAGCTATGTCTTTGATTTCCTTTCATAAAGAAAATGTAAAGTTTATTAAATAGTTTATTTAACCTTTTAAATCATATTTAAAACATTAACTATTTAATTAACCTTTAAGCAATGGTAGAATTAAGTCGATACTTAAATCTTATAATTTTGAAAACAACCTTTCCAAAATTAGATGTGGTCATTCTTATCAAACGTTTGAACTGATTGTCATCATATGACTGAATGATCATATTGGATCGTATCCAATGTCATGAGCTTCCGCCTTTCATTAATAATTAAAGTCTTGGAGTACTACATCAAATATGTAGTCTCATTGTCTCTAACTACTACAACGGGATTGCTCGTGTCATTGCTTATTTTAAAAGGATTAAAATTACTTAACCATTCTTGAGACCGTTTCTCAAACAGTCATAATTTGGTTTTACTAATCGAGAAAAACATAAAAGTTTGCTAAAAACTACAACATTAAAAAAAATGAAGATAAAAGAGTGTTGTTGTCTATACACGCAAAATCAAATATGGTCTTTGGGATTATGATTTTGCTCCCACTAGTCAACTACTCCCTATTGACTTTCAAGAATTTTTCAAAATCCTTTAGTGGCTGGAATCCAATCTAGTTGACTCGATCCCCGACGTGGGCCGATCGACCGAGTCAATTTCGACGGGTAGGTACTTCTTACCAATCGCGTCTAACGCGACTTCCAGTGGTTTGACTAGTCAACTCTTTGACAATTCACATCATCTTTGTGGTAGTCAACCTTATGTCTCTAAAACCAGAAGGTCCTGACGTGGGCCAATCACCGCAAGATTCTTAGTCGAGTCGTAACCCAAGTATTCATGAGATCTCAAAACGATCATATCTCGATAATGACGATATACCCGTGGTAGGTCAACTCCCGACGTGGGCCGATCAGTTGGATCCGAACAAGGGCTCTTCACCGTCACTATAATATTGGGAGACATATTATAACTCGATTTTTGTTGTGGGAGTAATTTTAAATTAATTCACTTAATTAATTTCGAATTAATTCTCTTAATTAATTTATTACGGTCTCATCAAATATATCTATCTCTATAGACATACATCCTACACATTTATCTAAATCGTGCCTAGTCATGCATCTATCGTATCATATAAAATAAATACAAGCACAAAATAAATAAATGCGTAAAGTAACCGGTATGATCATGGACTTTTTCCTAGGTGCGGTTTCGAATACAAACCGACGAAACCGCGGGTCACAATCTAAGGGTAGCTGCAACCGCCAATAGGATCTTTAATGGTCCATTCTCCAATGGGATCTTTATTCTTCTTTCTTTGGTCTCCATCTTCTGCTCCATTCTTGTTACATTTAATTCTATCTAATAAAATAAATACACCCGCCGCACACGGGGGGAGTCAACGGGAATGGGATAAATGCAGAAAATAAACTAGGTCACGTTCTTCATAACGGCCTAGGACAATTTTTAAACCAACAGAAAAATTAAATCATTCACATCTATCCTATCGGTCGAGTCCATGATCAATCGGGGTCCATATAATCATATTATATCTACTATATCTAATCCATACAATAAAATCTTATGAAAGAGATAAAATTAAAATTTAACTACTTGCGTCTTAATTAATCAATTAACATTTAATCTATTAAATAATTTTATCCAATCAATTAACTAATTAACATTTAATTAATTAAATGATTTTAATCGAAATAAAATTAACGATTAATTTTAAACGATTCTAATTTTAATTTTAATTAATTAGAACTATTCCAAAATAAATCAAAATTAAAATTATTTCTCTTTTGTTTCTTTCCTTTTGATTCGTAATCAAAAGGGATGTCTTTGGTTTCCTAAACCAAATTTGGCTTAGGCCTGGCCACTTTTCAAAATCAAAATTTTGGAAGTGGCCTAGGCCTAGGCCTTTTACAAATCAAATATTTGGAAAGGGCCTAGGCCTATTCCAAATCAAATATTTGGAAAGGCCAAATAATTTTGGTTTAGGCCTGGCCACTTTCCAAAATCAAAATTTTGGAAGTGGCCTAGGCCTAGGCCTTTTCCCAAATCAAATATTTGGAAAGGGCCTAGGCCTATTCCAAACAAAATATGGAAAGGCCAATATTATTTTAATGCCATGTGGCATCCCAATGGCCCAAACTATTTGAATCATTGGTTAGCCACATGACACAACTAAACAAAGGAGATATCAATCACAACTATGAACCATATTGAATCACAAAATACAAAAAACAAAAATTTGGAGATCCGCCAGCATAGACCGGCCGAATGCCGGCAGCAGGCTGCCCCGCCGCCGCCGCCGCCGCCGCTGGGGTGGTGCCGCCGCCAGTCGGACGAGCACCACCATATCTCGTTTTTTTTTTTTTTCTTTTTCGTGTATCAATTTTGCAAATCAAAAAATCATTCATCTTTTAATTACGTGATTTAAACGATAAAATTAACTACACAAAATAACATGCTTATTGCTTAAGCTCGAAGCTCTCGCTCCGATACCACTGTTAGGAAATCTACGCGGGAACGCAGCGGAATTCAAAAATTTATTTCCTATCGACCCAAGATCGACTTCGTTTAAGCAATAAACAAACGAGTTAGTAGACGGTGGTTACCTTGGTTGATCTAAAAGATCGACGCTTTGACCGTCTAAGGAGAGTAGTTCTGCATAGAGCCGCCCAAGTGTTCGGCCTCTACCGCTAGTCCACACGAACAGCCCGCCGGAATCCCATCATGGATTGCTATTGGAAAACTCCGGTTGATAGACCGGCCTTTTTCCCCTCTCTCCAACTCTCTATAGGATGCTCTCCAATTTTACACAAGAACTATTAGTTCTTGGAATTGTGTTGTACAAAAGAGCTTGACACCCACCTCTTATTTATAGTGTAGGTGGCGCCATCTTCTAGAGTGGAGGAGAAGAAAACCTTTTTCCAATAAAATAAGGAAAATATATTTGATTGATTTATCTCATTTATTATAATATCTCATATTAAATAAATCTAGGATATTGTCAATATCTTATATTGAATATTCCCAAGATATTGTCAAAATCTAATATTGACTATATTTATTATATTACCATAAATCAATTTACACATGTGTATATATCACATATATATTATTACACAAAATAAATCTATTTATATATACATTACATACATTGGTGCGCATCATGCAAATCACCAATTTGCAAATGTGTACACACGCATGTATTCATATTTATAAATATTAATATCTAATATTAATATATGGTAATACCATTAATTAAATGGAAAATTAGGGATAAGGACACAATCTGAAATATTATTAAGCAACAGGACAACTACATATTTTTTATAGGGAGAAGGACAATTTGCATAATTTTTATAGCGAGAAGGACAAACGGTGAATCCCGAAAATCGGTGAATCTCCCTAGTGAATCCCGAAATCGGTGAATTTCGATAGTGAATTTTGACGGTGAATCCCGAAAATCGGTGAATCCCGACAATGAATTTTGAAAATTAGTGAATTTCGACAGTGAATTTCGGCAGTGAATTTAAACAGTGAATTTCGAACACAAGTGAATTTCGATAGTGGATAAATAGTTTTGTCCTTTATGCAAAAGTTTCAAAAGACCGTCCTTCTACTTAATTGATGAAATATTTTTGTCCTTCTCCCTCATTCCCCCTTAATTAAATTGCACAATCCAAGTGTATCTTATACACTCCAAAATTGCGCCACCTTTAGCCAATAAATTGGCATCCGGAATATTCTTTAATTAATATAATATTATTAATATCTTGTATTTAATTTATTCATAATAAATAAATACCACCATATTAATTTACCACTATAACATTTATAGTCTCGAGATAAACTTTCCTTATTTGGTTATCATCTATAACCACATTTTAATCCGGCTAGATGTTCTTATGTGTGTGACCCGATAGGCTTCCGAATATGTTGGCCGTAGACACAAAGTGCAAATTACGAAAATGCCCTTCATACCTAACGATCACGGGATAGCGTCTAGCAACACACCGTGACCCCCAATCATCGGAAGAGTCAAATGCAATGACTACTACCTTTCATGTGAAACGCTTACCGTGTAACTTACAATCCTATCGCCGTAATAATATCCATACGGTCGTACGTCGAGTGTCAAACATTAACGACCGTATCTTATAATCTGGATATCATGCTCTCTCGAAGTAACTCGTTTACTCCCACTTTGCAAATATTCACGAGAGTAAGACATTCCTTATAACAAGGCCATTTCGGATATTCGATCCCAATCATAGGATACGCGATTCCCGGACGACCAATCATGTATACTCCGCATGCTTCAATATCATACCCAATCACTACCGCATGATCGCCCCGTGGCTAGGGAAACCTCAATAGTGTCAAAGCATGACAATCCACACCGTGATGCCATGAAGACTCCGGTCCAAAGGATAATTACACAACCGTCACATAGTGTGACACTTATCCGTGTAAGTGGGTCGCCTAACGTACGCATTCTCTAATACACGTCCACGTACGGTCCAAGTGTCTCTACACTTCGATAGACGAGATCTATCCCCGCCCTTAAAGACGAGAAGACATCTAATACATGCTAGTCTGTTTATACTATCAATGCCCCGTTTAATAGTACATCACCTAGAGACATTTAAGTATCAAACTTATTAAAGTGATTAGAGATCTCATCAACCATAATCGCCTATCATGGTTTCTCTATCACGGTTTAATACTAAGGACGTTATCATATAAGAATTCATAATTGGTTCCTTAGAAGAACAAATATATGACAACATAAAAGCCATTATATATATGTATAAACATAAAGAAATAGTAGAAATGATCCGACCCGGTCGGATCCGGTCCAACCCGATTGGGTTTGGGACACTATTCCAACATATAGGTCGTTCTATATCTATGCTACCCTCAGAACCAGACTCTATCTCTGACATGTAGTCCATATAATCAATATCTGAATCCGAATCCGAAAAAATTTCTTCGGGATTTAAAGCACACGTACCTCTTTTTACATACGCTTCGCTCGCTTCCTTTGACTTTCTGGCTTCCTGAATTCGTTCTTTCATTTTTGCTATTCTCTCTTTTAGCTTTTGCGTCATCGGCTTCATTGGTGTTGTCTTAGTTCTTAAAACGTTAACATCCTCTTCCTTAACCTTGGAAAATTGCTTTGATGACATATTGCTAATCACGAACAGTCCTACTTGAGTGATTCAGTTCTGATTATCTGCAACATGAGAAAAACAACAAACGGTTAGTAAACTAACAGTCAGTACGATTGCTCATACTGCTGCTAGACTTACAACCCACTGACGGGGAAAAACAGAAACAAAGGGAAAACAATACTACCAGATAATATAAAACAATTAAAGGCTCGGTCGACCGAGTGACATCGTTCGGTCGAATGAACATACAGAATTTTTATTTTTTATTTTTTTTTATTTTTACTTACTGTAACAGAAAACAGAAAAACGAAATAATTAAGTAGATCATTTAAGCAGTTGGACCATTGATTCCCCGGCAACGGCGCCAAAAACTTGATTGAGGTCAAGTTAAATTATTAACTCGATTCCTAAATAACCACTAGCAAGTGAACTAGGTTCAATCGCAGTATAGCTAGATAGAGTCGAGGTCGATCCCACAGAGAATCAATTTGTGGATCCTAACTTAAATAGTCAACCTATTTATTTCGTTTGACAAAGACGGTCTACAACCAACATAGAATACGAGAAAAGAAAGACACACTCAAACATATAAACAAATAACATGTAAACAAATAACGTAATCAACTGCCCAATTATAACCGTAATTATTTGGATCTAGACAATTTATATAACAACAAGACTCATCAACTATTAATCCGTTCATATCTATTTTAGATTGGCTACGGGAGTCATCCTCTAAACTTGATGTAGCACTGGTAGGTCACTATATCACTGTGGTATTGTTACGTGACTTCGCCTTTTGGTGCCTCCATCTCATATAACTCACACGCTTATGACTCTGAGGATGCCGATATTAACCGTACACCTTGTCTAGGCAACATTCCTATGGTTAGGCGTACTTCCTAAACGATCACTCAAACTCTCGTCCAACTAACAATTACCAAGTTATAGTCTCATGCTAGTTTACGATCTACATATAACAAGGTGCGCGCAATTCCCTAATATAAACCTATCTAGATAACGCTGAACGTCCGAAGATCAATTCATGAGCCTACCTAAGAGTTTTATATCGGTATTTCCTTTTTACACGTTTTAATTAAATTAAGCGAGTGACGTAGCCATAGCCATACCTACTGAGATAACAGATTCAATTAAGCGAACCTAATCATAAAGACGTGACTGATTAACGGATGAAACAGGTTCGAAAGCTCTCGGTCGACCGAATAGGTGCTCTCGGTCGACCGAGTGACACCTCTCGGTCACCCGAGTACTTAACTCCCCAGATTACATCCCCGAATATATTTCTCAGCGTTTCACATACGAATCTGATTACATAGTGAATCATCAGGACATCATATAAATTAATCTAAATACACGTAAATTAAACACGCAGAATCCACCATAGATAATAGGTAGAGGACGTTGGGTATGGGATCCTCATAGACAAGGTATCACCACTACCCTAACGTCATATCCTAGATCTACATCATCTAGATATGAATAACTACTCAAACAATCAAAGCATAATTGTGAATTTGAAAACTAAAAGAAAACAAGATGAAGAACTAGGGCTTACATGTTTGCACCCTCAGCTCCTCCACAATCCTAATGAATCCTTATTTGCTTATTTGTATATATGAATTGATATTGGTGAATGCATAATAAAAAATACAAAGGACTTGTGTTTATATAGAGCCTCAGCCGACATAGAAAACCGACTTAAATGCCGACACTACTGAACCCTAACCGCCTCAAACAATGTGCCGGACTTCTGCTGGGCTACAGGCCCGCTTGGTCGACCAAATGCATAGGCTCGGTCGACCGAGCCTTATGTGCTTCTGGGCTTTCTTCTTTTTCCGTCTTGGGCTTTCTGAACTTGTCTGCGATCCATTAAAGCTTCTCCGAAGTCCATCCTTGTGCTCCAAAATGAGTTACTACAAATATAGCATGACATACAGTTTGTAACACCAAATAATATAATAAAACGTCTTAATACATAATAATGAATCGTAACTCTCAGCATATGCAAATTAAGCGTATTACGACTTATTATTACTCTATTATAGCTCCTTTAAACTAGAATCGGGGATAATGGTCATAGAATAACGGGCACAAAATGACCGTTATCATCAACAACATGGTGAAATTTTTTAGACTTATGGGCAGATTAGACCCATCACAACAATGGGTAATGTACAAGGATCTGAAGTTTTCAGATCCTCACATTGCTGAAGCAAAGGACATGTTGGAGCAACACTTTGGAGAGCCACAGGCTCATGAAACTACGCCTGATTTCAACAGGCTTGTTAATAATAAAGTATTCCTAGGCATTTCTTACAACACTGCCTTGGAATACTGGAAATGGAAGTTTCATGAAATTGACTGGAAGGACATGGAAGGGATTCAAACTATAAAGTTCAAGAGGTACAAGGAAAATCTAAGAAACTTGTAGTTGTAATATGTTTCTTTTGAAACTTTTTATGCCCTTCATGGAGGAATAAACTTTTTGAGTTTTATTCTTTCAATCATGTGAAAATGTTTACTTATATTCAAGCTTATGAGGGTTTTGGAATCATCAAAAATGGGGAAATTGTTAGGAACATTTTATTTATTTTGATGATGGCCACACTAGCTGTTATAGCAAGCCTAAAATAAGTTAGAAATATATGTATAAGACTTTACTTAGAGTCTGACATGTTGTATAAGTTCAGTCAGACAAGCATTGTACTAGATTGGTTGGATGGCTCAATGAAAGACTGAAGATCAGCTGAATGAAGGCAGCCAAGTACCTGTAGAGTGAAGTGATGACTTATGGACTGACTTACAACCAAGAAAGTCTGTGATGAACTTGGGAAAGTATAAGATATATTACAAGTGATGAAATCTATTCATGTTCAATATGGTGTACACTGATCAAGGATCAGTGAAGTACAAGTATACATAGACATTGAAATTTGATGTAGAAAGAAAAACAACAAATCAGCTAAGTGAAGGTTCTACCTGCTGACTATCAAGAATAACGGTGAAGAGAATCTGAATAGCAAAGTAACAACCTATAAGCAAATTCACTGAACCGGTAAAGCAACATCCAAGTATAGAGGCATGCAAGTGAAGTATGCTATCTACATTTTATTTTGAACATGGAAGTTGAGGAGATCAAGTAATTAATGAAGAATCAATCAAGGACGGATTTTATGAAGAATGTTTGAAGAAAATCCGGATCACTGAAATAAAGGAGAATAAAATCAAGGAAGAATCAAGGATTAAATCAAGGATTATTCTCCGCATTAAATATCCAAAGGATGAATTTTCAAATCAAGGAGATCAATGCAATAAATAGAAGGCATTAACATAAATACAAGAAGAACACTGAACATACTCTAAGAGCAGAAACTCTGTCAATTTCACAAGCCTTCTTTTTGAACTGAAAAGGAAATCTAGCAGATCAAACTTAGAGAACAGGGTATCAAATCCACATCAAGTACTGAGTCTGATCATACTATTGAAGAACACTGAACATACTCTAAGTGCAGGAAGTAAATGCTGAAAGTAAATGCCGTAAGTAAATGACACAAGGTTTATAGTGGCTCAGGGTGGTGTAATCCCTTAGTCCACTCTTCTCCTGTGATGATTGGAGGAATTCACTATTGACTTTAGCAATACAATAGTGTGATTGTCCCTGGCTACACAAGCTTCACAATCTCCAAGAGTATCACTCCCTGGAAACAAAATCTTTAGTGACTCAGTCTTCAACACTGCTCCTTGAGAACAAATCCTTCAATAGTTATCACAAAGGGTGCAATTCCTTCTCAGACGATCTGATTCAATTGCTTCAGTTGGGTGTGAAATATTTGCTAGATATACAGAAACCCGAATCCGGATCAGATCCATATTTAGATCGTCAGATCTGATTCACAGCATCGATCGAGACACTCGATCATGCACAGCGGAAGCTATGAATTAAATTCGCATGCGATTTGACCTTGATTTTAATTCACATAATTAATTAACACAACTACGAGAAGGATGAAAATTTACCCAATAGAAGAGGATGAGCAATCGACAATAGGAGAAGCCGCAGTCTTTCGGATTGTATCTCCATGTGACGACTGGTGGACGTCGATCCTCGTAATAGAACCTCCTTGAATATGCTCCAAGAAAAACCCTAGGCTTTTCTTCTCCCAATGGCTTGAACGAGAAACTAATTTTTCTCTTTTTTTTCAAAAAATAGCTGCATCCCTTTTTTCTTTCGAATATGGCGTTGGTTTTTTTGGTTAAATTTTGTGTTGGGAGAAACTCTCTTTTTAATAGGAAAATAAATAATAATTTGAGAGTTTATCTTTTACACACAAATTTATCTTTTCCGTTTAGAAAAATAAAAACATTTATCCAATAGGAAAACAAATTTCCTATTTATTCAATAAGAAAACTAATTTCTTATTTATAATTATTTAACACATAAATAATTACATTATCCACATTATAATTAATTAGGAGAAAATTTCTTTTCCCAAAACCAAATATATGTGGCGCCATTTTTTATGTCAATTGGGATAATAGAAAATGTCTTTTCCATTTTATATATTATTTACGAAATAAATAATATTCCCTTATTTATTAAATAGACCAACTATTTAATTTATTCTCGAGGTTCCACAAAACGAGAAAACACTCGTGTGTTAGGAACCAACCCGGGGACCTTGGACCTATAATCAGTAGCTACAATAAATTGAATAAAATATTCATCGAACAGAATATTTCTACTCAACTTATTAATTCCGGAATTACGCCACCATTAATCCGAAACTGAACTCAATCGATTACATATATAACTTATTCTCCAAGCGTCGAGTCAATAAGTGTCCATTGATATAATCATTACATACAGACTAACCCTTCATAGACTATCTGTAACGAAGCGGGATTATTTCCGTAAACGTTTTTCATTACATCTTATCCTTATTTACCATCAACCCACTAGTGATCAATTAGTTCATAACCAATACGAACTCGGCCGATAGATCAGTTTCTTAGGATCAACAAGTAAGGGGATTGTCTTTCTGCTTCCCGTAGGAAGGAATGAATTCCATATATGTGAGGCACACACTTCTCACTCATTCCAGAATAGTGCCAACGTGAAAGTGATTCAGACAGCGCCTCATTGCAATCTTTAACGAACACATCAAACCCTATCTTGAAACAAGTAGGAGTATGCCATCACTTTAGGATTAAGGTAAATCCATATATGACATCTTGTGATTTAATAAGATTTCTCAATCACAAAATTGTACGAGAAATTCAGATTAAATCGGTCATGTCCTATATGACTACATCATAAATAAATGCCTCACTTAGATAACCAATATCGACGGTCCGGATAAGACAATCACACATTAAAGTGTTATGGGCGCATTAATGGTGGTTTAATCAATAGACCGCATACTTTGATTAAGTTCACCACGGACTAACAGTTCAAGTGTATCACCATAAAATTCATCCTCGCATGTGACACACACTAAGTTATATGGACACATATGATACAACTTGCGGTTTTCAGCAGTGTATTACTTATAAGCACGAAGCAAATAATAAGATGAGAATAAATCTGTCATATATTAAATATAAAAACAATTACATAAATTGTCTTTCATGCGCTACTTCCAACAATATCCCACTTGCCCATAAGGACCAACAACAATTGTCTTTCAGGCACTACATCTAACAATCTCCCACTTGCTCGTAAAGACAAGCAACAATTGTTTTTAAATCACCACACCATTATTCTTTCTATCCACAACACTCTCCAACTTGCTGTAAAGCAGATGAGACACACCTGCCAATCTCATCCGCCAAGCGCTTATCAATGACATTAGATGCCACGCGTCTTGGTAAACTGATCAGCTAGGTTGCCGCCTCAAGGCAAACTTTAGGACCGAAACGTCACCTATTTGCACGATATGTCTGAACAGGCGGTTTTTACTTTCAATATGCTTTTGACCTCTTGTGATTGCGAAGATCATTTGCATGAGCTACCTCTCAACTGTTTTCACTGTAAAATGGTATCGGCTCATCGAGACCTGCAATCACTTTCCGATCCAATAATTAAATTATCAAGCCACATTGCCTCTTTAGCTACTCCGAAAGCTACTATGTATTCGACTATCAGAGTCAAATTGGTAGTGCTGGATTGCTCCACACTATAGCTCCATCACCATGAGTAAACACCGAGCCCGAGATCGATTAGCGATCATCCTTAATTTGACCGTAAGTCGAATCGAGTAGTCAATAATACTCATGTATGCACTCGAATATAGACGCATTATTACTCCTCATTCTCCAACTGTACTGAGGATGCACTATCCTGCTACTCAACGTCCGAATCCTTGATTCGACTGTTATTGATTTTTAATAACCTGACTTTCTCTATCCAAAAGCGAATCGGTAAAATCCCACATCGGTAAAGTAAAAGTCATGTTCACCCCCATATAAGTGTGAGACATAAAGCTCTTGTCAACTCGGGTTAGCCCTTTTAGACCAAGTGAGGATGGCGGTCTAAGCAGTTGACCGGACCATTTATGACTCATTTAGCGCTACCAGACACGGGGTCTGAAGGCGTTACAGAATGGTGTCAGAGCCGACTACTATACAGAACTAAGTTCCACACTGTAAGAGATGGTGAGGGCCACCTCTAGAATCCTATGGTAGGGACAAACTGGGACAAGTCCACCGGGACAAATCTTGGCCGTCTGGCGAGGACGCCAGTCCCTTATAAGGGGAGAGGGAGAATGTAAAATCCCAAATCGGTAAAGTAAAAGTCCTGTTCACCCCCATATAAGTGTGAGACATAAAGCTCTTGTCAACTCGGGTTAGCCCTTTTAGACCAAGCGAGGACGGCGGTCTAAGCAGTTGACCGGACCACTTATGACTAATTTAGCGCTACCAAGAACGGGGTTTGAGGACGTTACAGAATCTATCATATTTTCTCTTTATCCAAAGATTGAAGAGAATTATTCTGTGAGGGGTTGGGTAGGAAACCTCTTGTTAAGGGTGATTTTATACGTTTTATATCGATATATTTTATAACCATTCTCACCGTTTTCGTATAATTCACATAGAAATGAAGTGTTAAATTGGTTTATTGAGAAAATGAGGTTTTAACCGATGTCTTCGCAAAGTTTGAGGTTTTTCGTGTTTTATCGTCGAATTTCTATTTATGTGGATATTATCACGCTTTGCGATGTTTTTGATGCCTTGTAGATATAGAATGTGGATGTTAAAGAGGTTTAAAAGATGTTTTCATTGAGGTTTTATATGAAAGGAAGGATGAAGAAGGAGTTGATTCAAGAATTCAATCACATTGGAGGCAAAATCGAAGCCGGATCAAGCGTCCGATTCATCAAACTAGCGTCCATATGATGTTAAATTGGACAGATTGGATCAAAATCAGTGGAAGAGCGTTCAAAATAAAGAAGGACGTGCGTTTGAAGATGAATTTGAGCCGGCCCGAACTCATTTAAACCCGGACGGGCGTCCGGGCCCAGCAAACGGGCGTCCAAATTGCGATTTTTTTCCAGCCGACTTACGAAATTGGAGCGCCGACTTAAGCATTCTATATAAAGCAGCGATGTTAAACCCTAAATATAGATTAATCTCCGAACCCTAATCATAAGAGGCGGCCAAGGCTGCAGTTCTTCTTATTTTACATACAATTTTATCATCTTTTTATTCCATGTTCTCGAATCAAGCAATCTCTTGGTTCCATATCATGTCTAGAGGCTAAATCCCTCTAGAACAAGCGTTGTGAAGCCGTTCTATCAATGAATTGATTCTTTCTTGGATTGTCTTGTGAGTATTTTATCCAAAGTTGTATCTTTATTATTTTTTATCACTGTTTATTGCAATTATGTCGATAGATTATTGCATGATTGATTGTTTGTTTGATTTGGATGAAAATCATAGTTGAACCCCTAGAATCAATATAATAAAGATTATATTTTTAACCTATAAAATAATGAGAGTTAATTAGGTTGAATTTCTAGATAACTAGATTGAGAAATCTTACACCTTTGCTTTGAAAGTAATAATCTTTAAAATCGAGAGATAGAAGATTAAGAAACGAACTTTTCTAAGAAATTAGGAGTTCATACCTTGGATAGGTGAATCACAACTTGGGATAGAAATCACAAGATAATCTGGATAGGAGTTGGTTGTTGGTAGAACTGGTGGATCAATAGCTTGTTCGCTTTTTAAGTCTTGAAATCGACCCACTTGTGTCAGAATTTGCCCAGTAAGTTAAAATCTTTACTGCGCTTTAGTTTTAGAATAAATTAGGGTTAGTTAATTTAGTTGGTAATCATATTTTCCTGGCTTTGGATCCCAATCCTCTGTCCAGTTTATCTTTTCGTTTTGTTATTGTAGGCTTTAATAATAATGGTATCAAACTTAGGAAAATTAATGAACTAGATACCCCGATTCCCTGAGATCGACTCCGGTAATAATCGCTATACTACGATCCCTGCACTTGGGGAATACTGGATTATAAATTTATTACTTGTTAATAAAATCCGTGACAAGTTTTTGGCGCCGTTGCCGGGGAATCGGTACGGTTGTCTAGTTTATTAATTTTTCTGATTTTCTGTTATAAGTTGGGATAAAAGGGATCGTTAGGGAACATGGTAGTATTTTGGCCGTAACTTTCGGCTCGAGTGTCCGTTTGGCGCGCAGGACCCCAATTCGGAAAGCTCGTTCCGACGCCGACGACATAGTGAATTGCCAATGGCCGTTCGACGCCGTTTTCAAGGTCAAAATCTGCTGTTTTCCCTTCCATTTTGGCCCCAGAAGATTTCGACACGTTTTTTTTCACCGTCTTAGTGTTTTTTCTGTTATAAATTTTTCATAGGTAGGTTTCTGTTTAAGTTTTCCGTATCTTTTCCTTCTTATTTATCTTATTATAAATTTTTCGTAGGTAGGTTTCTTTTCCTGCTGGTCGCCCAGACGAAGGAAACACGGCCGAGCAAAATTTCGAGCAAAATCTAGCAGAGGAGATTGAAGAATAATACACGCACGTTGGCTGACTACGCCATGCCTGGTGAAGTCAAAGTTAACCCACCTGTCGTTTTGCCAGCTATTAATGCTACAAGCTTTGAACTCAAACCCGGTCTTATTCAAATGCTGCAACACGCATCTATCTTTCATGGTTTTCAATCTGAGAATCCTCACACTCACGTACACACATTTTTAGAAATATGTGGCACAACTCGCATACAAGGGGTTAATGAGGATGCAATTAAATTGAAATTGTTTCCGTTTTCTTTAAAAGGGGAAGCGAAAGAGTGGTACTGCTCTCTGCCTACCGAGTCAATTACAACCTGGGCTGAACTCAAGCGTGAGTTCCTGAGTCAATATTTCCCACCCTCAAAAATGGCCCAGTGCATGAGTGAAATCTTCACATTTACCCAAAGGGAAAATGAATCTTTCTTTGACTCTTGGAAGAGATTTAAGGCTCTCCTGCGAAAATGCCCTCATCATGGTCTAGACTTGCAGAGGAAATTCAACACTTTATTCAGTGGGTTGACCGAACTCACCAAAGGTATGGTCAATAGTTCTTCTGGTTGGGCATTTTTAAAGAAAACACCCGAAGAGGGGTGGGCATTATTCGAGGATATTGCCAAATATAATTATGCCCCCTCATATCAAGCTATCCAAGCACCTCTTCCTCCCAATATCGAGGAGGTGAATATGCAAAGTTTGATCGCCATGCTGCAAAAGCAGATTGCAGCTTCTCAAGTTTCTTCTAATCCGATCAATCAGAATTCTTCCTTTCAACAGAACTCTGAAGTTCTGTTCTACGAAAATTGCTGTCAAACTGGCCATATGGTTGGCCAGTGTCAATTTATTTCCCCTTCAAACTATCAAGTCAATGCGTGTCCGTCGAGAATCGGGACAAGACAATCCGATCACATGCCAGGCATGTGATAATGTGGGCCACACTGCTCGTTTCTGTCCTATGGTTGGACAGAACGCTGAAGTCAATGCGTTCAGTGGCCAGCAAAATCAGAGATTCAACGATCAGGTCTCTGGCCAAAGCAATTTTCAAAGTCAGGGTTTCAATCAAAACCCAAATTTCAACCAGAACCATAATATGAATTTTTCCAATCAAAATCAGAGGTTCAACCAGAATTGGCCGAACAATTCAGATCCTGCGTTTCAGAATAATTCCAGCAAATCGTTCCCGCAGAACTTTCAGAACTCTCAAGGCCCCTCTCACTCTAATAATCTTGAAGCTAAATTGGAGGAGCAGAACAAGAATTTCCTATCTTATCAGAAGGAGCAAAATAATAACTTCCAATTTCTGCTGAGTATAATCAAGAATTTTGAGAGGCAGCTCGGACAAATGGCTGATCAGAAAGCTTCCAGACCCTCAAGGCAGCTGCCAAGATTTACGAAGAAAAATCCTAAGGGTGGTCGGGTAGCTCAGACTGATTTGAATCATAGCCAGTGCACTGACCTAGTCACTTCAATTCCCTATGGTAAAGAAGAGGCCAGTGCCATGAATCTCAGATCTGGTACTCAACTTAGTGGTCCCCCGAACCAGGGAAACCACTAACCCCTCCTGCCAATGATGCGGCAGGAGGGGAAGTCGAGCGCCCATATTCTCCTTTTCTGCAAGAGAGTACTCAGGTGGCTGATCCCCTGAGAAATGAAGAAACAAGTGAGAGTCAGGAGACTGACCCCCTGACTAGTAAGAAGAATGAGAAAGTAGTAAGGTGGAAGGATTTGGAAGACAACGCTATCAGTTCATCCTCGAATAAAGTCTTTTCTGAGAGTGATTTAAAGAAACTTCCATTTCCACCTAGAAAAAGCAACATCTCCTTGCATGAGGACAAGAAATATGAAAAAGTGCTTAATCTTCTGAAAAATACTCAGGTTAATCTTCCACTATCTGATGTTTTGGTTGAGATGCCTAAGTATACCAAGTTCATCAAGGATGTTGTTACTTCTAAGAAGAAGTTAGAAGACATTGATCGGTTGATTGGTGAGGATTGCTCTATGGTAACTTATGATGATCTACCAATCAAGAGAGGTGACCCTGGGAAATTTGCGCTCACATTGCTGATGGGAGGCTTAGTCTTCCCAAACTCCTTTTGTGACCTGGGTGCATCCATAAGCCTGATGCCATTGTCTGTGTGCAAACAGCTTGGTTTAAATGATCTTCTAGAATCCACTACCATGAATTTGCAATTCGCTGTTAGATATTCTAGAAAGCTGCGGGGATTCTGAAGGACGTATTAGTTCAAATTGATA
Source organism: Gentiana straminea (assembly GCA_036785695.1). Classification (NCBI taxonomy): domain Eukaryota; kingdom Viridiplantae; phylum Streptophyta; class Magnoliopsida; order Gentianales; family Gentianaceae; genus Gentiana; species Gentiana straminea. Next base: position 161,920 of record JAVUPR010000337.1, read on the forward strand.
AATTTACCTTTCCCGTTGACTGGTACGTCCTATACATTGAAAAGGATGAAAATGTCCCCCTGATACTTGGAAGACCCTTTCTGTTTACAGCTAGAGCCCTCATTGACTGTGATGGTGGCAAAGTCACTATACGGGTTGGTGATCAAGAGGTAAGCTATAATGTCTCCAAATCCATTCAAAGACCCTCTGGTCCTCCAACCGGCTTTTCCAATGAGGATACGTTTGATGACTTCAATGACTACATGGAAAAGCAGGTCATGGTGTTTCAACTGAATATGAGCGATTGGTTGATAATTTGAATAATCATGGGTTAGTCAATCTAGAGCAGTTAGAGGCTGAATTTGAGGATGAGTTGTTTAAAGGAGAAGTTTTGGCAGCGGGACCACTAAGTAAACTCAGTGATGTTGAGTTGAAAAGTGGAGATCTCAAATCAAGTTTAGAAGACCCTCCTGCAGATCTAGTACTGAAGCCGTTGCCTAAACATCTAAAGTATGTGTTTTTAAGAGAAGGTGACAAGCTTCCATTGATTATATCTGCCAAGCTGTCTCGACTAGAAGAAATGAAGTTAATAAACGTCTTCAAAAAGAACGAGAAAGCCATTGGGTGGCAAGTAGGAGATATTAGAGGGATATCTCCCGACAACCGTATGCATAAGATCAAGACTAATGAGGGTGCGAAATGTGTTAGACAGCCCCAGAGGAGGCTCAACCCTCATATGCAAGAGGTGGTTAAGAAAGAAATTGATGCACGTAGATCAAGTGAAATTAAAATACTTGCCTTCCATAAACCAATACTAGCAAGAGGACTAGGTCCATCGTATTATAGCTATAGCGAATCAAGGTCGATCCCACAGGGAACCAAATTGTGGATCATTTATATACAAACAACTAATCATTCATGCCAAGAACATATAAGCGGTCTACGACCAACAAAAGACAAGAAAGGTAAAGGACACGGCTCGACACAACACATAAACAACGTAATTAATCTCCCCAATTATTAAGTTATCGTTTGGATCTAGAGATTCTATATAATTAAGCTAAACTCGACAACTATTAATCCGATCCGTATTTCTTTTATATTGGCTACGGGAGTCATCCCCTAAACTAGATCTAGCTCCGGGTAGGCCATCAAGATCACTATGCTACATCACGTGACATCGTTTTTTCGGCCTCCATCTCATATGACTCACACGCTTACAAAACTAGGGATGCCGATATTAACCGTATTCCTCACCTAGGCAACATTCCTTTTTTCAGGCGTACTTCCTAAGCGATCGCATCAATCTCCGACCCATTAACACTAACTTTTAGGTATCATGTTAAACTACGATTTACGTATAACTATGTGTGCACAATTCCCTAATACAGAACATATCTGGATCTCGCTGAAAGTCCCGGAAGATCAATTCATGAGCCGACCTAGGAGCCCTATATTGGTATTTCCTAATCATACGCTAGTTAAAACAGACGAGCGACGTAGCCGTACCCATACCTACTAAGATAAGAAATTCTAGGTGGACAATCACACCATAAAGACGTGGCTAGATTGACGCGGCGAAAACCTAAATCTTAGCGTTTCTACATACGTAACGGATAAAATAGAGACTCATCAAGAAATTATATAGATCTACTAAAAACACGGTTGTCGATCATACCAAAGTCATCTATAGGTCACCGGATAACAGATCTGGGCGTGTGGATCCTTATAGACAAGGAATCCCCACTGCCTCATATCGTATCCTTAGATCTACATCGTTCGGTGAAGAACGAACAACCTCAAACGATAAACAATAATTGGGGCTTAATTACAAAGAACTAAGAACAAATAAATACAAGAACTTACATTATTGCAGATCTTGCATAAAAACTGCTCTAATAAAAACTGAAGATTTTATTATAAACTGAAAAGTGTATATGGTCGAGTGTGGTGTATATGGCGTGTATAACATGCCTTTATTTATAGGGGTTCAGGCTAATTAAGAGATATACTTTAAAATGTCAAAACAAATAAGAGATAACTCTCGGCCGATCTCAAAATAAAATAAGATGAAGTGCGCCCCCCCCCCCCCCCCCTTTATGCATATCCTCAAAGTTGGCGCCATTCTTGGAGTCTTTTGTCATGCTTATCCGATATTTTCGTGCTAATCCGATATTTATCTTGAATTTCCTTTGATTTATCTTGAGATTTAATTCTTCCATTTGTATTTATCCTCCATAATTATCCAAATCTGCAAAATAGATATTTATCTCAATATAAATCATATTTAAATAAAACGGATAAATATAATAAAAACGGATAAATACCAATTTATAAATAAAAACATATAAATACCAATAAAAAATGGATAAATACCAAATTATATTTTATAAATCACTTAACATTAAATATTACATATAAACATGCGATTTATCACAAAATATATATTATTACTCTCGATTTAAGGTCAACGTTGATGACTTTTACGGGTATAATTTGACCGTCATCAGAAATCATCAAACTTCTTGATATGGGTATCATTTATGCCATCGCTGATAGTGAATGGGTATCCCCGACTCAGGTAGTTCCCAAGAAAGGCGAAATTACGATTGAGAAAAATAAGAAGGGTGAAGAAATAGCATTGAGGCTTGTTACTGGTTATAGAGTCTGCATTGATTACAGGAAACTCAATGAGGTAACCATGAAAGACCATTTCCCCCTCCCTTTCATTGATCAGATGCTTGAGCGTCTGGCGGGACACACATTCTACTGCTTCCTGGACGGATATTCGGGATATTTTCAGATACCTATCGATCCAGTTGACCAAGAAAAGACCACTTTCACCTGCCCTTATGGTACATTCGCTTACAGGCGGATGCCATTTGGTCTTTGCAATGCCCCAGCTACATTTCAAAGATGTATGCTGGCCATCTTTGACGGGCTAGTTGAAAAGTGTATGGAAATTTTCATGGATGACTTTTCGGTCTTTGGTCAATCTTTCGATGATTGTCTTGATAATCTTGACCAGGTCTTATCCAGATGTGTGGAAAAAAACTTAGTCCTAAATTGGGAAAAGTGCCATTTCATGGTAGATGAGGGAATAGTTCTTGGCCACAAGATCTCCGCCAAAGGTATTGAGGTAGACAGGGCCAAAGTGGAAGCTATCGAGAAGATGAGTTATCCTAAGAATGTGCGCGAAGTCAGAGGTTTTCTTGGACATGTCGGTTTCTATAGGAGATTCATTCAAGACTTTTCCAAGATAGCCAAGCCCCTGTCTACACTACTTAAAGAAGACGTTTTATTCGATTTTGATGAAAGTTGCAAGCAAGAGTTTGAGGAGCTTAAAAGTCGATTAATCTCTGCACCGATCCTTATTTCGCCTGACTGGAATCTTCCCTTCGAGCTTATGTGCGATACGTCAAACTATGTTGTTGGTGCAGTCTTAGGACAGAGAATAAAAGGGAAATTCCAGCCAATCTATTTCGCCAGTCACACACTGAATCTGTCTCAAGTAAACTACACGACTACTGAAAAGGAATTATTGGCCGTAGTCTTTGCTATGTACAAGTTTCGTAGTTACTTGTTGGGTGCTCAAGTGATTGTGTGGACTGATCACGCTGCTTTGCGATATCTCATGACTAAGAAAGAGGCTAAACCGCGCTTACTACGTTGGATACTGACCCTACAAGAGTTCGATGTCTAGATCAAAGACAAAAAGTGCAGTGAAAACGTAGTGGCTGATCACGTCTCAAGAATGTTGAATGAGGAAAAGGATGACCCTGACGATATAGAACTTTACTTTCCTCTGGAAAATATCATGCTTATCGACGGTTGTCCTCCAGATGTTCCTTGGTATTCTTCCATCGTAAACTACCTTCATTCCCAATATCTTGATCCAGAATTTTCCTATCAGGAGAAGAAGAAATTCTTCTCTGTTTTGAAAACTTTTGTTTGGGATGAACCTTACCTTTTCAAGATTTGTAAAGATGATTTGCTGAGAAGATGTGTTCCCGAGTCTGAGCAGCGTGATATAATTGAGCAATGCCACAGTGGACCTACCGGTGGTCATTTTGGTCCTTGGAAAACCGTTGCTAAAATCTTTCAATCCGGCTTCTATTGGCCCACGATCTTTAAAGATACAGAAGCTTTCTGTAAATATTGTGATAGGTGTCAAAGAACTGGAAATTTAACAAGGTGTTTCGACATGCCATTGAAACACATCCTAGAATGTGAAAGTCTTTGATGTATGGGGCATCGATTTTATGGGACCATTCCAATCATCTTGTGGGAATAAATACATCTTAGTCTGCGTAGATTACGTATCGAAATGGGTGGAGGCTCAATCCACGACTCACAATGATCATAAGACGGTCATGAAGTTTTTAAAGAAAAACATCTTCGTGAGATTCTGGTGTCCACGCGCCTTGATTAGTGATGAAGGGACACACTTTTGCAACCGACCCCTGGAGAAAGTGCTTGAAAAATATGGTGTCCGGCAAAAAACTGGTACACCATATCATCCTATGACGAGTGGTCAGGTTGAAAGAAGCAACCAAAGTTTAAAGAAGATCCTGGAGAAAACAGTCAACAGTCATAGAAAAGACTGGAGTCTTAAGTTGGATGATGTACTGTGGGCATATCGAACTGCCTATAAGACCCCCATGGGTACATCACCCTATCAAATGGTTTTTGGTAAACCATGCCACTTGCCAGTCAAGTTAGAGCATAGAGCCTATTGGGCCACGAAGTTTTTAAACTTCGATACCCAATCTTGTGGAAAACATCGATTGCAACAGTTGCATGAGTTAGACGAATTTAGACTTCAGGCCTACGAAAGCGCCAGGATAAGTAAGGAAAAGACGAAACTCCTTCACGATGCCAAAATCAAGAAGCGAGAATTCCATGTTGGGGAACAAGTTTTATTATAAAATTCCAGGTTACATCTGTTCCCTGGTAAGGTGAGGACACGATGGTCTGGCCCCTTTGAAATTCTCCAAATCATTCCTGGAGGTGTTTTAGAACTGCGAGGTTATGGTGACCAGCCGTTCCAAGTGAATGGTCAAAGGTGCAAGCATTACATTGGTCAAGCCAAGGAACAGCCTTTGATTGTTCGATTCCTCGATATCCTCGGGTGTGGTACTTCAGAAGTCGATAAATTTGATGAGTTTTCACCCGAATTGTTTTCTGAGGATGACGGTAGTGGTCCCTCCGAAGAAGTTCTAGCAGGTAGTTGGGACATGGAAGAGTTTGACAAGGAGCAACGGTTGAAGCGACGTCAAAAGAGGAAGAGATCAACCATGGGGAGGTTTAAACAAGTATGGAAGGCAATTAAGGAATTTACCCCATGTGTTAGATGTTGTTTCTGCAGCCACACTACTGATCAAAGCTTACACGAGTTAGTGACTGGCAGAAAAGTTAAATGGCCTGATCCAGGCTGAGCTGAAAAAGTGTCGAGCTAACGACATTAACCAAATCGCCACTAGGAGGCATCCTAGATATCTGTTTCTGTTTTGGTTACTTTCGTTTTTGTTCTTTTCTTTGATTTATTTGTTTCGTTTAAGTCTAATTAGGGTAATTGTTGACTCTGCCTTGTCGGTTGATTCAATTTCACCTTATCCTTCTCTTTATCTTTATTTTGCCATGTTATATCCCCCTATGTTCCCCGAGATGTTGCCATGTTTGTTCAAGTGTGCAGGATATTTTCGATAGCGATTGTGAACTTTTAGATGATATCGGTTCTTGGTGGATGGTCCACGATCTCGATTTCTTCAAGCATTTCTGGATCTGACTTGCTACCACTTCCAGAATTGCCACCTTCGAACTACAATCATCTAAGTACTTCATTTCTTTTTAAATTCTGCACAACCTGAGGACATGTTGTCGTTTAAGTGTGGGGGAGGGGAATAGTTACGTGTATCTATCAATTGCCTATATTATTATGATTCTATGCAAAATGAGCTAAATTTTTTCAAAATTTTTGTTTTTGTTTGGTCCCGAGTAAGCTATGCATATTTTTGTTCGGTTTTAATAGTCATTGATGCTTATACCATATGTTTAGTAAGTTAGTTGTTTCACCCGATATATATTTTTCATGAGCCATAGTGAATGATGAGCTATAAAATAAAGATATACCCCTTTTGATTAGTGATTTTTGTTATCTTATAAGTCATGTGCTTAGTGCTAACGTATGTATTCGTGGGAATTATAATAGTTTGTGTTTAGAGCCGAAGTATGATGTGCTGTGAATATCTAAAGTTTGAATGTGATAAGTAAAACGTAACTAATGTTGTTGAAAAAGTTGAATTCTAAATGTATTAATTGTGTGTGTCGGAAGCTGGTCAATGATTGGATTGAGGTAGGGCGTATCTCGAATGTCCTATACCACTATGATGACCAAAAGCTCACGACAGTCAGAAGAAGTTTCCTGATGATTTGAGTAAGGTAGGGTATATCTCGAATATCCTATTACGCTATGACGGGGCAAGAGCTCATTCGATGTGCATTTAAATGTGAAAATAGTTAAATCAACTTATATGAGGAATCCAAGTATGAATTGATGTAAGACTTGGTTATCGCATACCTTATCCCCAGTATAAACTGACAGATATGTTGTAGGAATTATCCTCTGAGTATCGCAGAAAGGTCCTAAATACCGTCTATCATCTTTTTCGGGATATGTCACGTTTTGTAGGGTGCATCTTATAAGTATCATTCATTTCTAGTTTGAAGGGGGTATTAGCTAGTTTGCTTGAAATTTTCAAGTTTTGACTTAGTGGAAGCTTACTATGGCTTTGCACACACACAGGGGTGAGCATCTGATTTATTGAATATGCCTTGTATGTGCTGAGATGTCTATCTTCTTCCGAGCCTTGATTTTCATCTTGTTTTGCTTGGGACGAGCAAAAGCTAAGTGTGGGGGAGTTGTTAAGGGTGATTTTATACGTTTTATATCGATATATTTTATAACAATTCTCTCCGTTTTCGTATAATTCACATAGAAATGAAGTGTTAAATTGGTTTATTGAGAAAGTGAGGTTTTAAACGATGTCTTCGCAAAGTTTGAGGTTTTTCATGTTTTATCGTCGAATTTCTATTTATGTGGATATTATCACGCTTTGCGATGTTTTTGATGCCTTGTAGATATACAATGTGGATGTTAAAGAGGTTTAAAAGATGTTTTCATTGAGGATTTATATGAAAGGAAGGATGAAGAAGGAGTTGATTCAAGAATTCAATCACATTGGAGGCAAAATCAGGCTGGAGTGGCGTCCAGATTCATCAAACTAACGTCCATATGATGTTAAATTGGCCAGGATTGGATCAAAATCAGTGGACGAGCGTTCAAAATAAAGAAGTACGTGCGTTTGAAGATGAATTTGAGCCGGCCCGAACTCATTTAAACCCGGACGGGCGTCCGGGCCCAGAAACGGGCGTCCAAATTGCGATTTTGTTCCAGCCGACTTACGAAATTGGAGCGCCGACTTAAGCATTCCATATAAAGCAGCGATGTTAAACCCTAAATATAGATTAATCTCCGAACCCTAATCATAAGAGGCGGCCAAGGCTGCAGTTCTTCTTATTTTACATACAATTTTATCATCTTTTTATTCCATGTTCTGGAATCAAGCAATCTCTTGGTTCCATATCATGTCTAGAGGCTAAATCCCTCTAGAACAAGCGTTGTGAAGCCGTTCTATCAATGAATTGATTCTTTCTTGGATTGTCTTGTGAGTATTTTATCCAAAGTTGTATCTTTATTATTGTTTATCATTGTTTATTGCAATTATGTCGATAGATTATTGCATGATTGATTGTTTGTTTGATTTGGATTAAAATCATAGTTGAACCCCTAGAATCAATATAATAAAGATTAGATTTTTAACCTATAAAATAACGAGAGTTAATTAGGTTGAATTTCTAGATAACTTGATTGGGAAATCTTACACCTTTGCTTTGAAAGTAATAATCTTTAAAATCGAGAGATAGAAGATTAAGAAACGAACTTTTCTAAGAAATTAGGAGTTCATACCTTGGATAGGTGAATCACAACTTGGGATAGAAATCACAAGATAATCTGGATAGGAGTTGGTTGTTGGTAGAACTGGTGGATCAATAGCTTGTTCGCTTTTTAAGTCTTGAAATCGACCCACTTGTGTCAGAATTTGCCCAGTAAGTTAAAATCTTTACTGCGTTTTAGTTTTAGAATAAATTAGGGTTAGTTAATTTAGTTGTTAATCATATTTTCCTGGCTTTGGATCCCAATCCTCTGTCCAGTTTATCTTTTCGTTTTGTTATTTTAGGCTTTAATAATAATGGTATCAAACTTAGGAAAATTAATGAACTAGATACACCGATTCCCTGAGATCGACTCCGGTATTAATCGCTATACTACGATCCCTGCACTTGGGGAATACCGGATTATAAATTTATTACTTGTTAATAAAATCCGTGACACCTCTCGTTGAATCTAGCATTCGAAAATGCATTATCATCTAAAACAATAAGATGGATGGGAAACTTCCACAACTTTTTCTCATGAATTCGACCGAATAGATTACTAAGAATATAGTCCACTTCTCTAGTTTAGAGATGTTTTGGCTCGCCGGTTTCTGAACTGTAGATAACACACCCATGTTGATTACAACAGTTGCAGTGTTATCGTTACGTACACCAATATGCACTACTTTACCAACATTGATCATCTGGCCTACAAAAGGCTCATCAATATTCTGGTCAAGCCCAAATATTTCAAACATCTTGCTTTTAATGACCTAAAGGTTTGCTTTAATCCACCGATGGATATAAGCAAAGCTAGTTAATCTGTCATTGGCTTTAAGCTAAAATCATTCTGTTCTGAATGAATTCAAGCTCCTTTGTCGGCAAGAAAGTTTCAGGGCATCACCCATGGTAATCTTCCTACTTTCAATGGAGTCAATCAAGGCTGAATGGTGAGAGAGTTCAGGGCATCACCCCTACTGAACTATCTACTTCTCAGGGAATTACCCTTAAGACCACATGGCTTTGCTTAGAAAGATAAAATTTCTCATTCATTCGACTCTTTTTCACTTAGATCAAATTTCTCCCATTGGACGTGAGACACTCAGGTGGTTCTACAAAAGTGTGAACAGAATTGGAGTACCAAAACTCCATTTACAGGTTTATGGCATTAAACCGACCTCTTATTATCAGAATTCTATACAGCCTTCCCAAAATGACCATTGGTTATCAATCACCCCCAGCGCACTGTAAAGTCTGTATAATCGCAGTAAGTCAATGGATAAACTATACTTCCACTGCAATTTGGTTGGATTGACATTCTAATCTGATTCAATAGTATTTATCAGTGTAACCCCCAACAATCAATGTTGGATGTGGTCTGTTTAAATCAGATAGTAACTTCTTGAATATATTTACTTCAAGGTCTAGGGTTGTTATTTAAACATTCCTTCGGAAAGGGTGCGACAGTACAACCGTCAATATCCGATCTTCAGAATCTTATAACCAATCTTTACTCATGGCATTAAGATATTTCATGAACAGTCACTATCTGAATGTGTATGCAAAATCTCCAGTCCTACCTTCAAGCACTAGTGCTAAATGCCTTTATTTGCAGAAGTGGGCTAATCAAACAAAATAAAATATAGAATTATTATTGATCAATTAAAAGTTACAAGTTGGATTTACAATGTGGCTGATCATAGGGTATTTATAGCTTCATACTCCTCATGAATCAGTTAGAAGTATGTTACAAATACTTATAACAAGTTACAACAGAATAGCCATTTTCTCCATTACACTATTTTGAACTAATTAGCAGGTTACTGAGTCTTCACTATGTCAGCAGGCTGCTGGTGTTCATGCTATCAGCAGACTACTGATATCTTCATATGATCAGCAAAGTGCACTCAGCATTCCTATCAGCTTTTATACTGAAACAGTTTCACCCATGATCAGGCCCTCCCGCATAACATCGTCCTCAAGCTCACCCAATGATTGGGTAGAGGTCGGGTTTAGGATGTACCCACAGCTCAGACATGAGGGATACAAAGTCGATTTTTGGCTTGAGTATCTAAAGAGACTTTGGGTCAGTCTGCTACATTGATCCCTCTTCATCAGCGGTAGCTAAAGGATCAGCAAAGGCATCCACTGCAAAAAGGGAGGGAGAATCATTCGAAACGATCATAAAAAAAACCTTTTTTATGAAAATAAGCAGATGATAAATATGGGGCCTACAAGCTTATTTAGGTGATAAATCAAGAGGGATATACGGGTTAGGACCAGCCTTGGCAAGCCGAGCTGCCAAGATCAGCTACCCAGGAAGGCTGCAATATCTCAGGTAAACCCACAAATTTTGGACGGTTTGTAGTGCTTGGGCATCGGAGAAGTTAGAGTAGACATCCTTGGGTTGGTCTTCGGGTTTCCAATGACTTAGCTTAGAATCCACCTTGTGACAGATTATAAAGATGTGGGTATTCCAACCCTTGTATGAGGATGGCCCGTCTGACATTAAATGGAGACTATTCCCTTTCCCTGTCCGGCCAGAAAAGTAATAAAATCCAGATTGTCGTTGAACGTCTTTACCTGATAAGGCTCGAAAAAGCTCAACCATGAACTTAACCTTCACCAATCGGAAAATTATAGCAAAACCTACTATACCCCTGATCCCATTAGGAGCTATTTGGGTGGTGCTAAGTTTATTGTAGTCAAGCACGACCGTATATGTTGGACAGAATGAGAGACAAAGACCTATGTCAAATTGATCCTCGTATATGGTGCAGTACCTGGATGGAGGTTGAGACAAGTAAGGGTTAGCGGCTGTAGGAATTTGAGGGTTCTAAGTATCTAGATCTACCTCATATTTACTACACAGTCAAACAATCTCTTCTTGTTTTAAGATAGACTTAGTTTCGTCCATTAGGTTATGAGTAAGCTTTAGAGTTAAAGTGGTGAAGGAGAAAGTATAATTGAAAGAAGAAGAAACTTACTTGAAAATCAAAGATTGAAGAAAGAGTTGAAGTGGATCTGATTCACCGGCACCAGATTGTTTGTTTCAAAAAAGTGTGCAGTGGTGGATATGACTAGGGGTATTAGTACTAGTCATAAACCCCTCAACATGTCTTTGAAAAATTGTCACACTCATAAAGAAATGAGACGGAAACGCATCATCTCTCAGAAACTTTGTAACGATGTCAAAACTAAACTCTGCCACTTGTTAATGTAGACTAGTCAAAATCTTAAGGTCTGGTTGAAGTATCCGAGCAGCACCTGAAACAGATCTGACCCGACCACAAGATCTCAGATAGATCAGAGAGGCTTATGACGAGGCCGTATTTAACCATTTCACGTGTCATGCACACAACACCCAAATAGTAATACAAATAGACTCAAGATCCTAACTCTTAGGGGATGAACACAGTATAAGCCTAAAGGCTGACCTTCATCTCCAAGGGGGAAGCTGATTAGGTTGTTTCTCAGTCCACCGCAGGTCGGTCAAGCGGTCACTTTGACCTCGGTTGCTCTCCGTAGGTCGGTTAGAGCAGATAGTGATAACTACATATTTTTCTAATCATAATTATGGAAAGAATCCTACGCCATTAAGACTCATGATCTTTATAATTTAAATCTGGTATCTGAATACCGAGATTATCTCCTAAAATAAGGGGATAAATACATTTTAATTATCCTTGCAGGATACGAAAAAGTGTCCATATTAGACACGGCCTATGCAGGCCTAGGGCGTAAGTGTTCCCTATATAAACGTTCATAAGAACTATGGCGGAGTTGATTCCAATACACACTTTGGATACGTAGGCAACCAGGAAAATGATCCCAGGCTCAGTCAAAATCATCCCCAAAAACCATCTCCTTGTTCATACTTTTTCTGTTTATTACCCTTGATTAAATTACCACTAGATTATATGGCCCAGATTTATACCCGACGAAATTTTGTTTCGCCAATAACAATACTCGATGGCAGTCTCTTTCTCACAAACCAACTCTGTCATAAGTGAAATTTGAGATCAACATACGGAGTTCTTAGATAGTTGAATTCATATTAATTTTTTTTAGGGAATTCAATTCATGTTATTAATGCAGCAAAAAATTAAGAATGTGTCTTAACAACAATGTTTGCCTAGCACTCAGGGGCGTAATTTTTTTCTCTGGGACTCTTTTCCGCAAATGTTATGATGTAATAGTTATTTTTAATGTATAGTATGTGAAGAGATGTAAAAAAAGGTATATTATATGTTGGTAAATTTATTTTTAGCTCAATATGCTTATAGTTATTGGTTTGAATCTTAGAATTTATTTCTTAGCTTATTTTAAGAAATGTACCTAAACTCAAACCCAAACTCATATAAGAGTAGGGGCCTCATCTTCAAAACCAAGGTTGAGAGGTGAGGGTAGGTCGTCTCTTAATATGGTGGGTGAAACAATCTCAAGTTCCCAATGTGGGACACTTTAACACGCCTCTCAAGGGTGGGACTATAAAGAGCCTGGGTCACATGACACACAAGGCATATAAAGGGCACTCTTAAGGCCAACAAAGAGGCCCAACACTTGGACATGGGTGGCTCAAATACAGTGTGGAACTAGACCCAAACCCATATAAGAGGAGGGGCATCATCCTTAAAACATAGTTTGTGAGCTGAGCGTAGTCCATAATTTAATATGGTGGGTGAAACAATCTCAAGTTCCCAATGTGGGACACTTTAACAAAATATACTTATTAACATATACAACGGGCCTTGAAATGTGAATTTTGAGAGGCTCTAAGCGCCATTGCTTAGTTGGCCTGGCCAGAGACAACTCCGATAGCACTATTACTGTCCATCATGTAATTTCTCCACCTGTAGAGAAATCACTGATTATTTCATAGACGACTACAATGAAAATTGACGATGCTGGAAATCATCGGGTAATTAACACGGCCCATAGTTTCCTTGTGACAATAACTCAAGACTAAAGAATCCTAGAAAAGATGAAAAAAGGGGATGATTTTGTTGTGATTTAGACCGAGCTTGGGATATTTTCTCCCAGGTTGCCTACGTATCCAAAGTGTATATTGGAATCAAGTCTATTCGTAGTTCTGGGATTGTTTATATAGAGGACATCTCGTCCAATTTTCTTGTCCCCTAAGGATTGCTGATTCTTCTGTTTCTATCACTTGATTTTAGGAGATAAATAAGGTTATATTTGAATGATAGGATCAGAGTCCTAATGGGAGAAGGATCCTTGGAATCTTCTCATAATTATCAATTATTATTATTATAAGCACATGGGTTATCATTTAGTGCTTAACCAATGCGAAGATTACATATGGCGGGGCTCAATTCGACCTCCTTCATAAGACCCCCTAGATCTAGCTGATCTCTTGTGGTCATGTTAGATTTGTTCAGAGGTGTAGTTTGGTCACTGCCATCTTGATTTGAAGAATTTTACAATGGCCTTCTTTGCTAGGTGGCCGAGTTACCGTTACGACGCTTGTCATAACTTCCCTGGGAATGGAAGTGTTTTTTCCCATGTCGTTTGAAGTGGGATGGTTTCTAAGAATGTGTTTGGGGTTACTCTTAGACAATGTATATGACTAAGTCCAAAGGTTGAGAGATCAGAGTTGTCAAAGAGCGGCTCCAGACTCAGGAGACCGAACTGGCTGCGTTGGAAGAAAAGATCTAACTGAACTATGATCTGGCCAGGCTAGCTTAGGTTTCTGTTGCAGAGCGATCTGCTGAGGTAGCGTAAGGCTCATTTAGCGTAGTCTACCGGTGCCATTCTTAGGTAGCGACCGGGTTTAAGTGTGTCATGCTTGAAAGTGTAAGGCCACAATTTGAGAAGATTCGCTCGTGGGTGAGCTCTAAATATGATGCCGAGCTGGAGTCGGGCTTATAGTGCCGAGCCAAGTTTGGTCATGGTGCCGAGCTGAGGTCGGTCTTATGGTGTAGCGCTATGAAGCAGACAGGCTCGTTGTTGGTGAATAAAAATACCATTTTGATGACATGTTGATCTTTGGTGAGTTCCAAAAACAAGAAGGCTCGTCCTGCCATTTTTGTTGGGGAGAGTTTCAAATAATGAAGCATAAATCATTCGAGTTGTCGAACGGAAATAAATGCCAATATGAGCTTGTACCTGGAAAGCTTGTAGCTGGAAAGCTAGTACTTGGAGAGCTTGAGAGCTCGTAGTGAAGAGCTTGAGAGCTCGTACTTGAAGAGATTGAGATCTTGTAGTGGAGAACTTGAGAGCTCGTATTTGAAGAGATTGAGAGCTCATAGGAATGGTCTTGAGCAGGGTGAGCTTATTGTGAAGACCTCAATCTGGTGAGCTCGTTCTAGCGAGCTCGTCTCGTACCTGATGACATCTTGATGAATGCCGGTCGGAAAACAAAAAATGAGCGGTTTTGGGTCACCGGAAAACCAAAAATAGGTGGAGATCCAACATTGGATGGAGATCTTGATAAGGATCATGTAGATCTAGAGAAAAATCATGTAGATCTTGACAAAGACTTGGAGATCTAGATGAAATTCTTGTTGAAAACTTTGAGATCTAGATGTAGACATTGATGAAGAGTTTTAGATCTTGTTGAAGACTTAACCGGAAAACCAAAACCAGGCTGTTTTAGGCCACCAGAAAACCAAAAAGGGTGTGGTTTTAGGCCACCGGAAATCTCATGCCTTTTGGACTTTGTAATGCGCCAGCAACTTTCTAAAGGTACATGATGTCACTATTTGCGGATATGGTGGAGGACTTTCTGGAGATTTTCATTGATGATTTTTCTGTATTTGGAGACAGCTTTGATAAATGCTTGGACAACTTGAGTAAAGTGGTGAAGAGATGTGAAGAGACCAAGCTTGTACTTTACTGGGAAAAATGTCATTTCATGGTCATAGAAGGAATAGTGTTGGGTCATAAGATCTCAAAGAAAGGAATGGAGGTCGATAAGGCAAAGCTAGAGGTAATAGAGAATTACCCCTTCCCTCAAACTTAAAGACATTGCGAGCCTTTGATAGAATTACTTGGAGAAGAGTGCAAGAAAGTATTCAACACATTGAAGCAAATGCTTATAACAGCCTTAATTCTGGTAGCCCCAGATTTGAACAAACCTTTTGAGCTTATGTGTGATGCAAGCGACACGGAAGTTGGAGCAGCCCTGGGATAAAGAGAGGAAAAATCTTTAAGCTGATCTATTACGCCAGTGTACCTCAACAGTGCCTAGAGGAATTATGCGACTAAAGAGAAGGAACTCTTAGCAGTTATCTTTGCATTTGACAAGTTTCTACCATATCTGATAGGATCGAAAGTCATTGTATTCACTGACCACGCAGCTCTTAAATACTTTCTAACCAAGCAAGACTCCAAGCCGTGGTTGTTAAGATGGATTCTACTCTTACAAGAGTTTGATGTCGAGATCAAGGATAAAAAGAGATCTGAGAACCAGGTGGCTGATCACCTGTCAAGATTAAGTTTGTTAGAACATGAGCAACCGACTGATATCAAGGAGAGCTTTCCTGATGAACTACCCTTTGCCGTCTCAGTAGTAGCCGCAGTCAAATTTCAAACCCTACAAAATACATCAAGAGTGGGCAAGGTATACCTTTGGTTTGCTAACATTGCAAATTATCTAGCATGAAGGTACCTACCACCGGAATTCACGAATGCTGATAAGAAGAAATTATTTACTGATCTAAATCATTATTATTGGGACGATCCTTACCTATAAGAGATGTGCCATGATATCATTCTTAGGATATGCATCCATGATGACCAGATTCCAAGTATTCTGAGCCAATGACATTCTAGAGAAGTTGGAGGTCACTATAGGGTCAGACAAAAGATTGCAACAGCATATCACCCCAGACAAGTGGACAAGTGGAGGTCACGAACAGAGAGATAAAGAGTATCTTAGAGAAGACTGTGAATCCCACGAGGAAAGATTGGGCTTTGAAATTTGATTACGCTCTTTGGGCGTACAGAACTGCTTATAGGACCATAATTGGGATGTCATTGTATATGATAGTGTTTGGAAAAGCATGTCATTTACAGGTAGAACTCGAGCACCGATCCCTGTGGGCTACGAGGTTCTTAAACATGGATAAAAATTTAGCCGGTGAGAAGAGATTATTAGAATTGAATAAATTCGAGGAATTTAGACTTCAAGCGTATGAGAATGCAAAGATGTACAAGGAAAGAACAAAGTGCTTGCATGATAAAAAGTTTCTAAACCACACATTTCAAGTTGGAGGTAAAGTGTTGGTATATAATTCGCGTCTTCATCGTTTTCCTGGGAAGCTGAAGTCTAGATGGTTTGGACCATATGTAGTCACAAAAGTCTTCAATTCAGGTGTGTGTGAAGTTAGAAATGTACACTATGGGAAGATCTTCGTAGTAAACGGCCATAAGCTGAAACATTACCTAAAGCACGAGTATGACCCTGAATTGGAAGTCTTTATGTTGGACGATCCAGTATACGAATAAAGGAGCCCTATTAGTAGAGTCGAGTTGGCGACTATAAATTCAGAACTATTTCTAAACATTTATTTACTATTTTTATGTATTTTGAATTGTTTAGCATGACAATCGCAAGGTTTTTTTCATCACATATATCTTCGGTATATGTGGTTTTTTCCTTCACGGTTCTCATGTGATACCCTCGTATAAGTTTTCACATCTTGCTTAGGTCAATAAATAATAAAGTCGCTTAAACTATTTTTGCGTATTCCTGAGGTATGCACGCTTATTGCACGTTCCGAAAAAGGAATCATTAGAAAATGAGCCCAAGAACGATTTGAAGTTAGCTATAGCATATTCAATTTGGTATTGAAGAATGAGCATGTTTTATGTTGCATGAAGTAGTAACTTATTAATTGCTATTCTACCATTGCACTCAATTATTTGAGCACATAATCTGACTGAGAAGTATTTGAGATGAGATGACAATGTGTTTTTAACTAGGAATCAGTATTTGTCTGTGTATATATTTTAACAAATTGTTGTAGGACAAGGTAAGCAACTTGAAAACCCCAAAAGGTAAACCGGAACAAAACGGACTTGTGAGAGAGAGAGAGAAAAAAGAGTGAGAAATCTGCCAAGCAAAGCCGATTGAGCGTAAAATGCACGGCTATTCCCACACAAAAAAAAAACATATGATATAATAATGGCAGTGAGGGAACCAAACTCGTAGAAAAAAGGGCGAGACCCTCGCATAAAAAAGAAACAAACGAGGACCTAAAAGGAAGACTCGGTCCTCAAGTCCACCCGGCCCAATTAAGATACCATGTTGCGTAACCAAGTCTGAAGGCAAGACGAATGAGTGTATGCGCAGGTAAGTTAAGATTGTGGAATTAATACAACTTGATTCTCTTCACGAACGCACTATCACGAAGGATTTATTACACGACACATTGATGCATGGTAAGTAACGATTAATGGGGACCTTATGGATTGTAGCTTGATGTGTGTTCTGCTGGAAATCTTTATCAAATATGTGGTAGTTGATGGGGATTTCTCTTGGAGGTACATTCTGCCTTGATACTCTGCTCGAGGACGAGCAAAGGCAAGTGGGAGGTAGTTGATGACGCTTAAAATAGTATATCCAACGGCATCAACATATTGTCCATTACGAGCTAGAAATAGTTGTTTTGACCTGTAATTTTGAACCAAATGAGTTGAATGTCATATGTTGGGTTCATGAGTCGAGTACTTTGCATTTAACGTTTATTTTCCCTTAGTCGATATTATTTCGTGCTTTATTTGATTATTTTCAGGATACGAAATATTGGGCTGAGCAGTGGACAATTATGGGGTGGAATGAACGAACGAATTGGGCCTAGGTTATTCCAGAATCTTCCAAGCTAAGTCGACAGAAAGAAAAAGACAAAAATACCCCCGGTAAATTAGGAGCTGCCGCCGACTTACCGAGAGTCCAGAATCTTCTGAAACGCGTTTTATTGGACGATGAGTAGTTCTAAGTGTTTCTAAGTCGGTTTATGTAGCTATAAATAAGAGGCTTCACCTCAGAAGTGAGTGTGTCCACTTTTGAGTTCATTGTACCTCAAGAACTTACAAGTTTATGCAGTAAAATTTCTTTGTTCTTTATTTTATGATTTCTAGTCATGGAAACGATGGATTCTCCGCCTAGGAAGAGATCCGAGGGAGATGTATACTCATCTT
The DNA here is from genome assembly GCA_036785695.1 of Gentiana straminea. Classification (NCBI taxonomy): domain Eukaryota; kingdom Viridiplantae; phylum Streptophyta; class Magnoliopsida; order Gentianales; family Gentianaceae; genus Gentiana; species Gentiana straminea. The sequence goes on from JAVUPR010000337.1 coordinate 180,064, forward strand.
TGAGGGTATGATTTTCTGTCTTTTCCAAGAAGTAGATCGGTCGTTGTTCTATTTGACTAGTATGTTTTAATTGTTTATTTAGTTTAATTATGAAGTAGTTAATTTATTTTACCCCATATTTGTATGAATATAATTCGTTGGTGAAGAAATCATGAAGTAGTGATTGCATTCTTCAGATCCGAGTATCATCTAGTTTTAGGATGGCATACTTAGTTGTTTGTTTGCCTATTTTCGAGTTTGTCTTGCATATCTCGGTTCGAGTCTAGCCTGTGACTGAGTATCATGCAAACTTTAAGGGGTTTGACCTATGAAGTTCAGTTCGAGCCTGTCCTACAGACATCAAATTTAGCCGAGTATGTGCTTTGGAGCTCTGTTTGTCTGTCCTGTAGACTTGGACCTATTATCTTAAAACCGTTATGTATTATACTTATTGGAGAGATGAAATATGATATTGAAATAATATTACTAAATTGAAATAATTTATTGAAGTCAAGAACATGTCCTACACGTAAAAATTTGCGGCTATTGTTTGAATGTCAGCTCCGTGGGATGGTCATGCCATTTGAATATGTGCCATGCAATTTACTAAATTTATAGGGGTGTCCTACAGGAATAAATTTCTTGAGTCTGACCTATGCAGCTCGAATGTCAATCTTTGGTGAACTGGGTCAGAAGTTTGGCTAACTTTGTATATTAGATTTGGCGAGCAAGGCCAGCTCTAAGTGGCTTTCTTCCTTGGTCATCGGCGTACCGTGCCAGATTTCTCCGAATTCCCGCATATTTTCGGGCGAGCTGGGCCAGATTTTACTGACTTCCCGCATATTGTAGAGCGAGCTGGGCCAGATTATACTGAGTTCCCGTATATTTTTGAGTGAGCTGGGCCAGATTTCTCTGACTTTCTGCATGTCTTCGGCGAGCTGTGCCATATTATACTGACTTCTGCATATTGTTGAGCGAGCTGGGCCAGATTATACTAACTTCCTTCATATTTTTGAGCGAGCTCAGCCATATTATACCGACTTCTCGCATATTTTTGAGCGGGATGGGCCAGATTAGACTAACTTCTTGGTTAACTATATTCGGCGAGCAAGGCCAGATTACACTTAAATCTCGCGTTACGTTTATGGCGCTCCGGACTAGATTGGACTACTTCTCGCATTAGGTTTTTCGGAGAGCAGGGCCAGATTAGAATGACTTCTCACATTAAGTTTATTCGGCGAATAGGGCCAGATTAGAGTGACTTCTCAAGTTATGTTTATAGCAATCCAGGCCAGATCTGACTGACTTCTCAAATTAAGTTTTTCGGCTAGCAGGGCCAGATTAAACTGACTTATCGCATTAAGCTTTTCGGCAAGCATGGCTAGATTGGACTGACTTCTCGCATTATTAAGCGGACTCAATGTGCCTTTTAGTTGACATATTTTTGTTGAGTCGGACCTGCGAAGCTCAGATTATCTGTCCTATAGACTTATCAAATTTTCCATAGCAAACGTGTTGATTTTGAAGCCTTATTATAGACTTAACTAGTTCATCCTGCAACTTATAACCCAATCTTAGGTTATCAAAAATCTTGGCTTTGAGCATATATAGAACATGCAATAGACATATAGTTTCAAAAAACTTGACAAAAAAGACATCAACAAAAATAAAACTGACAAGGAACGTGAGCATTATCACGGTGTAAATAGCAGGTCATGGGCGTACCTGGAGAGCTCATATCTAGAGAGCTCGTACTTGGAGAGCTAAAGAGCTCGGCTCAGATCTTAGAGAGCTTGGAGAGCTCGGCCCGGATCTTGGAGAGAAATTTGGAGAGCTCGGCACTGGATCTTGGAGAGTGAAGAGCTCGGCTCGGATCTTAGAGAGTTGGAGAGATCGACTCAGATCATGGAGAGCTGGAGAGCTCGGCTAGGATCTTAGAGATCTAAATATCTCGGCTCGGATCTTAGAGAGTTGGAGAGCTTGTATCTTTGAGATGGAGAGCTCACATCTTGGAGAGCTGAAGAGCTCGGCTCGGTTCTTAGTGAGCCGGTGAGCTTGGCTCAGATCTTGGAGAGCTGAAGCTTTCATCTTAGAGCTAAAGAGCTCACATCTTGGAGCTGGAGAGCTTGCATCTTAGAGTGGTGAAGAAATCGGCTTGTATTTTAGAGAGCTGGAGAGCTCACATCTTGAAGAACTGAAGAACTCGGCTCGGGTCTTAGTAATCTAAAGAGCTCGGCTCGGATCTTGGAAAGCTGAAGATCTTGTACCTTAGAGCTGATGTGCTCACATCTTGGAGAGCTGAAGAGCTCGGCTCGGATCTTAGAGAACAGGAGAGCTCATTCTGGGCGAGCTTTTTCTGGACGAGCTTATTCTTCCTCATTAATTGATCATTCTTCAAGAAATTAATCAATGGAAATTCTGGTCGTGAATGTTTGTGCTGCTTCTTGATTATAATAATAATAATACTAATGATGGTTTAAGGTGCTGATATAAGGTATGACCTTTTTTTTATCAGTTTGGCCATCGGATCTTGAACGGTCTGTTTTGCCATCGGATCTTGAACGAAGTTGTCAGTAGGAAGCCCTCCTTCTAGAGCCATTTGACAATGCTGGAAATCATCGGGTAATTAACACGGGCAGTATTTTCCTATTGACAATAACTCAAGACCAAAAGAGCCACAGAAAAGATGAACAAGAGGCTGATTTTGTGGTGATTTAGATTGAGCTTGGGATACTTTATCTCAAATTGCCTACGTATCCAAAGTGTGTGCGTATTGGAATCAAGTCTATTCATAGTCCTAGGATTGTTTATATAGAGGACATCTCGTCCGGTTTTCTTGTCTCCTATGGATTGGAGAATTTCCGTATCTATCACTTGATTTTAAGAGATAAATACGATTATATTTGAATGAAGGATCAGAGTCCTAATGGAAGAAGGATTCTTGGGATCTTCTCATAATTATCAGTTATTATTATTATAAGCACATAAGTTATCATTTAGTGCTTAGCTAATGCGAAGAATGTGTCTTAACAACAATGTTTGCCTATCACTCAGGGGCGTAAAATTATTCTCTGTGACTCTATTCCACAAAACATTTATGATGTGATTTTAATTTTTAATGTATAGTATGTGAAGAGATGTAAAAAAATGGTATATTATAAGTTGGTAAATTTATTTTTAGCTAAATATGCTTATAGTTATTGGTTTGAGTCTTTTTTTTTTAAATTAAAAAAAAAAAAAAAAAAGTACCTAAAACCAAACCCAAACTAGGTTGTGAGGTGAGGGTAGTCAATATCTTAATATGGTGGGTGAAACAATCTCAAGTTCCCAATATGGGACACTTTAACATGCCCCCACAAGGGTGGGCCTATAAAAAGCCTGGGTCATGTGACACACAAGGCATATAAGGGGCACTCTTAAGGCCAACAAAGAGACCCAACACTTGCACAAGGGTGGCTCTAATACTATGTGGAAAATCTAGACCCAAACCCGTATTAGAGGAGGGGCCTCATCCTCAAAACCTAAGTTGTGAGGTGAGGGTAGTCCATCTTTTAATATGGTGGGTGAAACAATCTCAAGTTCCAATGTGGGACACTTTAACAAAATATGCTTATTAACATATACAACAGCCCATCAAATGTGAAATTTTGAGAGGCTCTAAGCGCCATCGCTTAGTTGGCCAGGCCAGAGACAACTCCGATAGCACTATTAGTGGCCATCATGTACTATTTGCTACACTTTTAGACAAATCACTGCTTGTTTCATAGACGATAACAATGAAAATTTAATGCTGGAAATCGTCGGGTAATTAACACGGGCCGTAGTTTCGTAGTTCCAATAACTCAAGACCAAAGAATCCTAGAAAAGATGAACAATGGGATGATTTTGTGGTGATTTATACTGAGCTTGGGATATTTCCTCCTAGGTTGCCTATGTATCCAAAGTGTGTATTGGAATCAAGTTTATTCGTAGTTCTGGGATTGTTTATATAGAGGACATCTCGTCTGGTTTCCTTGTCCTCTAAGGATTGTTGATTCTTCCGTATCATAAGCCCCCCAGATCTAGCTGATCTCTTGTGGTCATGTTAGATTTGTTCAGAGGTGTAGTTCAGTCACTGTCATCTTGACTTGCAGAATTTTACAATGGCCTTCTTTGCTAGGTGGCTGAGTTACCGTTACGACGCTTGTCATAACTTCCTCAAGAATTGAAGTATTTTTTCCCATCTCATTTGAAGTGGGATGGTTTCTGAGAACGTGTTTGGGGTTCGCACTTAGACAATGTACGTGACTAAGTCCAAAGGTCGAGAGATCAAAGTTCTCAAAGAGCGGCTCCATGCTCATGAGACTAAACTGGCAGTGTTTGGAGACAAGATCTAACTGAACTATGATCTGGCCGAGCTAGCTGAGGTTTTTGTTGCAGAGCGATCTGCTAAGGTAGCGTAAGGCTTATTTGGCGTAGTCTGCCGGTGCTGTTCTTAGGTAGCGACCGGGTTTAAGTGCTCCATGCTTGAAAGCATAGGCCACAATTTGAGAAGATTCACTCAGGGGTTAGCTCAAAATATGATGCCGAGCTGGAGTCGGGCTTATAGTGCCGAGCTGAGTTCGGTCTTATGGTGCCGAGCTGAGGTCGGTCTCATGGTGTAGCGCTATGAAGCGGACGGAGTCATTGTTGGTGAAGATAAATGCCATTTTGATGATGTGCTGATCTCTGGTGAGTTCCAAAAACAAGAAGGACCGTCCTGCCACTTTTGTTGGGGAGAGTTTCATATAATGAAGCATAATCATTCGAGTTGTCGAACGGAAATAAATACCAATGAGAGCTTGTACTTGAAGATTTCGTGTTGGAGAGCTCGTAGCTGGAGAGCTCATACTTAGAGAGCTTGAGAGCTCATAGTGAAGAGCTTGAGAGCTCGTACTTGAAGAGATTGAGATCTCATAGTGAAGAGCTTGAGAGCTCGTAGTTAAAGAGATTGAGAGCTCATAGTAAAGGTCTTGAGCAGGGCGAGCTTATTCTGGCAAGCTTAATCTGGTGATCTCGTTTAGCGAGCTCATCTCGTACCTGGTGAATCTGTGGTGAACACGGTGAACGTCATGATGGAGACCTGGAGATCATGATGAGCTGGATGAAGATCCTGAGACTTGGATGAAGAATCCGATGAAAATCTTCATGAATGCCGGTCGAAAAACAAAAAATAGGCGGTTTCGGGTCACCGGAAAACCAAAATAGGTGGAGGTCTATGTAAGGAAATCTACGCGGGAATGCAGCGGAATTTAAAATTTTATTTCCTTTTAACCAGGATCGACTTCGTTTAAGCAATAAACAAACGAGTTAGTAGACGGTGGTTACCTTGGTTGATCTAAAAGATCGACGCTTTGACCGTCTAAGGAGAGTAGTTCTGCATAGAGCCGCCCAAGTGTTCGGCCTCTACCGCTAGTCCACACGAACAGCCCGCCGGAATCCCATCATGGATTGCTATTGGAAAACTCCGGTTGCTAGACCGGCCCTTTTCCCCTCTCTCCAACTCTCTATAGGATGCTCTCTATTTTACACAAGAACTATTTGTTCTTGGAATTGTGATGTGCAAAAGAGCTTGACACTCACCTCCCTTTTATAATGGATGTGGCGCCCCAAGAGGTGTGGAGGAGAAGAAAAACCTTTTCCCAATAAAATAAGGAAAATATAATTGATTGATTTATCTCATTTATTATAATATCTCATATTAAATAAATTTAGGATATTGTCAATATCTTATATTGAATATTTCCAAGATATTGTCAATATCTTATATTGACAATATTTATCTTTTATTATATTACCATAAATCAATTTACACATGTGTATATATCACATATATATATTATTACACAAAATAAATCTATATATGTATATACATTTGGTGCGCACATGCACATCATATGTGCAAGTCACGTATGAGTGCATATATATATAAATATTAATATCTAATATTAATATATGGTAATACCATTAATTAAATTGCACAATCCAAGTGTATCTTATACACACAAAATTGCGCCATCTTTTGCCAATATTTTGGCATCCGGAATATTCTTTAATTAATATAATATTATTAATATCTTGTATTTAATTTATTCATAATAAATAAATACCACCATATTAATTTACCACTATAACCTTTATAGTCTCGAGATAAACTTTCCTTATTTGGTTATCATCTATAACCACATTTTAATCCGGCTAGATGTTCTTATGTGTGTGACCCGATAGGCTTCCGAATATGTTGGTTTGTAGACACAAAGTGCAAATTACGAAAATGCCCTTCATGCCTAACGATCACGGGATAGCGTCTAGCAATACACCGTGACCCCCAAACATCGGAAGAGTCAAATGCAATGACTACTACCTTTCATGTGAAACAGTTACCGTGTAACTTACAATCCTATCGCCGTAATAATATCCATACGGTCGTTAGTCGAGTGTCAAAACATCAACGACCGTATCTTATAATACTGGATATCATGCTCTCTCGAAGTAACTCATTTACTCCCACTTTGCAAAGATTCACGAGAGTAAGACATTCCTTATAAGAAGGCCATTTCGGATATTCGATCCCAATCATAGGATACGCGATTCCCGGACGACCAATCATGTATACTCCGGATGCTTCGCATCATACCCAATCACTACCGCATGATCGCCCCATGGCTAGGGAAACCTCAATAGTGTCAAAGCATGACAATCCACACCGTGATGCCATGAAGACTCCGGTCAAAAGGATAATTACACAAGCTTGTCACATAGTGTGACACTTATCCGTGTAAGTGGGTCGATCTAACGTACGCATTCTCTAATACACGTCCACGTACGGTCCGAGTGTCTCTACACTTCGATAGACGAGATCTATCCCTGCCCTAAAGACAGAAGACATCTAATACGTGCTAGTCTGTTTATACTATCAATGCCCTGTTTAATAGTACATCAGCCTAGAGAAATTTAAGTATCAAACTTATTAAAGTGAATAGAGATCTCATCAACCACAATCGCCTATCATGGTTTCTCTACCACAGTTTAATACTAAGGACGTTATCATATAACAATTCATAATTGGTTCTTTAAAAGAACATATATATGACAACATAAAAACCATTTAATATATGCATAAACATAAAGAAATAGTAGAAATGATCCGACCCGGTCGGATCCGGTCCAACCCGATTGGGTTTAGGACACTATTCCAACAATCTCCCACTTGGCCTAAAACCAATCACTCTCAAACACAAGACCAAGTTGAAACACAAGAATCTCATGAAATACTCGCAACTAGCCCTAGCCATAAACGGATCGCTATCCGTGGGGACTCAGACTATCTTCATATCATGTTCCAAATGACCAAGTCAAAGGAACCGCCTCAACACACACATGAATCTCTGACGAGACCCTGGTCCTTGCTTCAAGCAATGAATCCACTTACTCTATCAACTATATAGAAAAGGTGGAAGAACCATACAAGGTTCAGGAATGAACCTTCTAGATCCATGTACTGCTCCCGTTGTGCCTCTAAGGCACTACTGTGTTTTGGCTAAGTTGTAGAATTTACAGCGACCCATAGGCTAGAACATTTCCATCTCACTGTATCACTTAATCAAAGTGACTGCAAACCCAGACTGTAGCTCCCACTCGCCTTCGTAAGACTCAGGATATACGTCTGTATAACTATATTTATCTAAATCCATGTTTCGATAAACTATGAACTCTTCTTTAACTTGTTTAAGGATATTCTCGACATTCACCAGATTTACTTTCATACTTGCTCATGACTATTAATGAACTATGAACATCCGGCATTCCTTTATGATGGTTCCTATTGCAGTAGCGAAGGAAACCTTCCATAAGCATCATCTTTCACCTCATCTTTAGGACCAACGTCCTAAAACGGATAGATCTTGCGATCTATGCTAAACTTCTTTTAGCATCACATCTATATAGGTAAACAATAATCTAACAGCAGTTAAATCTATCACTATAGATTCTTATTTCTAAAATAAGAACTGCTAATCCAAGTGCTTTCGTAAAGATCTTGAATTACCAAACATTAATTGATCGTGACATGGGGAGATGATTCATGAGAGAGATATCCAATACCTTACTCAAAAATCATAACACACTCCCACTATCCATCTTGCACATTGGGCATATCCTTCTTTTGACTAAATCAAACTCCTTTGATTATCAAACAAAGAAATTGTCTAGAGAAACTTGTTTGAGTCCATAAATGGATCTCGTGGGCTTACATATCATGTTATTGTCTATGAACATCGAAATTTGTACGCCCAACGTCTTCAACACTATCATATAGTCATGATACGAAGTTATAACAAGCATAGTACGAATAGAAGGCGGGCACGGCCCGGCGCATAAAGACAATTACAAGGTTTACACCTCATACCCTTCGGCCGTCACTATAGCCTTATGGTAATCATATTACTATCCATGTCAGCCTTTCAGGGACACTCCCCTTAGGTAAGACAGACTAGGTTCACAACCTGGTTGTCACTGATGGAATCTAATTCAGATATTATGGCTCCTAGCCATATCTCTCAATCTTGCCTCTCAAACATTCTTTCACAAGTCGTGAGATATTCATTCTTCAAGATGAACATACCAACAGCCTTTTCAGGCTTATGGTTATCCACAGACTTACAGAACTTTTGTCTGCACTGAGCAGTGATCTACACCTCATCGCTATGTGGCGTCTGCTCACGTTCCTATGGTTGAATATATCTTTGCGGTTCTCAAACTCTTTTGAGATCTTATTTACTCCCACTGTTTCTTTTGGAAGAAACACTTCCTCTAGAAGACAGCATGTTTGGAGACAAACATTTTGCTCCGCGGACAGGTAAATAATATCTAGCATACTTGCTAAGATATTCCACAAAGTCGCATATGTCATACTAGGCTCCAAGCCTTTCTGACTTTGCCTTTGACAACTTCAATTCATCGGTTAAGATAGATTCGACATTATCTTCTTCCATATCTAATATGGAATTTATTCAACCTTTATTCTTTGGAACTAGGTTAAGTATAAGGGCACTATCCCGAAACGGGAAAGGATACATCGCATGGCTTGCGTCACACCTTTATCATATAAAGTGTTATTTACATTTTGGGAACACAATCTAATTGCGTATCCCAAAGATGGTATCCTTCAAGGGAGAATCTTATTCCCTTTCAGACGACTTCTGAAAACACCCTTCAGGTATTAATTACTTCAATCCAATTGAAGATTAATTCCTAAGTAGCTCATCAATCTCATATTCGTACTGGCTCGATCTTTTCGGGCTTTCCGAATTATGCACTTCACTGAATACACTTGACTATTTCTAAAAATAGTCGTAGAGATTAATAAACAATTATTTATGGCATTAATTGTCACAAGCCAACAAACATCGGTATGTTCAGGCTTTAGACAATTTTTCTAGATTTTACAACCTTTTTCATAAAAGGGTATTTTAGTCATCTTTAGATAAGATACGCATAACCCACGTGATTCATAATCATATGGTTCAACATCATCAGAATGACGTTTAATTACACGCTTCCCTTCCAGAGAGACTATGTCTAGAGTAACCACAAATCAAGGATAATAACCATACAAATATTTAGTTGAGATCTCATCACTTATATCATCTATATAGTGACATCAATCTAGTATGTTAGATTCAGTGACCTTCCAACTTTATCGGAATAACATTTATTCTTTACGATTGAATATGTCTACTAAATACTAACAAATAACTGAAAGCATGTTCTTTATAAGAACCGGAACATAATAACATTTATTTAGTTCCCTTATCATTTTACTAGATCAAGAATATGGTAAGTGTTACAACGTTTGCTTCACCATCCATATCTGTATTTAATCTTTCTAATTTAATCACACTCGCAAGATATCATATATCTAAGAGTTGACTTGAACTTAGATAGATTTATCTCAACTCACTTGCCTATAATAGAAACTTCAATAAGTTCTCTATTTAAGCACATGCCCTAACTTTCCTTTTTTTTAATCCTTCAAGCACTTGTAAATATTTCTTGGTGTAGTCTTCATAAGACTTAAGAAAGATCACAAGAGCTATGTCTTTGATTTCCTTTCATAAAGAAAATCTAAAGTTTATTAAATAGTTTATTTAACCTTTTAAATCGTATTCAAAACACTAACTATTTAATTAACCTTCAAGCAATGATAGAATTAAGTCGATACTTAAATCTTACAATTTTGAAAACAACCTTTCCAAAATTAGATGTGGTCATTCTTATCCAACGTTTGAATTAATTGTCATCGTATGACCGAATGATCATCTTGGATCGTATCCAATATATGACTAAATCGTTGAAACTTATTTCAATTGATTTAATCATATCATGAGCTTCTGCTTTCATTAATAATTAAAGTCTCGGAGCACTGCATCAATTATGTAATCTCCTTGTCTCTAACTATTAAAACGGGATGGCTCATGTCATTGCTTATTTTAAAAGGATTAAAATTACTTAACCATATTTGAGAACGTTTCTCAAAATAAACAGTCATAATTTGGTTTTACTTAATCGAGAATAAAACATAAATATAAAGTTTGCTAAAACTACAACATTGAAATGAAAATAAAAGAGTGTTGTTGTTTATACACGCAAAATCAAAGATGGTCTTTGGTTTATGATTTTGCTCCCACTAGTCAACTACTCCCAATTGGCTTGCAAGAATTTTCAAAATTCTTTAGTGGCTGAAATCCTATCTAGTTGACTCGATCCCCGACGTGGGCCGATCGACCAGGTCAATTTCGACGGGTAGGTACTTCTTACCAGTCGCGTCTAACACGACTTCCAGTGGTTTGACTAGTCAACTCTTTGACAATTCACATCGTCTATGTGGTAGTCAACCTTATGTCATAATTTGGTTTTACTTAATCGAGAATAAAACATAAATATAAAGTTTGCTAAAACTACAACATTGAAATGAAAATAAAAGAGTGTTGTTGTTTATACACGCAAAATCAAAGATGGTCTTTGGTTTATGATTTTGCTCCCACTAGTCAACTACTCCCAATTGGCTTGCAAGAATTTTCAAAATTCTTTAGTGGCTGAAATCCTATCTAGTTGACTCGATCCCCGACGTGGGCCGATCGACCAGGTCAATTTCGACGGGTAGGTACTTCTTACCAGTCGCGTCTAACACGACTTCCAGTGGTTTGACTAGTCAACTCTTTGACAATTCACATCGTCTATGTGGTAGTCAACCTTATGTCTCTAAAATCAGACGGTCCTGACGTGGGCCAATCACCGCAAGATTCTTAGTCGAGTCGTAACCCAAGTATTCATGAGATCTCATAACGATCATATCTCGATAATGACGATATACCCGTGGTAGGTCAACTCCCGACGTGGGCCGATCAGTTGGATCCGAACAAGGGCTCTTCACCGTCACTATAATATTGGGAGACATATTATAACTCGATTTTTGTTGTGGGAGTAATTTTAAATTAATTCACTTAATTAATTTCTAATTAATTCTCTTAATTAATTTCATTACGGTCTCATCATATATATCTATCTCTATAGACATACATCCTACACATTTATCTAGATCGTGCCTAGTCATGCATCTATCGTATCATATAAAATAAATATAAGCACAAAATAAATAAATGCGTAAAGTAACCGGTATGATCATGGACTTATCCTAAGTGCGGTTTCGAATACAAACTGACGAAACCACGGGTCACAATCTAAGGGTAGCTGCAACCGCCAATAGGATCTTTAATGCTACATTTTCCAATGGGATCTTTATTTTCGTCTTTCTTTGGTCTCAATCTTCTGCTACATTCTTGTTACATTTAATTCTATCTAATAAAATAAATACACCCGCCGCACACGGGGGAGAGCTAACGGGAATGGGATGAATGCAGAAAATAAACTAGGTCACGTTCTTCATAACGGCCTAGGACAATTTTTAAACCAGAAGAAAAATTAAATCATTCACATCTATCCTATTGGTCGAGTCCATGATCAATCGGGGTCCATATAATCATATTATATCTACTATATCTAATCCATACAATAAAATCTTATGAAAGAGATAAAATTAAAATTTATCTACTTGCGTCTTAATTAATCAATTAACATTTAATCTATTAAATAATTTTATCCAATCAATTAACTAATTAACATTTAATTAATTAAATGATTTTAATCGAAATAAAATTAATGATTAATTTTAAACCGATTCTAATTTTAATTTTAATTAATTAGAACTATTCCAAAATAAATCAAAATTAAAATTATTTCTCTTTTGTTTCTTTCCTTTTGATTCGTAATCAAAAGGGATGTCTTTTGTTTCCTAAACCAAAAGGCATCTTCCTAAACCAAATTTGGCTTAGGCCTGGCCACTTTTCAAAATCAAAATTTTGGAAGTGGCCTAGGCCTAGGCCTTTTACAAATCAAATATTTGAAAAAGGCCTAGGCCTATTCCAAATCAAATATTTGGAAAGGCCAAATAATTTTGGTTTAGGCCTTGCCACTTTCCAAAATCAAAATTTTGGAAGTGGCCTAAGCCTAGGCCTTTTCCCAAATCAAATATTTGGAAAGGGCCTAGGCCTATTCCAAACAAAGTTTGGAAAGGCCATTATTATTTTAATGCCATGTGGCATCCTAATGGCCCAAACTATTTGAACCATTGGTTAGCCACATGACACAACTAAACAAAAGACGAATTACCAATCACAACTATGAACAATATTGAAACACAAAATACACAAAACAAAATTTAGGGATCCACCAAAAGATGCACCAGCCGACGTCGACCGCCCCAAAGGGGTGCCGCCACCGCCGGCGCAATTTCCGGTGGGGTGCCGCCGCCGATCGGCCGAGCACCCCAAAAGCCGCCCCCCCCTTTTTTTTTTTTTTCTTTTCGTGTATCGATTTGCGAATCAAAAATCTTTCATCTTTTAATTACGTGATTTAAACGATAAAATTAACTACGCAAATTAACATGCTTATTGCTTAAGCTCGAACCTGGCTCTCTGATACCACTGTAAGGAAATCTACGCGGGAACGCAGCGGAATTTAAAATTTTATTTCCTTTTAACCAGGATCGACTTCGTTTAAGCAATAAACAAACGAGTTAGTAGACGGTGGTTACCTTGGTTGATCTAAAAGATCGACGCTTTGACCGTCTAAGGAGAGTAGTTCTGCATAGAGCCGCCCAAGTGTTCGGCCTCCACCGCTAGTCCACACGAACAGCCCGCCAGAATCCCATCATGGATTGCTATTGGAAAACTCCGGTTGCTAGACCGGCCCTTTTCCCCTCTCTCCAACTCTCTATAGGATGCTCTCTATTTTACACAAGAACTATTTGTTCTTGGAATTGTGATGTGCAAAAGAGCTTGACACCCACCTCCCTTTTATAATGGATGTGGCGCCCCAAGAGGTGTGGAGGAGAAGAAAAACCTTTTCCCAATAAAATAAGGAAAATATAATTGATTGATTTATCTCATTTATTATAATATCTCATATTAAATAAATCTAGGATATTGTCAATATCTTATATTGAATATTTCCAAGATATTGTCAATATCTTATATTGACAATATTTATCTTTTATTATATTACCATAAATCAATTTACACATGTGTATATATCATATATATATATTATTACACAAAATAAATCTATATATGTATATACATTTGGTGCGCACATGCACATCATATGTGCAAGTCACGTATGAGTGCATATATATATAAATATTAATATCTAATATTAATATATGGTAATACTATTAATTAAATTGCACAATCCAAGTGTATCTTATACACACAAAATTGCGTCATCTTTAGCCAATATTTTGGCATCCGGAATATTCTTTAATTAATATAATATTATTAATATCTTGTATTTAATTTATTCATAATAAATAAATACCACCATATTAATTTACCACTATAACCTTTATAGTCTCGAGATAAACTTTCCTTATTTGGTTATCATCTATAACCACATTTTAATCCGGATAGATGTTCTTATGTGTATGACCCGATAGGCTTCCGAGTATGTTGGCCGTAGACACAAAGTGCAAATTATGAAAATGCCCTTCATGCCTAACGATCACGGGATAGCGTCTAGCAACACACCGTGACCCCCAATCATCGGAAGAGTCAAATGCAATGACTACTACCTTTCATGTGAAACAGTTACCGTGTAACTTACAATCCTATCGCTGTAATAATATCCATACGGTCGTTAGTCGAGTGTCAAAACATCAACGACCGTATCTTATAATCTGGATATCATGCTCTCTCGAAGTAACTCATTTACACTTTGCAAAGATTCACGAGAGTAAGACATTCCTTGTAAGAAGGCCATTTCGGATATTTGATCCCAATCATAGGATACGCGATTCCCGGACGACCAATCATGTATACTCCGCATGCTTCAGTATCATACCCAATCACTACCGCATGATCGCCCCGTGGCTAGGGGAAACCTCAATAGTGTCAAAGCGTGACAATCCACACCGTGATGCCATGAAGACTCCGGTCAAAAGGATAATTACACAACTGTCACATAATGTGACACTTATCCGTGTAAGTGGGTCAGTCTAACGTACGCATTCTCTAATACACGTCCACGTACAGTCCAAGTGTCTCTACACTTCGATAGACGAGATCTATCCCTGCCCTAAAGACAGAAGACATCTAATACGTGCTAGTCTGTTTATACTATCAATGCCCTGTTTAATAGTACATCAGCCTAGAGACATTTAAGTATCAAACTTATTAAAGTGAATAGAGATCTCATCAACCACAATCGCCTATCATGGTTTCTCTACCACAGTTTAATACTAAGGACGTTATCATATAACAATTCATAATTGGTTCTTTAAAAGAACATATATATGACAACATAAAAGCCATTTAATATATGCATAAACATAAAGAAATAGTAGAAATGATCCGACCGGTCGGATCCGGTCCAACCCGATTGGGTTTAGGAAACTATTCCAACAGTCTATCCACTGGATGGAGATCCAGATAAGGATCTTGTAGATGTAGAGAAAAATCTTGTGGATCTGGAAAAAAGATCTTGTTGAATACTTGGAGATCTAGATGAAACTCTTGTTGAAAACCTTGAGATCTAGATGTAGACCTTGATGAAGACTTTAAGATCTAAATGAAGATCTTGTTGAAGACTCAACCGGAAAACCAAAATCGGACTGTTTTAAGCCACCGGAAAACCAAAAAGAGGTTGGTTTTAGGCCACCGGAAATCTCATATTTTACTGGAAAAATGTTGAAAATGTCGTTTTCCCAGTAACAGAGCCAACTATTAATGTCAAAATTATCACCGTGTAAATAGTGGGGTTTGTGTGGTGGATATCTTGCTAAAGTGAGTGATTTTGCCGGTGGTTGCACGACGGTGCTCAACAACAAGATGAAGATGTTTTAGAGCTAAGTGAGGGGAATGTGTCACGGATTTTATCTAACAAAACAAACAAGTAATAAAATTTATAAATCCGGTATTCCCCAAGTGTAGGGATCGTAGTATAGCGATTAATACCGGAGTCAATCTCAGGGAATCGAGGTTGTTTAATCTAGTTCTTATTAATTCTTCTGAAATTGTCACTACTATTTATTACTAAACCTAAACTAAAACGAAAAATAAACTGGACCGAGGATTGTCAGTCCAAAGCCAGGAAGGATAAAAGCGAAAACGAAATCTAAATTATAAACTGTAAAATAAACAGTAAATAAGAAGATGATCATGGTGATTAAACAATGAACAAACAATAATCCACCGTCCCGCAACCCTCTATTTCCTCTCTAAAGTATCTTGTGATGATTTAATTAAGGTTGTGGTTCACCTCTCAAGAGTATGAATTCCTACTCTCGTAGATAATTCGCCTATCAATCTCTCATCTCCCGATATATAAGATTGACGCTTCTCAAACCAAGGTGTAAGATCTCTCAATCTAGCAACCTAGATATTCAACCTATCAACTCTCGTTATGTCAAGGTTAAAAATCCCATCTTTCCTATGGTGATCTAAGGTTTACACCGACTCTCGTCATACGGTAAACATCAATAACAATTCATCTTTCGATATCGATTTCATAACAAAATAAACACATGGGAAAGATACAACTTTAATCAAATTCACAAAACAAATCTAGATTGGAAATAAGAACCTGCTGAAACGGATTCACATAGTTTGAACAATTGCTCAGCACCCAAGCATTCAGCACAAAATAGCAGCAAAACGAAATAGAAAGCGGAAATAAAACAAGAAAAATCGCAACCCCAGCCTCCCCTAAGGGGGCTAGGGCCGCCTAGGGTTTTCTCCTAATGATTATGTATCAATAGGTCTCAATAATGTGTGTTTAGGGTTGAAATCCGTGCTGCTATTTATAGATAACTAGGTCGGCTGCTGCTTAAGTCGGTTGCGGACGCCCGTCCAGACCTTCTGGACGCCAGTCCAGATGGATCTGGATTTGCTTCAGACGCCCGTCCACTCAGCGTCCAAACTCTCTGTATCAAATTTCTTCTCCTGGACGCTTGTTTGCTTTGATGGACGCCCGTCCAACCTGGACGGGACTTGGACGCTAGTCCAGCTGGATCCAAATTCGAAATCTTCAACTCTATCTCTTTTCTGCTAGCCAATTCCATCCTTATATCTTTCTCATCATATAATTCGAACTTGATCTTCGTTGAATCACCTCTTGAGCTCGCATTTGTGCATCTATAACGCATAAAAATATCGCAAAATGTAATAATGTCCAATTAAACATAAAATCACAATTAAAACACCAAAATCAACCAATTTTGCGATTAACTTGTTAAAAACCTCATTTACTCAATACTTCTGTTAAACACTCGTTACTTATGCAATTTCATACGAATATGAGGGAAAATATCATAGATTATAGCGTTATAAAACGTATAAAATCACCATTAACAACTCCCCCACACTTAAACCTTGTTCGTCCCGAGCAAGACAAAACATAATCAAGACTCGAGACATATAAACATTTATGCAACCATAAAGCATATTCAATAGTTTAGAGGTTCACCCAAGTGTGTGTGCATAGCCATAATAAATTTCCACTAAATCCACACTTGGAATTGATTCAAGCAAAACTAGCCAACATCCCATTTAGATCAGAAATATAAAAACGATTATAACATGCACCTCACAAAACATACATATTCAAAAAATAATAAGGAGTATTTAAAATATTTCCGACATACTTAGAGGATAATCCCTACAACATATCTTTCAGTTTATACTGGGGATAGTCAGAAGATAACTACGGTTTTCAACCATCTTTCCATAGTACCATTTGCCAAATTTTCTTTAAGATTAACTTAATTCCACATATATAGCATATGCCCTCATTCCCAGCAATAGGATGTTACGTGATAACACCCTAGCTGGACTACTATCATCAGGCAGTTGGGAGCTATTGAACCTCATAGTGGTATAGGACATTTCGTGATAATGCCCTACCGCACTCAAATCATCGGCAGCTACTTCCGACATACACATATATTATTCATACAATTCATCTTAGAGTGGTATTCAAACCTTAAATTATATCCCTCCTATCACATTCAAACCTTCAGATATTCACAGTACGTCATACTTTAATTCTAAACACAAACTATTAACTTTTCAAAATTCATATGTAAGCAAAGAATCATGCGATAATCATAAAAGATCTCTAATCAAATGGGCATAGCTTTAAAATATATAGGTTTTTGACAAGAAGGACAATTTAATGGACAAATCAAGATTAAAGGACATTGTTGAATAATCAGGACAAAACGGATGTGAACTTCCAACAATACCTTTTTTTTATAGTAATTTTTTTAAAAACAAATCCCTAAATATGTGTTGGTTGCTACACGTTCAGTTACTATATTGATTACTCTACCATTTAAATCCTTTATATAAAAAAATGGTTTTTTAGGGGTAAAAAAAAAGATAATACGCTGATTTTCCTCTAAAGAAAGTGCAGATTTGATACATATTCAGTTACTATCCATTAATATCTTCCTTTTTTAATGCTTTCATACCAAAAAGAGAGAATAATGTGGGAATCATTATTTGGATTTATTACAGTCATAAATATTTTTTTTTTACAAACTAAATCCACAATATAAAATTCAAAATAAAATAAAATTTAATGATAAAAAAAGATGTAGTCACATAAAAAAAATGTAATTACACATAAAAAAGTGTAGTCACAACCAAAAAATGTAGTAACACATAAAGAAATAATAACAAACAATAAACTATAGTTAAAATAAAAAAATGTAGTTACACATTAAACATGTAGTAACATATACAAATAAGTAGTTACAACCATTGTACAAAGAAGTAGTCACTCGTAACTGTTACTGTATGTTCGAAATGATCATTATTATTGAATTGTTACTTCACGTTTTACGGTTAATTCACTCGTAATTTTTACTCTATGTTGAAAATTATCATTCTTATTGCATTGTTACTTCATGTGTTACTGTTACTTCACTCTTAATTTTTACTATATGTTGGAAATCATCATTTTTATTGTATTGTTACTTCACGTGTTATTGTTATTTCACTCATAAAATATATATATATATATATATATATATATATATATATATATATATATATATATATATATATATATATATATAATTTTTTTAACTTCAAATGCTTTACTAATCGCAAACTAAAAAACGTAAGTAGTGTGACTCTTACTCGCTTGCAATTCTTATATTTTGGTAAATTTTTTCCTATTTAACATTGTGGCTTTACTTTTTAGTCAAAAGATCTTTACGATTGCATGAGAAATCTGCGCCGTAATTTATGATATAATGCTTTTCAAAATATGCAATAAATCCACTTGCAGAGGCACCGCATTATTTGGGAAAAACGTTACTAGAAGTCTAAGCAGTTAATGCGAATTGCAAAAAAAAAATTAATTAAAAAAAAGAACCATGGGTATTTCAGTCAATGTATTATTATTTTGTCCTTTCTAATCACTTAAAATGAAAGATGTCCTTTGAGACCCATTTTTAGGATTTGATGTCCTTCTGGCCCCTTTCCCCTAAAATATAGCTCATCATTTACTATGGCACGTGAAAAATAGTGTTGGGTGAGACATCTAAATTTACTAAATATGCAAAATAACGCACCAATTATATAAAAACTCAAATAAAGATATGTCTTTGTTCACTTGGGACGAAGCAAAAATTTAGCACTTTTTCATAGAAATATAATAGTATGGCAAATGAATGTAGATACATAAAACCATTCCCTCCCCCACACTTAAATATCAACATGTCCTCATGTGGTGCAGAGAGTAAATAGAGAAAGAACTTAGCTGATTTTAACAGATACTTGAAGATGGCAATTCTGGAAGTGGCCATGATCTAGAAATGCCTGCTGAAAGCAGTAGACTGTGGATCATCCACCGGAAAACTGGCTTCATCTGAAAGCTCACAATTGCTATCAAAAATATCCTGCACACTTGAACAAACATGGCAACATCTCGGGGAACATAGGGGGATATACATGGCAAAAATAATTATAGACAAGAAATAAGCACATGATATAATGGCTCAGATGGAAAAATCACCAAACAGGGAAAGTACATGACACCTAAGCGTCAAATATAAAGCCACAGAAGCTTTACAATACAAATAAGGACCACATGTGCATAAAGAACTAAGGATAGAGGACACTACAAAGTAGCAGGGCTAGGTGCACTAAAAAGAAAAATAAAAATAAATAAGAAAAACAGAATAAAATATAATGCAACTAAATGATATGCAATTACACTAAAAAAGAAAATAAAGAAAATAAACTAGCCCAACTTATTTCATAGATGTCTCCCTAATCTAAGCACGGTCAAGAATATAAACGTCTACTAAATAACGCCACAGAAGCGCAACAAAATTCGATTATGCAAAGCCACATAAGCTTGCCACATAAAATGAAGATGTGCCTTTAAAAACTTTAACACCCTAGATAGACGACAAAAGGAACAGCATCAATCCTATTAGAATCACGTCAAACTAGGTGAATTACTCAACATGGACTGCAGTAGATGGAAAG
This sequence comes from Gentiana straminea, assembly GCA_036785695.1. Classification (NCBI taxonomy): domain Eukaryota; kingdom Viridiplantae; phylum Streptophyta; class Magnoliopsida; order Gentianales; family Gentianaceae; genus Gentiana; species Gentiana straminea. The sequence goes on from JAVUPR010000337.1 coordinate 200,178, forward strand.
AAAACCACAACGGTGAAAGAACAGGACATCTACGCATATACACAACGGCCACAGAGGCTCACAATAAAACATCCTTGTCAATTAATGAAGCATGTAAAAAGAGTCTACGGGGAAAAAGGATCATACATGTAAAACACATGGAAAAGAAGTCATAGAGATTTTTTCAGATTAAACTCATATAAAGATGGAACATATACATGGAACATTACAAAACAGTTAGGCTAGGTGCAACTACATGAAAATATATTACAATGCAATCTACATGATATGCAATTAAATGATATGCATCTAAATGATATGCAAAAATAAAAGAAAGAAAACTAGCCCACTCATTTGCAACACGACATGTATATAATAAACGTCTACCAAATAATGACAGTTTACGATAAACGACAGTACTATTCATTACATGCAGTGTAGACGCGCCTTAAGACTCATCAAAGGTGATAGCATTATGGAGAACCAACAGTTAGCTATACTAAACAGATATAACTCATAAGAAGTAATGGTAGCAACGGAAAACCGACAGTAGCTACCCATATGAGTTACAAAAATAACAAGAAAGCACATAAGTCTCAAAGCTCACAAGATTCATCACAACGATATGTAGCATACAGAAACCGACATTAGCTACTAAAGAACAATAAGAACAGTTATAGCATACGAGAACCGACATTAACTATAACATGCATGGATGAATCATCAATTATTTAACATGGATCCGTAGATGGAAAGATGTAAACATGCAAGTTCAGAACATCTACGTAAAAAAAAACTAGCCACAGAAGCTCATATGGAAATATCCACGTCAAATAAAGCATGTATCAAGATAAAATCTATTCAAAAAAAACTGACAGACTGGACGGCCGTTCAGAAAATCCAGACGGACGTTTAAAGCATATTCAGGGCGGACGGACGTTCAGGCAAGCGGACGCTCGTCCTCCTGTTAATGATGAACTGGACGGGCGTTTGGAAAGGACAAACGCTCGTTTGGTTCTCTTAAGACACAACAGAGGTGGTGCAAGTTGGACGGACGGGCGTTCACTTACTATGGACGCCCGTCGACTCGACGAGAAAAGCACGAGACTCGATTGATACCGAAAACCAAGCGGCAACCCTAAAATCATAACCTAATACCATATCATTAAAACAGAAACCCTAGTGTTTATTAAAAACGAAAACAAAACTATGAAACCTAAATTCACGTTTCATAAATTGAGTAAAAAAAAAAAGAAAAGGTTTTGCACATTCTTAACCCAATGGTTATCGAAACACGGAAAAATAAAAAAAAAAACCTCAATTTATTTAACGGTACTCTTTATTGAAAGAAATAAAGAAACAGAAACAGAAAAAGATACGGAAAACCTAAACAGAAACCTACCTACGAAAAATTTAAAACAGAAAACAAGAAACCGATAAAAGGGAGAAAAAAGTGTTGAAATCTTCAGAGCCCAAAATGGAAGGGAAAACAGTGGATTTTGACCTCGAAAACGGTGTTGAACAGCCTTTGTCTATTCATCACGTCGTCGGCGTCGGAACGAGCTTTCCGAATTGGGGTCCTGCGTTCCAAACGGACACTCGAGCCAAAAGTTACGGCCAAAATACTAACGAGTGCTAAAACGATCCCTTTTGTCCAAAAGTTCGATCGTTAAAAACGTGGAGTCAGATAATTCAACCTCAGATGTCCCCGAATCAATGTAGAAACTAGAAAGGATAGAAACAAAGACCTATCTACGAAAAATTCGTAACAAAAACAGAAAAATCAATAGAAACTAGACAACCTTACCGATTCCCTGGCAACGGCGCCAAAAACTTGTCACGGATTTTATCTAACAAAACAAACAAGTAATAAAATTTATAAATCCGGTATACCCCAAGTGTAGGGATCGTAGTATAGCGATTAATACCGGAGTCGATCTCAGGGAATCGAGGTTGTTTAATCTAGTTCTTATTAATTCTTCTGAAATTGTCACTACTATTTATTACTAAACCTAAACTAAAACGAAAAATAAACTGGACAGAGGATTGTCAGTCCAAAGCCAGGAAGGATAAAAGCGAAAACGAAATCTAAACTATAAACTGTAAAATAAACAGTAAATAAGAAGATATCATGGTGATTAAACAATGAACAAACAATAATCCACCGTCCCGCAACCCTCTATTTCCTCTCTAAAGTATCTTGTGATGATTTAATTAAGGTTGTGGTTCACCTCTCAAAAGTATGAATTCCTACTCTCGTAGATAATTCGCCTATCAATCTCTCATCTCCCGATATATAAGATTGACGCTTCTCAAACCAAGGTGTAAGATCTCTCAATCTAGCAACCTAGATATTCAACCTATCAACTCTCGTTATGTCAAGGTTAAAAATCCCATCTTTCCTGTGGTGATCTAAGGTTTACACCGACTCTCGTCATACGGTAAACATCAATAACAATTCATCTTTCGATATCGATTTCATAACAAAATAAACACATGGGAAAGATACAACTTTAATCAAATTCACAAAACAAATCTAGATTGGAAATAAGAACCTGCTGAAACGGATTCACATAGTTTGAACAATTGCTCAAGCACCCAAGCATTCAAGCACAAAACAGCAGCAAAACGAAATAGAAAGCGGAAATAAAACAAGAAAAATCGCAACCCCAGCCTCCCCTAAGGGGGCTGGGGCCGCCTAGGGTTTTCTCCTAATGATTATGTATCAATAGGTCTCAATAATGTGTGTTTAGGGTTGAAATCCGCGCTGCAATTTATAGATAACTAGGTCGGCTGCTGCTTAAGTCGGCTGCGGACGCCCGTCCAGACCTTCTGGACGCCAGTCCAGATGGATCTGGATTTGCTTCAGACGCCCGTCCACTCAGCGTCCAAACTCTCTGTATCAAATTTCTTCTCCTGGACGCACGTTTGCTTTGATGGATGCCCGTCCAACCTGGACGGGACTTGGACGCTAGTCCAGCTGGATCCAAATTCGAAATCTTCAACTCTATCTCTTTTCTTCTAGCCAATTCCATCCTTATCTCTTTCTCATCATATAATTCGAACTTGATCTTCGTTGAATCACCTCTTGAGCTCGCATTTGTGCATCTATAACGCATAAAAATATCGCAAAATGTAATAATGTCCAATTAAACATAAAATCACAATCAAAACACCAAAATCAACCAATTTTGCGATTAACTTGTTAAAAACCTCATTTACTCAATACTTCCGTTAAACACTCGTTACTTATGCAATTTTATACGAATATGAGGGAAAATATCATAGAATATAGCGTTATAAAACGTATAAAATCACCCTTAACAGAATGTTTGGTGTTTTGTGATTATGAGCTAAGCTTGAAAGGCTGCGTACGTACCCTTTGTAAGGGATCAAGCCCAATGCGTAGTTCTTAGAAAAATAAGAGAGCCCACATTTGTCAATGTTGTGACGCAGCTATTTATAGGGCCATGAGTTGGCTGTCACCTGGCGGTTGGACGAGCTGGCAAGTTGGAAAGCTATGAAGCTGCCGAGCTGATGTTGGACTTAGGGTGCCGTGGTGACGTCGGACTTAGTGTGCCGAGCTGAAGTTGGTCTTAAGGTGCCGAGCTAGAGAGCTGGTGAGCTGAGAGCCCTTGGGTCGAATCTGTCTTGCAGACTGAACGATGTAGCGGAGTCCGTCCTGCGGAGATCGGATGAGTAATATATACTATTTTACTCTTGATAAATTTTCTTAATCCAAACATTCGGCATTTTGAGTACTTTTCACTTTATGCCATGACGTCTTGCCCCCCATTATGCCATGCACTAACTTATAGTTTTTAGATGGCATACTTAGTTGTTTGTTTGCTTATTTTTGAGTTTGTCTTGCAGATCTCGGTTCGAGTCTAACCTGTAGACTGAGTATCATGCAAACTTCGAGGGGTTTGACCTACGAAGCTCAGTTCAAACATGTCCTGCAGACATCGAATTTAGCCGAGTATGTGCTTCGGAGCTCTGTTTGTCTATCCTGTAGACTTGGAGCTATTGTCTTAAACTCGTTATGTATTATACATAATAGAGAGGATAACTATGATTTTGAAATAATATTACTAAATTTAAATAACTTATTGAAGTCAAGAACATGTCCTGGACGTAAAATTTTGTGGATATTGTTTGTATGCCAGCTTCGTGGGATGGTCATGCCACTTTACTAAATTTGTAGGGGTGTCCTGCGGGCATAAATTTCTTGAGTCCGACCTACGCAACTCGAATGTCAAACTTTGGAGAACTGGGTCAGATGTTTTGGCTGACTTTGTATATTAGATTTGGCGAGCAGAGCCTGCTCTAACTGGCTTCCTGCCTTGGTCATCGGTGGGATGTGCCAGATTTGTCCGACTTCCTGCAGATTTTTGGGTGAGCTAGGCCAGATCTTACTGACTTCCCGCATAATGTTGAGCGAGCTGGTCCAGATTATACTGGCTTCCCGCATATTTTTTAGCGAGCTGGGACAGATTTCTCTAACTTCCTGCATGTCTTAGGTGAGCTGTGCCATATTATACCTACTTCTCGTATATTGTTGAGCGAGCTGGGCCAGATTATATTGACTTCCCTCATATTGTTGAGGCAGCTGGGCCATATTATACCGACTTCTAGCATATTTTTGAGTGAGTTAGGGCAGATTAGACTGACTTCTCATTTAACTTTATTCGGCGAGCAGGGACATTAGACATACTTCTCGCGTTATGTTTATGGCGATCCGGGCTAGATTGGACTTACTTCTCGCATTAAGTTTTTTGGTGAGCAGGGCCAGATTATACTGACTTCTCACATTAAGTTTATTCGACGTGCAGGGCCAGATTAGAGTGACTTCTCGTTTTAATTTTATGGCAAGCCAGGCCAGATTGGACTGACTACTCGCATTATTTCGACAAGCAAGCCAGATTTGACTGACTTATCGCATTAAGTTTTTTGGAGAGCAGGGCCAGATTGGACTGACTTCTCACATTATTAAGCGGACACAATGTGCTTTTTAGTTGACATATGCTTGTTGAGTCGGACTCGCGGAGCTCGCATTATTGTAGACTTAACTAGTTCGTCCTGCAACTTGTAACCCGGCCTTAGGTTCTCAAAAAGCTTGGCTTTAAGCCATATATAAAACATGCAATGGACATATAGTTGCAACAAACATGACGAAAAAGACATCAACAAAAATAAAACTGACAAGGAACGTGTGAATTATCATGGTGTAAATAGTAGGTTATGGATGTACCTAGAGAGCTCATATCTGGAGAGCTCATACTTGGAGAGCTGAAGAGCTCGGCTTAGATCTTAGAAAGCTTGGAGAGCTCGGGCCGGATCTTGGAGAGCCGGAGAGCTCGGCCCGGATCTTGGAGAGCCGAAGAGCTCGGCTCGAATCTTGGAGAGTTGGAGAGATCGGCTCGATCTTAGAGAGGTGGAGAGCTTGGCTCGGATCTTAAAGATCTAGAGAGCTCGGCTTAGATCTTGGAGAGCTGGAGAGCTTGTATCTTAGAGATGGCGAGCTCGCATCTTTAAGAGTTGAAAAGCTCGGCTCGGATCTTAGAGAGCCGGTGAGCTCGGCTCGGATCTCAGAGAGCTGGAGTTTGCATCTTGGAGCTGAAGAGCTCGCATCTTGGAGCTGGAGAGCTTGCATCTTGGAGAACTGAAGAGCTCGGCTCGTATCTTGGAGAGCTGGAGAGCTTGTATCTTGGAGCTGGAGAGCTCGCATCTTGAAGAACTGAAGAGCTCGGCTCGGATCTTATAGATCTGAAGAGCCCTGCTCGGCTCTCGGAGAGTAAGAAAGCTTGTACCTTGGAGCTGGAGAGCTTGCATCTTAGAGAGCTGAAGAGCTCGGCTCGGATCTTAGAGAGCAGGAGTGCTCATTGGGGGCGAGCTCTTTTTGAGCGAGCTCATGCTGGGCGAGCTTTTTTTGGACGAGCTCATTCTTCCACTTTAATTGTTCATGCTTCAAGAAATTAATCAATAGCAATTCCGGTCGTGAATGTTTGTGCTGCTTCTTGATTGTAATAATAATAATAATATTAATGATGGTGTAAGGTGCTGATATAAGGTATGACCTTTTTGATCTGTTTTCCATCGGATCTTGAACGATCTGTTTTGCCATCGGATTTTGAACGATCTATTTTGCCATCGGATCTTGAACGAAGTTGACAGTAGGAAGCCCTCTTTCTAGGGCCATTTGACGATGCTGGAAATCATCGGGTAATTAACACGGGTTGTATTTTTCTAGTGACAATAACTCAAGACCAAAGAGCCCTAGAAAAGATGAACAAGGGGATGAGTTTGTGGTGATTTAGACTGAGCTTCGGATATTTTATCCCAAGTTGCCTACGTATCCAAAGTGTGTACGTATTGGAATCAAGTATATTCGTAGTTCTAGGATTTTTCATATAGAGGACATCTCGTCCGGTTTTCTTGTCCCCTAAGGATCGGAGAATTTTCCGTATCTATCACTTGATTTTAGAAGATAAATACGGTTATATTTGAATGATATGATTAGAGCCCTAATGGTAGAAGCATCATTGGGATCTTCTCATAATTATCAGTTATTATTATTATATGCACATGAGTTATCATTTAGTGCTTATCCAATGCGAAAACGACATGTGGCGGGGCTCAATTCGACCTCCGTCAACAATTGTTTATACTAGTCCAAACCCATAACTACGACATGGTAATCTCAAACCAATAAGATTTAAATATTGTCTAGATTGTAGGGAAAAACTTTTATTTAAAAACTTGATTGGCTAAAACTTTTGCGACGATGAAAATACATCGAATCCCCTGAATAATGCATAACCCTGAAGTGTTAGTATTTATCAGTTCTTTTTTTGAAACGGCAAAATCAAACTATTTTCTCCGTAAATATTACTACATCCGTCTCATAAAAGTTTCCATCTTACTTTAAAAAAATTGATCCTACAAAAACTGTCTATTTAAAAAACCAATACAAAATTTAATGTACTTTTCCTAACATACTCATTCATAACATTTAATGTTTATATATTTATTTAATATTCCAATTGAGCATTTATTATATGATAGTGGTATATATGTCCATTACTACTTAAAATACAACACATTAATTATTTTTTTAATCTGTGTATACCACAAAAAATGGACTTTTTTTTTTTTAAACGGAGGTAGTATATTTTGAGAACTGGGCAAATTTTATGCTTGATGTTTGAGAGTTGATCTACATAAACACAATTATTTATGTGATGACACATATCCCTTGAGTTTGGTGGTCTTTATCCCATAAAATTACGTGAGAATTGGATCTCTCAATTCTATTTGATATAGGATTTTATAATATAACTGCCTAATAAAAAATAAAAGGCAAAATTAAAGCACAACGTTGACCGGCCTCACAAAACCCTGATCCATATATAAATTGGGTAATATCTTCAACCTGCCCTGTGCTTTAATTTTTCTCCCATGGATTATTTTGCTACCGACGATACAGAATACCAAATTTTAGGTCGAGTTCCTTTGTTACAATCGCTGGATATGTGCAAAGCTGTATGCAAAAGATGGTACAAGATAATCAACGAAGTTTCATTCATGCCCTTTTATTGCAAAAACACCAGCAACTTGTATGGCTATATATTACAGGTCTGGGAGTATAGATCTACCAGAGAATATTCGAAATCGTTTCTGAACATTAATCAAAACGAGCACAACAAGTATATTCTTTCATACACAAAAGTCGTAAAGTGTGACAACGACGACGATGATTCATCTTCAAACACAGACCTAAATTTTGATGGCCATGTCCAAATTGTGGCGTCGTCAATGCAAGGGATTCTGTGTTGTGGTAATTCAGAAACACATGAATTCTATGTTTGCAAGCCAATGACTGGACAATGGAAAAAGATTCCAAAGCCAAGATCTTATAGAGACATGGTTGGCTTGATAATACTTTCAAATAAACCCTTACATTACAAAATCATATGGATTTGGAGACACTACAGGTAAATCTTTTTTCTTTCTGTTTTGTGAACAATTTGTTTGTTTAATGGAACATATGATTATTTGAACCTTTGAGGCTTGATTTTTTTACTTGCCTTAAACTTTTACCTTTCAATACTTTCGATCTCTATTTTTTTTTTTTTTTTTAAACTTCCAAAAGAAAAAGAATTTATTTTATAATTTTTAGCGAGAAGCTGAGAATACAACAACAAAACCAAATCGAAGAAGCAAAAAACAACCCCGAACTAGAAAAAGACCGCGAGACTAAGAAGAAATCGCAGTAAAAAGATAAGTTTTCGGTTGATCCACTCTTAGTTGATTTTAAAGCAACGACTTGAAATTCATTCAAAGCATCTTGAGTGAATCTACGGCTTCACAATCAAAATTCTTATTTTTAAAAATCAAATCATTTCTTTTTACCAAAGCATCCCTAATGTCACTTTTTTTTATAATATCCCAAATCATGTTATCTGAGCGATTATGCGCTTGATTCATATTTAGAGAGCATAGATCATTCCATAGGGCCGACACCAAAGGAGAACCATGCTCCAAACTCCTTGGGAAAGAGGGCAACTAAGTAGGATGTGGAATTTTTCTTCATCAATTGACTGGCAAAAAGGACACTTGTAACATGGTAGACGTACACCCCTTTTTAGTAAATTGGATTTGGTAGGAAGTCTGTTTAGAGATGCTCTCTAGAAGAAGATGTTGACTTTCGATGCAAGACTCATATTCCACTTAATGTTGATGTAAAAACCACCACCCACATTGGATCCATGAACTGCGTGTTTAAGTTTGGAAACCGAAAAAGAGCCCAATGTAGACATGTTTCAAGTACGTAGTGCATATCTTTGGTACGTGTTGTGATGGAAAAACAATATAATAAAGAGTAAAAGTTATTGATCTCCCCAAGTTGCCTCCCCATTGGCTCCCTCACCCACTCACATCTCCACCTTTAAAAATCTCAATCCGAAGTCCCACATCCCTCACCAAACCATCTTTATGAAGAGCTAGTCGAAACAGTCAAGGAAACATATTTCAAAGACACCCTTGCCCCACCCAGTTATCCTCCCAAAACTTGGTCTCCTCCCCATTCCAATTTTTCTTCACATGCGACGTAAATAAAAGAACCCCCACTATCTATTTGTTCCCCCACAGAGACAATATTAGCTCTCCACACTTTCCCTTTAACCATCCTACTCCCTCTCTCATCGTAGCCTCCCTTTTCACCATGCAAAGCTACCATCACTTTCCTCCTTAGTCTTAAACCACCAACACCTCTTCCCAAGCAAAGCCCAATTTTATCCCTAATATACCCCTAAGCCCCCAAATTTTCGATCTCTACCTGATCCCCTTTTTTTTAGTGAAGAAAGCTGCAGCGGCTTTGCTGTAATGACTTGAATCATATTCCTTTTTCTAGTTTGCTATGGCTTATATATTGTTCATCGATATTCTGGATTGGCCCTTAGGCTTGTAAAAGTGGCCTAATACTTTGGTTTGTACTTGTCATAAAATATCTTTCTTGTAAAGCAAATTCTTTTTTTTTTGAAGAGCAATAAATTTTATTTAAAAAATATCTAACAAGACGCTGGATAATAAAATATTCAGATTACAAAACAAAATATCCAAGCTCAAGACAATGTCAATTCACCAAACTAAAAGACAAAAGACAAACCCAACAACTCCGAGCCGAACAAACAACGATTCAATACTCAACTAGTCATTACCGATGCTATAAGAAAGAGGATTGATTGTCCAAGTCGTCAATCGTTGTTGAAATTAGTTTTTCTTGTAGATATCCACGCGAAAGCTCTTCCTTAAATCTCTCCAAATAAATTTTCGGCATTGAGAACTTTAGAGTTAAAAACAACGGAGACCAATGAACAACCTTTTATATGGCATCCCATATAATAAGCTTTCTCAACATGCCTTGCTGCTAAAGAATGTAAGAAGAATGAATCCCAATCCGTAAAGTTCAATCTAGGTTTCAAAAGCCAAGCAAAAATCTTGCACCAAATATACGAGGCAAAGGAGGAAAAGTGAAATAAATGTGAAATATCCTCATCCAGCTCCTTGCAAAAAGGACATACTTGATTGTCAACCATAATACTTGATTGTAAAGCAAATTTTCAGGTTGTTAAAAAAAAAAAAGCAAAATGTTTAGATGAATTGTTTTAGGAAAGGAAAGTTGTATCAAGTGAAATGCATCGTATCCTTTCATTTTTCTCAATTTCACATAGTATATATACGTACGTATATTGTGAAGGAAAAGTGGTTGTAGTTTCTCTTGGTTCATTAGAAGGGAAAGTGGTTGTTCTACCGAGAATGATTGGAAGCAAATCTTTTTATGTCCGGCGCTCGGTAGATGTGTTTTGCCTTTGTTATTGCTTGCTTTGGTTTTTGCTCTAGTTTGTTAGAAGGCTTTTGTTGAGGGGTTTTCTTTGTTTTTTCAGGGTGGTCTCTTCTTATATTTGTTTTGAGTAGTTTTGTCAGACTTGACAATCTTGTCTAGCTTATGGCTAGCATCTTTATAATATATTTATTTTCCGTTCAAAAAAACAAAATACGTATATTGTAAAAGAGTAAAAATAGAGGGGTATGATGTATGTCATTAATTTAGAACCTTGTTGCAATTTGTGTATCATAAAATCTTTCATTTTAGATGACTAAGCTAAGACTCTAATGCTATTACGAAGGGTATATGTTAGCTTGTTAGCTTGATATTGCAATTACATACACTCTTTTCAATTACATACACTCTTTTCAATTACATACACTCTTTTGAAAACCCTCGAATTGTTCATTGAAATTGAACACATTTTAGTTATGGGCGCAATTTTGAGGTATTTGCAACATATATATGAGTTTTTTAGGCGGTAAGTAGTCATGAAGAATATTATGTAAACATTATCCTCTTTTGATTTTTAGAGTCAGCTTTGACGTCAAAGTCTAGAGTTCAAATGAATGCGCTTAATTGTTAGGGAGATTTGGCCGTAAGGATATAATAGGTACTCATTCCATTTCCATTTAACTGTCTTAGTTGTCAAAAATAAAAGTTCCTCTTTATTTGTCGTGCGTACTTACATTTCGGATACACTGTACTTTGTTTTTCAAAATCTACCCTCTTTTTTTGGGTCCAAACGGAGTTCGAACACTAGTCTCCATGTCAGATTATAGTCTAACTCACCACTAGATCGATGTACCTTGTGTTAAATCTAACCTTATTTATTAAAGAATGAGAGTGAAAACAATATTGTTTTAATTATATTTACGGGTGTTATTATCATTTTGATATTAAAATCAAAACATTAACTTATCTCTTTAATAAATGTGTTTTCTCCAAGTACAATAATTTATATGATGTATTAAAAGTGGCTGCAAAAACATAGTAGTTCCTGCACTAAATATTTTATTTTCTTCGCCGTCTTTTTTTTAAGACCTGTCCACATTCCGACATTTGAATTTGACATGCATTATTAACCGTTGTTTTTTCGGTAGTACTACATACACTACATTTACCTCCACTACATTATCCATAACATCATCCACACCACACATTTAGTCATGACCCACAAAAAAAATATTTCTCTCTCCAATCTATGGACAGGATCATCCACTACATCATCCACTACACTTTTGTGTAGTGGACATAGCATTTTCCTTGTTTTTTAGCTACTTTACAAAAAACATGAAAAATCTACTAAATGTTAATACATCATATAAATTCCTAATGATTTTTTAAATGAGCACGGTGAATTTCATTGGTGATATTTACAATTAAATAATTTTTTTTATTTTTTTATTTTTTTATTTTCAGACTATTTTTTTTTATGTTTTTCAGAAGTTTACGATTAAATATTAAATAGGGTAATGATGGAGTTACTTCCTCAAATATACACCATGTTTACACTTAAAATAATTTTGTGATTTTGATGGTTTCAAGTTTTATTAAAAAAATAATTACAGGTGAAAAATATGTAGTGAAATTATGATAATGTAAGAATTATGTAGATTTAAGGCAGTAAACTATGTTGACAGTATAATGTAAGAATCACTCCTCAAATAAATGTTGACAGTACATACATGGGTAGCAACAAAAGGGTATTGGGGGTGTCTTAAAGAATGGAAATAGCGTAAAAAGTTTATTGGAAAAGAATTATGATTATTAAATCTAGATCAAGAGATATAGGTATTTAAATATTATTAACGGTGTATGATTGAGAAACGGGGGATGCCATTTAGCGTCGATCCATTAATTTGGGGGAAAGGGGAAATTAGGTCAACTAATGATATTTTACTTTAACTTTTAAAAAATATTAAACGGTCCTATTCACCGAAATCATTTGAAAAGCATATTATTTGCCAATTAACTATAGTTGTAATTTTTATCTTACGTTTGAAAATTATATTATTTGCTAATTAACTATTTTTGTAATTTTTATCTTACGTTAGAAATGTATTAATTATTTAGGGAAGTTGGCGGTAGCTGCAAATATTGGCAAGAGATCTTTGATTCAAAAACATGGAAATGGGGCGAGAGCGTAGAGCTATCATTCCCCTTTTCTAACACGGCGTGTTATAACAAGCAAGGAATTCAAGTTGGTAGATTCTCATACTTTCTCATGGACACGTTTGTTCTTGCTGTCCACGGAGATGATGAAAATAATGTCCAGATTCTATTACCGCAATCTATACCTCTCATACATCAAAATTCCCATTCAACAATATCATCCATTGTTGAAAAACAATTAACCGAATATCAAGGGAGTCTTGGCTTCATTTGCATGACATGGACACCATCATTTACAACCATGTACACCATCATGCAATTGTGGATTCTTGAAGATCAAGAGACCCCGACGTGGAAGAAGATTAAGGAAGTTGACATGCGTTTTCTCGGATTGAACCCGGGTGTTTTTTATCCGCTTGGATTTTACAATGGTGATATTCTTGTCTTGCGAAAACATAATGAATCGTTGATATTATGCAACTTTCAAGACCTCACCAACATGGAATTAAAACTCAACAACTTAGAGAGCGTACCAGAAACTTTCTCCTTCCGATCTGATCGGGAACCGGTGGATCTCGGATATGTTGATCGTTGCGGTGTTACTAATCTTGATAACATTGATCATAGAAGTTTTAGTTATCTTGACCACATCTGTACCGCAATTCTCATTACTATTGGTCTTTTTCTTTTTGCATTTAATTTTTATCTTTGTGCAATAATAATATGGGATGGTCTTACATCACCATAAGTCTGTAACATGTTTCAGAATTTTTGAATTACGTGTCTTTTGATATGTTCGATTAGTATTCTGAATTATGTTTTAATCTTTAATTTTTTTTTTTTTCATATACGAAAGGTTTTACACATTTACCCTAAGCGGGCTCGAACCCTTGTCTCTTGTCAATGTAGAGCCTAGTGAAACCACTAGGTCGGTGCCTCATTGGTTTTACCTTATTCATTTTCGTCTATTGCGTTTTTGTGTTTCTCAAATAGTTTATAATGCATTTTTGGTTTTATTTTTTGTTTTTTTATGCATGGCATTTGACATTTGTGTGTCAGGATTCAGTTTTGTAATTGTTGAAGCTTTGACTAGGGGTGTTCATGGTTCGGATTAGTTCGATTTTCTGGATTTTCAAAACCAAACAAACAATGTCGGTTTGGAAAAGATGAAACCAAAACCAATCATATTAACTTCGGTTCGGTTTGTTTCGGTTTGTCATTTCTTCGTTTTCTCAGTTTACATTAATACAAATAAAGTACTAAGTTGAGCTCACAAAAAAAAAAAAAATACATTTGCACGATTATAGACAAAATTGATTCCGTCTAATTTCTGATTCTTTTTATAACTTGAGAAAGAGAAACAAAGAAGGTTCAATTTCTTAAAAAATGTTCAAACGTTTTTTCTTCTTAAATTTATGTCCAAATTAACAAGTTTGTATAAAATCCACAAATTTCAGAGAGTAGATTCAACATTTCGCGGTTGCTTCATCGAATGAAAGAATAGAATGGAAGCAGAAATGAAATCTATCTTTCTCATCTTGATACTTAGAAATGAGTACTTAGCAAAAACAACGAAACGTTTAAAATAAACATCAGAAGTCCAAACCAACAATTAACAATACACAAATAAGGACGAAGAAATTCAAATATGAAAAAAAAAGGTACCAATACTATCAGGGCCGGCCCTATAGTGAGGCCAGCGAGACCCGAGTCTTAAACCCAACAGTGTCCAAGGGCCCAACGGTACATTTTCGCTAAAAGAAAAAAAAAATTCGTGTAGATTTAATCCGATCAAACCTAATATAATATGTTAATTTTTCGTTTGATAAATGCCCAATTTTGTTTTTACTCCAATCGATAAATGTCCCAATAAAAAATTTTACTTGACCCAAAAAAAAATAGACATACAAAGAAGTTTTATTAATTTTTTGCATTTACGGATGTTAAAAACGCGATAAGTGTTGGAAAAAATGTAGTACTTAGGATTTGATAGAGAATTAGAAACTCCAAGACACGTTAATAACGTTGTCTTTTAAGAGATATTTCGTCCCACACGATTTGTCAGGAAGGGATCAAATTAAAATCTCTTTCAGGATACAATGGGGGTGTTTGATTCAAACAGTGACTTGTTTGAATCAAACCGGAGGACACTCAAAGTTTTTCTGATGATTTTGTCAAACTTATGAATTTTCGTCTGCATACTTATGTCTTTTATAAGGTTGCAAGTACCCCATAAACGAATGGGGGTACTCCTTACACGAAAGGGTAGGGTTGTTGTTCACCGGATGAAAGCATGCAACCCTTACACGAAAGAGTAAGTACAAATCACTTCGAAAATTATGTATCTGAAAATGCAAATCCCTTCATGAACTGATGCATGCATTGGTTTAGGTTTCGGGGCTGCCCCCTCGACCCCTGCGAATGGACGCTGCCCCCTTGACCCACCGCGACCTGACCGGGTCGAACCCCGTTTCGTTGCGATAACATTAATTCGTACGGCAACTCGTATTCAAACGATACTGATGATGCTAAAAAATGCACCATGATATGAATCTGAGTCCAAGTCCTTCTCATGATCCTCTCATATTTCGGGTGGGCCTAAAACTCAAGTGCAACACAAAAAGAAGCTCGAGGTTTTGGATAAATTAGCCCAATTGACAATATGGATCCATTATATTTGCGTGTGGGTCGCTGAATAAATGGCCCAACTTTTTGGCCCTTATTATGGTATTATAATATATATTTTATTATGCAATATTACTTAAATAAATGACAAAAACTTGGCTGAATTTGGAGAATGAAATGGCGCCACTTTTGCTAGCTTTGGAAGGTGAGAAGTCAAGTTTTGTGTATTCCAAGTACATTGAATCAAGATGGATGTCTTTTGGGGCGCCTATTTTAAGTGCATTGAATCGGGAGCTTTACTTATCCAAAATTCATGATCCACATATGCATTTCATAGTAGAAAACCTGATCTTCAACTTTCGTCACGGGGTCATCTTCATTTGAATAAGTTATAATGGTCAAAATGGCCTAAACAAATTGCGGGTCGAAACAGGAGAATATAAAGAAGATACATTGAACTGGATGAAGCTCCTTGGAAGCGCCAATATGCATTTAATTTAGGATAAACTTTTCATCTTATTATTATGAATTCATGTACTTATTTTCCTATAAATAGTCCTTGTATTTGTACTTTGAAAATCAGAACTTGTTATCAATATAAATTATATTTTATTCTTCACTTGGAAAAGTGTTGTGTGAGTTTCTCTGGAAAGGGAATTCAAATCTCGGATTATCAAGGACTTGAGCAATCCTTGTGGTTATCCATATACCAAGGTCCTTAGAAACAGGTTTTCTAAGTGTTGAGGTTTTATTCCAAGGTGCCTTCACACAGGTTGTGATTGTGTCTCGGAGCTTATTATTCCAAGGTGCTTCCACACAGGTTGTGGTTGTGTTGAGGACTATCCAAATACTTTCAATCCACGATCATAAGTATTCATTCGATCCAAAGCCTTCCTCCATGCGGTTTCGCATCAGTTGGTATCAGAGCACAGCGGATTGACGGTATTATATCCAATTTTCTTTCTTCAAAAAAAAAATTTATTATTTTCTGTTGCATATTATCGTATGTATCTGAAGAACCATAGTATACATATAATCGTGTGTATTTGAAGAACACTTTATTTCGCACGAGCATCTATATATTTATATATTTTTAAAAAAAAGGTGCACAAGTAAATCGTGTGTATTTGAAAAATAATCGTTACGCACGAGCATACCGTTCCGTACGAGCAACAAGTTAAAATATATATATATATATATATATATATATATATATATATATATATATATATATATATATATATCATTTTATACACTTCACAATTTTTGTGTTACATCTTTGAATATCTTCTCTAAAATACTTCACAATTTTGTTGTGTTCACTTTGGAATTTCAAAAAAACTCTTAAAAAAATTCCCGATTCTTCACTCTTGGCATTTGGGGAAACTCGAGTATTGTTGAATAATTGATATCCGATCCGAATTCTCTTACTTGAGTTATATAAACACACCTTTGAGAGGAAGAATGGCTGAATATGAGGATGAAGAAAGAAGGCATCAAACACGGCTTGAGGCCATTGAACAAAGGCATCAACAAAATCTTGAATGAATAACTCAAGAATTGACTGAGCAAATAGATGCACGTTTCGCACAAATGAATGTTGGTCAAGGTGGGCAACACACTGAACTTGAACCCAGCAATTACTCTGAACAAGAAGATGACAAGGAGGAAAATGACGCCGCAACAGTTTTAGCACCGCGGAGAGTTGGGGCACCACGGGACACTCTTCAAGGTATAAAACAGAAAATTCCGGCATTTAAAGGTAATTCTAATCCTGATGAATATCTTTCTTGGGTTGTTAAAGTTGAACAAATATTTAATTGTCATGATTATTCGGAAAGAAACAAAGTAAAACTTGCTACTGGTGAATTTGAGGAACGAGCTATTCTTTGGCTCCACAAAACTAATGAAAAGCGCAGGAAATTAAGGCAACAAGCGATTTCTTCTTGGGAGGTTCTTAAAAATGAAATGCATAGAAAATGGGTTCCCGAATCCTATCGTCGTGAGCAAGTGAGAAAGTTACAAACTCTCCAACAAGGCTAGAAATCTGTTCAAGCCTGATTGAGGTCAAGTTAAATTATTAACTCGATGCCTACTAACACACTAGCAAGAGAACTAGGTTCAATCATAGTATAGCTAGATAGAGTCGAGGTCGATCCCACGAGAGACTCGGCACAAACAAAACACAACTTTATTCTATCGAATTAAATCGAAAGGGCGGTCTATGACCAACTAAACGCGATAGAATCGAAATAATGACAACCACAAGACAAAGAATACCACAAAGACAAACTAACGACTACTAAACAAGAACAAAAGTATTAATACTATCTTAACAAAGAATATTAAGAATATTGATTACGCTAGTAGCTAATGATTCCCCCATGTGAACTAGATTGACAACGAGACAAAACAAATGTTAATGATTGCAATTTTTAGATAGTAAGCACTAGCTCCCAGTGCGACTTCATAAACTAAAAAAAAATGTAAATCTTTTAATTTGAAATTTTTTTTAATACTAAATTAAAATTAAACAATGATTTCTGTCTAGACTATTTGTTTTTTTATACCCTAACCTTTCATAGCTGAATTTTCACATCTAGGTTCTTGTTAGGAAATCTACGCGGGAACGCAGCGGAATTTAAAATTTTGATTTCCTTTTACCCAAGATCGACTTCGTTTAAGCAATAAACAAATAGATAGTAGACGGTGGTTACCTTGGTTGATCTAAAAGATCGACGCTTTGACCGTCTAAGGAGAGTAGTTCTGCACAGAGCCGCCCAAGTGTTCGGCCTCTACCGCTAGTCCACACGAACGTACCCGCCGGAATCCCATCATGGATTGCTATTGGAAAACTCCGGTTGCTAGACCGGCCTTTTTCCCCTCTCTCCAACTCTCCATAGGATGCTCTCTACTTTACACAAGAACTATTAGCTCTTGGAATTATGATGTATAAAAGAGCTTGACACCCACCTCCTACTTATAGTAGAAGTGGCGCCCAAGTAGAGTAGAAAGGAAGAAAACCTTTCTCCAATAAAACAAGGAAAATATAATTGATTGATTTATCTCATTTATTATAATATCTCATATTAAATAAATCTAGGATATTATCAATATCTTATATTGAATATTCCCAAGATATTGTCAAGATCATATATTGACAATATTTATCTTTTATTATATTACCATAAATCAATTTACACATGTTTATATATCACATATATATAACACAAATAAATCTATTAATACCCAAATAGTCAAACATGTCAACTTGAACAATGGCAATTTACGTGTGTCAATTACACACAAAAACTTAGGCGCCATTTATATATATTGGATATATATATATATATATATATATATATATATATATATATATATATATATATATATATATATATATATATATATATATTAATATCTTATATTAATATTTGGTAATACTATTAATTAAATTGCACAATCCAAGTGTATCTTATACACAAATAAGTTGCGCCACCTTTGACCAACAAATTGGCTTCCGGAATATTCTTTAATTAATATAATATTATTAATATCTTGTATTTAATTTATTCATAATAAATAAATACCACCATATTAATTTACCACTATAACCTTTATAGTCTCGAGATAAACTTTCCTTATTTGGTTATCATCTATAACCACATTTTAATCCGGCTAGATGTTCATATGTGTGTGACCCGATAGGCTTCCGAATATGTTGGCCGTAGACACAAAGTGCAAATTACGAAAATGCCCTTCATGCCTAACGATCACGGGATAGCGTCTAGCAACACACCGTGACCCCCAATCATCGGAAGAGTCAAATGCAATGACTACTACCTTTCATGTGAAACAGCTTACCGTGTAACTTACAATCCTATCGCCGTAATAATATCCATACGGTCGTTAGTCGAGTGTCAAAACATCAACGACCGTATCTTATAATCCTGGATATCAAGCTCTCTCGAAGTAACTCATTTACTCCCACTTTGCAAAGATTCACGAGAGTAAGACATTCCTTATAAGAAGGCCATTTCGGATATTCGATCCCAATCATAGGATACGTGATTCCCGGACGACCAATCATGTATACTCCGCATGCTTCGCATCATACCCAATCACTACCGCATGATCGCCCCGTGGCTGTGGAAACCTCAATAGTGTCAAAGCATGACAATCCACACCGTGATGCCATGAAGACTCCGGTCCTAAGGATAATTACACAACCGCCACATAGTGTGACACTTAACCGTGTAAGTGGGTCGGGTCACTAACGTACGCATTCTCTAATACACGTCCACGTACGGTCCAAGTGTCTCTACACTTCGATAGACGAGATCTATCCCCGCCCTAAAGACAAGACATCTAATACGTGCTAGTCCGTTTATACTATCAATGCCCCGTTTAATAGTACATCACCTAGTAGACATTTAAGTATCAAACTTATTAAAGTGATTAGAGATCTCATCAACCATAATCGCCTATCATGGTTTCTCTATCACAGTTTAATACTAAGGACGTTAACATATAACAATTCATAATTGGTCCTTTAAAAGAACAGTATATATGACAACATAAAAGCCATTTAATATATATGTATAAACATAAAGAAATAGTATAAACGATCCGACCCGGTCGGATCCGGTCCAACCCGATTGGGTTTAGGACACTATTTCAACAATCTCCCACTTGGCCTAAAACCAATCACTCGTACACACGAGACCAAGTTGAAACACAAGAATCTCGCAATACTCGCAACTAGCCCTAGCCATAAACGGATCGCTATCCGTGGGGACTCGACTATCTTCATATCATGCTCCTAATGACCAAGTCAAAGGAACCGCCTCAACACACACATGAATCTCTGACGAGACCCTGGTCCTTGCTTCAAGCAATGAATCCACTTACTATATCAGCTATATAGAAAAGGTGGAAGAACCGTACAAGGTTCAGGAATGAACCTTCTAGATCCATGTACTGCTCCCGCTGCGCCTCTAAGGCACTACTGTGTTTTGGCTAACTTGTAGAATTTACAGTGACCCATATGCTAGAACATTTCCAGCTCACTGTATCACTTAATCAAAGTGATCGCAAACCCAGACAGCAGCTCCCACTCGCCTTCATAAGACTCAGGATATACGTCTGTATATCTACGTTTATTTAATTCCAAGTTTCAATAAACTAGGAAACTTTCCTTAACTTGTTTAAGGATATTCTCGACATTCACCAGATTTACTTTCATACTTGCTCATGACTATTCATGAACTATGAACATCCGGCATTCCTTTTATGATGGTTCCTATCGCAGGAGCGAAGGAAACCTTCCATAAACATCATCTTTCACCTTACCTTTAGGACGAACGTCCTAATATAGATAGATCTCGAGAACACCGGCTAGCGTATCCCCGTCGCGATCTATGCTAAACTCCTTTTAGCATCACATCTATATAGGTAAACTATATAATCTAACAAGAAGATTAAATCTATCACTATAGATTCTTATTTCCAAAAAATGAGAATCGCTAATCCAAGTGCTTTCGTAAAGAACTTGAACTACCAAACATTAATTGACTGTGACATGGGGTGATAATTCTCGAGAGAGATATATAATACCTTACTCAAAAATCGTAACACACTCCTACAATCCAACTTGCACATGGGCATATCCTTCTTTTGACTAAATCAAACTCCTTTGATTATCAAACAAAGAAATCGTCTAGAGAAACTTGTTTGAGTCCATAAATGGATCTCGTGGGCTTACATATCATGTTATCGTCTATGAACATCGAGCTTTCTGCTCAACGTCATCAACACTATCATATAGCCATGATACGAAGTTATAACAAGTATTATCCGAATACCGGGCTCGGGCTTACGGGGACATTCCCTAGGTAAGACAGACTAGGTTCATAACCTCGGTTGTCACCGATGGAATCTAATTCGATATTATGGCTCCCGGCCATATCTCTCAATCTTGCCTTTCAAACATTCTTTCATAAGTCGTGAGACATTCATTCTTCAAGATGAACATACCAACAAACCTTTTCGTGCTTGAGGTTATCCACAGACTTACGTAACTTTTGTGTGCACCGAGCAAATGTTATACACCTCATCGCTATGTGGCGTCTCGCTCACGTTCCTATGGTTGATTATATCTTTGTGGTTCTCAAACTCTTTTGAGATTTAAATTTACTCCCACTGTTTTCTTTTGGAAGAAACACTTCCTCTAGAAGACAGTACGTTTGGAGACAAACACTTTTTGCTCCGCGGACAAGTAAATAATATATAGCGTACTTGCCGAGATATTCCACAAAGTTGCATATGTCGTACTAGGCTCCAAGCCTTTCTGACTTTGCTTATGACAACTTCAAATCATCGGTTAAGACAGATTTGACATTATCCTCTTCCATATCTAATATGGAATTTATTCAACCTTTATTCTTTGGAACTCGGTTAAGTATAAGGGCACTATCCCGAAACGGGTAAGGGATACTTTGCATGGCCTGCGTCACACCTTTATCATATAAAGTGTTGTTTCCATTTTGGGAACACAATCCAATTGCGTATCCCAAATATGGTATCCTTGAAGGGAGAATCTTATTCCTTTTCAGACGGCTTCTGAAACACCCTTCAGGTATTAATTAATTCAATCCAATTGAAGATTAATTCCTAAGTAGCTCATCAATCTCATATTCGTACTAGCTCGAATTTTTCGGGCTTTCCGAATTATGCACTTCACTGAGTACACTTGACTATTTCTAAAAATAGTCGTAGAGACTAATAAATAATTATTTGTGGCATTAATTGTCACAAGCCAACAAACATCGGTATGTTTAGGCTTCAGACAATTTTTCTAGATTTTACAACCTTTTCATAAAAGGGTATTTTAGTCATCTTTAGGTAAGATACGTACAACCCACACAATTCATAATCACATGGTTCAACATCATCAGAATGACGTTTAATTACACGCTTCCCTTCCAGAGAGACTATGTCTAGAACAACCACAAATATTAAGGATAACAACCACACAAATATTTAGTTGAGATCTCATCACATATATCAACTATATAGTGACAACAGTCGAGTATGTTAGGTTCAGTGACCTTCCAACTTTATCAGAATAACATTTATTCTTTACAATTGAATATGTCTACTAAATCCTAACAAATAACTGAAAGTATGTTCTTCATAAGAACCGGAACATAATAACATTTATTTAGTTCACTTATCAGTTTACTAGATCCAGAGAGTGGTAAGTGTTACAACGTTTGCTTCACCTTCCATATCTGTATTTAATCTTTCTAATTTAATCACACTCGCAAGGTATCATATATCTTAGAGTTGACTTTGAACTTAGATAGATTTATCTCAACTCACTTGCCTAGAATAGAAACTTCAATAAGTTCTCTATTTAAGCACATGCCCTAACTTTCCTTTTCAATCCTTTAAGCACTTGAAAAATGTTTCTTATTGCAGTCTTCATAAGACTTAAGAAAGATCACAAGAGCTATGTCTTTGATTTCCTTTCATAAAGAAAATCTAAAGTTTATTAAATAGTTTATTTAACCTTTTAAATCGTATTTAAAACATTAACTATTTAATTAACCTTTAAGCAATGATTAAAGAAATAAGTCGATACTTAAATCTTACAATTTTGAAAACAACCTTTCCAAAATTAGACGTGGTCATTCTTATCCAACGTTTGAATTAATTGCCATCGTATGACCGAATGATCATCCCGGATCGTGACTAATTCGTTGAAACTAATTTCAAATGATTTAATCACATCATGAGCTTCCGCTTTCAGTAATAATTAAAGCCTTGGAGTACTCCATCAAATATGTAGCCTCCTTGTCTCTAACTACCATAACAGGATCTCTTGTGTCATTGCTCATTTTAAAAGGATTAAAATTACTTAACCATATTTGAGAACGTTTCTCAAAAGGTAACAGTCGTAATTTGGTTTTACTATTCGAGAATAAAACATAAATATAAAGTCTGCTAAAACTACAACATAAAAAAAAATGAAAATAAAAGAGTGTTGTTGTTTATACACGCAAAATCAAAAATGGTCTTTTGGTTTATGATTTTGCTCCCACTAGTCAACTACTTCCAATTGACTTTCAAGAATTTTTCAAAATTCTTTACTGGCTGAGATCCCATCTAGTTACCTTGATTCCCGGCGGTGGTCGATCAACCAAGATAATTTCGATAGGTAGGTAACTCTTTACCATTCACATCTCTATGTGATTCTCAGTGGTTGACTAGTCAACTCTTTGGCGATACACATCACTATGTGTTAGTCAACCCCTTGTCTCTAAAGTCAGACGGCCCTGACGGTGGCCAATCACCGAAAGACTCTAGTCAAGTCATAACCCAATATTCACGAGATCTCATACGATCATATCTCAATAACGACGATATACCCGAGGTAGGTCAACTCCCGGCGGTGGTCGATCAGTTGGATCCGAACACAGGCTCTTCACCGTCGTTATAATATTGGGAGACAATGTTCCGACTTGATTTTTGTTGTGGAAGTATTTATGTAAATTAATTCACTTAATTAATTTTTAATTGCGGTCTCATCAAATATATCTATCTCTATAGACATACATCCTACACATTCATCTAGATCGTGCCTAGTCATGCATCTATCGTATCATATAAAATAAATACAAGCACAAAATAAATAAATGCGTAAAGTAACCGGTATGATCATGGACTTTTCCTAGGTGCGGTTTCGAATACAACCGACGAAACCGCGGGTCACAATCTAAGGGTAGCTCGCAACCGCCAATAGGATCTTTAATGCTCCATTCTCCAATGGGATCTTTATTTTCGTCTTTCTTTGGTCTCCATCTTTTGCTCCATTCTTGTTACATTTAATTCTATCGAATAAAATAAATACACCCGCCGCACACGGGGGGGAGCTAATGGGAATGGGATGAATGCAGAAAATAAACTAGGTCACGTTCTTCATAACGGCCTAGGACAATTTTTAAACCAACAGAAAAATTAAATCATTCACATCTATCCTATCGGTCGAGTCCATGATCAATCGGGGTCCATATAATCATATTATATCTACTATATCTAATCCATACAATAAAATCTTATGAAAAAGATAAAATTAAAATTTAACTACTTGCGTCTTAATTAATCAATTAACATTTAATCTATTAAATAATTTTATCTAATCAATTAACTAATTAACATTTAATTAATTAAATGATTTTAATCGAAATAAAATTAACGATTAATTTTAAACCGATTTTAATTTTAATTTTAATTAATTAGAACTATTCCAAAATAAATCAAAATTAAAATTATTTCTCTTTTGTTTCTTTCCTTTTGATTCGTAATCAAAAGGGATGCCTTTGGTTTCCTAAACCAAATTTGGCTTAGGCCTGGCCACTTTCCAAAATCAAAATTTTGGAAGTGGCCTAGCCTAGGCCTTTTACAAATCAAATATTTGAAAAGGACCTGGCCTATTCCAAATCAAATATTTGGAAAGGCCAAATAATTTTGGTTTAGGCCGACCACTTTCCAAAATCAAAATTTTGAAAGTGGCTAGGCCAGCGCTTTTACAAATCAAATATTTGAAAAGGACCTAGGCCTATTCCAAATCAAATATTTGGAAAGGCCAAATAATTTTGGTTTAGGCTCGGCCACTTTCCAAAATCAAAATTTTGGAAGTGGCCAGCCAGCCTTTTCCCAAATCAAATATTTGGAAAGGGCCTAGGCCTATTCCAAACAAATTTTGGAAATGCCATTATTATTTTAATGCCATGTGGCATCCCAATGGCCCAAACTATTTGAACCATTGGTTAGCCACATGACACAACTAAACAAAGGGAAATTAATAATCACAACTATGAACCATATTAAATCACAAAATACACAAAACAAAACTGGGGCCACCGCATCACGCCAGCAGCCGCCGGGAGCCCGGAGGCCGCCGCCGCCGCCGGCGATCACACGGTGGTGGTGCCGCCGCCGATCGGCCGAGCACCACCATTGCCGCCCCCTTTTTTTTTTTTTTTTTTTTTCTTTTCGTGTATCAATTTTGCGAATTAAAAATCTTTCATCTTTTTAATCACGTGATTTAAACGATAAAATTAACTACGCATAATAACATGCTTATTGCTTAAGCTCGAAACTCTCTCTGATACCACTGTTAGGAAATCTACGCGGGAACGCAGCGGAATTTAAAATTTTGATTTCCTTTTACCCAAGATCGACTTCGTTTAAGCAATAAACAAATAGATAGTAGACGGTGGTTACCTTGGTTGATCTAAAAGATCGACGCTTTGACCGTCTAAGGAGAGTAGTTCTGCACAGAGCCGCCCAAGTGTTCGGCCTCTACCGCTAGTCCACACGAACAGCCCGCCGGAATCCCATCATGGATTGCAATTGGAAAACTCCGGTTGCTAGACCGGCCTTTTTACCCTCTCTCCAACTCTCCATAGGATGCTCTCTACTTTACACAAGAACTATTAGCTCTTGGAATTATGATGTATAAAAGAGCTTGACACCCACCTCCTACTTATAGTAGAAGTGGCGCCCCATGTAGAGTAGAAAGGAAGAAAACCTTTCTCCAATAAAACAAGGAAAATATAATTGATTGATTTATCTCATTTATTATAATATCTCATATTAAATAAATCTAGGATATTGTCAATATCTTATATTGAATATTCCCAAGATATTGTCAAGATCATATATTGACAATATTTATCTTTTATTATATTACCATAAATCAATTTACACATGTTTATATATCACATATATATAACACAAATAAATCTATTAATACCCAAATAGTCAAACATGTCAACTTGAACAATGGCAATTTACGTGTGTCAATTACACACACAAACTTAGGCGCCATTTATATATATTGGATATATATATATATATATTAATATCTTATATTAATATTTGGTAATACTATTAATTAAATTGCACAATCCAAGTGTATCTTATACACAAATAAGTTGCGCCACCTTTGACCAACAAATTGGCTTCCGGAATATTCTTTAATTAATATAATATTATTAATATCTTGTATTTAATTTATTCATAATAAATAAATACCACCATATTAATTTACCACTATAACCTTTATAGTCTCGAGATAAACTTTCCTTATTTGGTTATCATCTATAACCACATTTTAATCCGGCTAGATGTTCATATGTGTGTGACCCGATAGGCTTCCGAATATGTTGGCCGTAGACACAAAGTGCAAATTACGAAAATGCCCTTCATGCCTAACGATCACGGGATAGCGTCTAGCAACACACCGTGACCCCCAATCATCGGAAGAGTCAAATGCAATGACTACTACCTTTCATGTGAAACAGCTTACCGTGTAACTTACAATCCTATCGCTGTAATAATATCCATACGGTCGTTAGTCGAGTGTCAAAACATCAACGACCGTATCTTATAATCTGGATATCAAGCTCTCTCGAAGTAACTCATTTACTCCCACTTTGCAAAGATTCACGAGAGTAAGACATTCCTTATAAGAAGGCCATTTCGGATATTCGATCCCAATCATAGGATACGCGATTCCCGGACGACCAATCATGTATACTCCGCATGCTTCGCATCATACCCAATCACTACCGCATGATCGCCCCGTGGCTGGGGAAACCTCAATAGTGTCAAAGCATGACAATCCACACCGTGATGCCATGAAGACTCCGGTCCTAAGGATAATTACACAACCGCCACATAGTGTGACACTTAACCGTGTAAGTGGGTCAGTCTAACGTACGCATTCTCTAATACACGTCCACGTACAGTCCAAGTGTCTCTACACTTCGATAGACGAGATCTATCCCCGCCCTAAAGACGAGAAGACATCTAATACGTGCTAGTCCGTTTATACTATCAATGCCCTGTTTAATAGTACATCAGCCTAGAGACATTTAAGTATCAAACTTATTAAAGTGATTAGAGATCTCATCAACCATAATCACCTATCATGGTTTCTCTATCACAGTTTAATACTAAGGACGTTAACATATAACAATTCATAATTGGTCCTTTAAAAGAACAGATATATGACAACATAAAAGCCATTTAATATATATGTATAAACATAAAGAAATAGTATAAACGATCCGACCCGGTCGGATCCGGTCCAACCCGATTGGGTTTAGGACACTATTTCAACAATCTCCCACTTGGCCTAAAACCAATCACTCGTACACACGAGACCAAGTTGAAACACAAGAATCTCATGCAATACTCGCAACTAGCCCTAGCCATAAACGGATCGCTATCCGTGGGGACTCAGACTATCTTCATATCATGCTCCTAATGACCAAGTCAAAGGAACCGCCTCAACACACACATGAATCTCGACGAGACCCCGGTCCTTGCTTCAAGCAATGAATCCACTTACTATATCAGCTATATAGAAAAGGTGGAAGAACCGTACAAGGTTCAGGAATGAACCTTCTAGATCCATGTACTGCTCCCGCTGCGCCTCTAAGGCACTACTGTGTTTTGGCTAACTTGTAGAATTTACAGTGACCCATATGCTAGAACATTTCCGGCTCACCGTATCACTTAATCAAAGTGATCGCAAACCCGAACAAGACTCCCACTCGCCTTCATAAGACTCGGGATATACGTCCGTATATCTACGTTTATTTAATTCCAAGTTTCAATAAACTAGGAAACTTTCCTTAACTTGTTTAAGGATATTCTCGACATTCACCAGATTTACTTTCATACTTGCTCATGACTATTCATGAACTATGAACATCCGGCATTCCTTTTATGATGGTTCCTATCGCAGGAGCGAAGGAAACCTTCCATAAACATCATCTTTCACCTTACCTTTAGGACGAACGTCCTAATATAGATAGATCTTGAGAACACTGGCTAGCAGTATCCCCGTCGCGATCTATGCTAAACTCCTTTTAGCATCACATCTATATAGGTAAACTATATAATCTAACAGCAGTTAAATCTATCACTATAGATTCTTATTTCCAAAAAATGAGAACTGCTAATCCAAGTGCTTTCGTAAAGAACTTGAACTACCAAACATTAATTGACTGTGACATGGGGTGATAATTCTCGAGAGAGATATATAATACCTTACTCAAAAATCGTAACACACTCCTACAATCCAACTTGCACATGGGCATATCCTTCTTTTGACTAAATCAAACTCCTTTGATTATCAAACAAAGAAATCGTCTAGAGAAACTTGTTTGAGTCCATAAATGGATCTCGTGGGCTTACATATCATGTTATCGTCTATGAACATCGAGCTTTTTCGCTCAACGTCATCAACACTATCATATAGCCATGATACGAAGTTATAACAAGTATTATCTCGAATAGAACCGGGCTCGGGCTTACGGGGACATTCCCTCAGGTAAGACGGACTAGGTTCATAACCCGGTTGTCACCGATGGAATCTAATTCGGATATTATGGCTCCTGGCCATATCTCTCAATCTTGCCTTTCAAACATTCTTTCATAAGTCGTGAGACATTCATTCTTCAAGATGAACATACCAACAGCCTTTTCAGGCTTGAGGTTATCCACAGACTTACAGAACTTTTGTGTGCACTGAGCAGTGTTATACACCTCATCGCTATGTGGCGTCTGCTCACGTTCCTATGGTTGAATATATCTTTGTGGTTCTCAAACTCTTTTGAGATTTAAATCTACTCCCACTGTTTCTTTTGGAAGAAACACTTCCTCTAGAAGACAGCATGTTTGGAGACAAACTTGCTCCGCGGACGAGTAAATAATATCTAGCGTACTTGCTGAGATATTCCACAAAGTTGCATATGTCGTACTAGGCTCCAAGCCTTTCTGACTTTGCTTATGACAACTTCAAATCATCGGTTAAGACAGATTTGACATTATCCTCTTCCATATCTAATATGGAATTTATTCAACCTTTATTCTTTGGAACTCGGTTAAGTATAAGGGCACTATCCCGAAACGGGTAAGGGATACTTTGCATGGCCTGCGTCACACCTTTATCATATAAAGTGTTGTTTCCATTTTGGGAACACAATCCAATTGCGTATCCCAAATATGGTATCCTTGAAGGGAGAATCTTATTCCTTTTCAGACGGCTTCTGAAACACCCTTCAGGTATTAATTAATTCAATCCAATTGAAGATTAATTCCTAAGTAGCTCATCAATCTCATATTCGTACTAGCTCGAATTTTTCGGGCTTTCCGAATTATGCACTTCACTGAGTACACTTGACTATTTCTAAAAATAGTCGTAGAGACTAATAAATAATTATTTGTGGCATTAATTGTCACAAGCCAACAAACATCGGTATGTTTAGGCTTCAGACAATTTTTCTAGATTTTACAACCTTTTCATAAAAGGGTATTTTAGTCATCTTTAGGTAAGATACGTACAACCCACACAATTCATAATCACATGGTTCAACATCATCAGAATGACGTTTAATTACACGCTTCCCTTCCGAGAGAGACTATGTCTAGAACAACCACAAATATTAAGGATAACAACCACACAAATATTTAGTTGAGATCTCATCACATATATCAACTATATAGTGACAACAATCGAGTATGTTAGGTTCGGTGACCTTCCAACTTTATCGAATAACATTTATTCTTTACAATTGAATATGTCTACTAAATCCTAACAAATAAGCGAAAGTATGTTCTTCATAAGAACCGGAACATAATAACATTTATTTAGTTCACTTATCGTTTACTAGATCCGAGAGAGTGGTAAGTGTTACAACGTTTGCTTCACCTTCCATATCCGTATTTAATCTTTCTAATTTAATCACACTCGCAAGGTATCATATATCTTAGAGTTGACTTTGAACTTAGATAGATTTATCTCAACTCACTTGCCTAGAATAGAAACTTCAATAAGTTCTCTATTTAAGCACATGCCCTAACTTTCCTTTTCAATCCTTTAAGCACTTGAAAAATGTTTCTTATTGCGTCTTCATAAGACTTAAGAAAGATCACAAGAGCTATGTCTTTGATTTCCTTTCATAAAGAAAATCTAAAGTTTATTAAATAGTTTATTTAACCTTTTAAATCGTATTTAAAACATTAACTATTTAATTAACCTTTAAGCAATGATTAAAGAAATAAGTCGATACTTAAATCTTACAATTTTGAAAACAACCTTTCCAAAATTAGACGTGGTCATTCTTATCCAACGTTTGAATTAATTGCCATCGTATGACTGAATGATCATCCTGGATCGTGACTAATTCGTTGAAACTAATTTCAAATGATTTAATCACATCATGAGCTTCCGCTTTCATTAATAATTAAAGCCTTGGAGTACTCCATCAAATATGTAGCCTCCTTGTCTCTAACTACCATAACAGGATCTCTTGTGTCATTGCTCATTTTAAAAGGATTAAAATTACTTAACCATATTTGAGAACGTTTCTCAAAAGGTAACGATCGTAATTTGGTTTTACTATTCGAGAATAAAACATAAATATAAAGTCTCGCTAAAACTACAACATAAAAAAAAATGAAAATAAAAGAGTGTTGTTGTTTATACACGCAAAATCAAAAATGGTCTTTTGGTTTATGATTTTGCTCCCACTAGTCAACTACTTCCAATTGACTTTCAAGAATTTTTCAAAATTCTTTCTTGGCCGAGATCCCATCTAGTTACCTTGATTCCCGGCGGTGGTCGATCAACCAAGATAATTTCGATAGGTAGGTAACTCTTTACCATTCACATCTCTATGTGATTCTCGGTGGTTGACTAGTCAACTCTTTGGCGATACACATCACTATGTGTTAGTCAACCCCTTGTCTCTAAAGTCGACGGCCCGACGGTGGCCAATCACCGAAAGACTCTAGTCAAGTCATAACCCAATATTCACGAGATCTCATACGATCATATCTCAATAACGACGATATACCCGAGGTAGGTCAACTCCCGGCGGTGGTCGATCGTTGGATCCGAACACGGAGCTCTTCACCGTCGTTATAATATTGGGAGACAATGTTCCGACTTGATTTTTGTTGTGGAAGTATTTATGTAAATTAATTCACTTAATTAATTTTTAATTGCGGTCTCATCAAATATATCTATCTCTATAGACATACATCCTACACATTCATCTAGATCGTGCCTAGTCATGCATCTATAGTATCATATAAAATAAATACAAGCACAAAATAAATAAATGCGTAAAGTAACCGGTATGATCATGGACTTTTTCCTAGGTGCGGTTTCGAATACAACCGACGAAACCGCGGGTCACAATCTAAGGGTAGCTGCAACCGCCAATAGGATCTTTAATGCTCCATTCTCCAATGGGATCTTTATTTTCGTCTTTCTTTGGTCTCCATCTTTTGCTCCATTCTTGTTACATTTAATTCTATCGAATAAAATAAATACACCCGCCGCACACGGGGGGGGGGAGCTAATGGGAATGGGATAAATGCAGAAAATAAACTAGGTCACGTTCTTCATAACGGCCTAGGACAATTTTTAAACCAACTGAAAAATTAAATCATTCACATCTATCCTATCGGTCGAGTCCATGATCAATCGGGGTCCATATAATCATATTATATCTACTATATCTAATCCATACAATAAAATCTTATGAAAAAGATAAAATTAAAATTTAACTACTTGCGTCTTAATTAATCAATTAACATTTAATCTATTAAATAATTTTATCTAATCAATTAACTAATTAACATTTAATTAATTAAATGATTTTAATCGAAATAAAATTAACGATTAATTTTAAACCGATTTTAATTTTAATTTTAATTAATTAGAACTATTCCAAAATAAATCAAAATTAAAATTATTTCTCTTTTGTTTCTTTCCTTTTGATTCGTAATCAAAAGGGATGCCTTTGGTTTCCTAAACCAAATTTGGCTTAGGCTCGCCACTTTCCAAAATCAAAATTTTGGAAGTGGCTAGCTAAAGCCTTTACAAATCAAATATTTGAAAAGGACCTGGCCTATTCCAAATCAAATATTTGGAAAGCGCCAAATAATTTTGGTTTAGGCTGGCCACTTTCCAAAATCAAAATTTTGGAAGTGGCGCAGCCTGGCCTTTTACAAATCAAATATTTGAAAAGGACCTAGGCCTATTCCAAATCAAATATTTGGAAAGGCCAAATAATTTTGGTTTAGGCTCAGCCACTTTCCAAAATCAAAATTTTGGAAGTGGCTGTCAAGCCTAGGCCTTTTCCCAAATCAAATATTTGGAAAGGGCTAGGCCTATTCCAAACAAATTTTGGAAATGCCATTATTATTTTAATGCCATGTGCGCATCCCAACGCCCAAACTATTTCAACCATTGGTTAGCCACATGACACAACTAAACAAAGGGAAATTAATAATCACAACTATGAACCATATTAAATCACAAAATACACAAAACAAAGCGGGGCCACCGCATCACGCCGCCGGCCGCCGGGAGCCCGGAGGCCGCCGCCGCCGCCGGCGATCACACGGTGGTGGTGCCGCCGCCGATCGGCCGAGCACCACCATTGCCGCCCCCCTTTTTTTTTTTTTTTTTTTTCTTTTCGTGTATCAATTTTGCGAATTAAAAATCTTTCATATTTTTAATCACGTGATTTAAACGATAAAATTAACTACGCATAATAACATGCTTATTGCTTAAGCTCGAAACTCTCTCTGATACCACTGTTAGGAAATCTACGCGGGAACGCAGCGGAATTTAAAATTTTGATTTCCTTTTACCCAAGATCGACTTCGTTTAAGCAATAAACAAATAGATAGTAGACGGTGGTTACCTTGGTTGATCTAAAAGATCGACGCTTTGACCGTCTAAGGAGAGTAGTTACGCACGAGCCGCCCAAGTGTTCGGCCTCTACCGCTAGTCCACACGAACAGCCCGCCGGAATCCCATCATGGATTGCTATTGGAAAACTCCGGTTGCTAGACCGGCCTTTTTACCCTCTCTCCAACTCTCCATAGGATGCTCTCTACTTTACACAAGAACTATTAGCTCTTGGAATTATGATGTATAAAAGAGCTTGACACCCACCTCCTACTTATAGTAGAAGTGGCGCCCCAAGTAGAGTAGAAAGGAAGAAAACCTTTCTCCAATAAAACAAGGAAAATATAATTGATTGATTTATCTCATTTATTATAATATCTCATATTAAATAAATCTAGGATATTGTCAATATCTTATATTGAATATTCCCAAGATATTGTCAAGATCATATATTGACAATATTTATCTTTTATTATATTACCATAAATCAATTTACACATGTTTATATATCACATATATATAACACAAATAAATCTATTAATACCCAAATAGTCAAACATGTCAACTTGAACAATGGCAATTTACGTGTGTCAATTACACACACAAACTTAGGCGCCATTTATATATATTGGATATATATATATATATATATTAATATCTTATATTAATATTTGGTAATACTATTAATTAAATTGCACAATCCAAGTGTATCTTATACACAAATAAGTTGCGCCACCTTTGACCAACAAATTGGCTTCCGGAATATTCTTTAATTAATATAATATTATTAATATCTTGTATTTAATTTATTCATAATAAATAAATACCACCATATTAATTTACCACTATAACCTTTATAGTCTCGAGATAAACTTTCCTTATTTGGTTATCATCTATAACCACATTTTAATCCGGCTAGATGTTCATATGTGTGTGACCCGATAGGCTTCCGAATATGTTGGCCGTAGACACAAAGTGCAAATTACGAAAATGCCCTTCATGCCTAACGATCACGGGATAGCGTCTAGCAACACACCGTGACCCCCAATCATCGGAAGAGTCAAATGCAATGACTACTACCTTTCATGTGAAACGATTACCGTGTAACTTACAATCCTATCGCCGTAATAATATCCATACGGTCGTTAGTCGAGTGTCAAAACATCAACGACCGTATCTTATAATCTGGATATCAAGCTCTCTCGAAGTAACTCATTTACTCCCACTTTGCAAAGATTCACGAGAGTAAGACATTCCTTATAAGAAGGCCATTTCGGATATTCGATCCCAATCATAGGATACGCGATTCCCGGACGACCAATCATGTATACTCCGCATGCTTCAGTATCATACCCAATCACTACCGCATGATCGCCCCGTGGCTAGGGGAAACCTCAATAGTGTCAAAGCATGACAATCCACACCGTGATGCCATGAAGACTCCGGTCCTAAGGATAATTACACAACCGCCACATAGTGTGACACTTAACCGTGTAAGTGGGTCGCCTAACGTACGCATTCTCTAATACACGTCCACGTACGGTCCAAGTGTCTCTACACTTCGATAGACGAGATCTATCCCCGCCCTAAAGACGAAGACATCTAATACGTGCTAGTCCGTTTATACTATCAATGCCCCGTTTAATAGTACATCGGCCCTAGAGACATTTAAGTATCAAACTTATTAAAGTGATTAGAGATCTCATCAACCATAATCACCTATCATGGTTTCTCTATCACAAGCTTAATACTAAGGACGTTAACATATAACAATTCATAATTGGTCCTTTAAAAGAACAGATATATGACAACATAAAAGCCATTTAATATATATGTATAAACATAAAGAAATAGTATAAACGATCCGACCCGGTCGGATCCGGTCCAACCCGATTGGGTTTAGGACACTATTTCAACAGTTCTAAGGTAGATTTAGCTCCAATTAGGCCATCTAAATCATTGTGCCTTCATTACGTGACTTCGCCTTTTAAGTGCCTCCATCTCATATAACTTCTGACACAATTACGAAACTAGGGATGCCGGTATAAACCGTAACCTCATCTAAGCAACATTCCTAGGGTAAGGCGTACTTCTTATAAGATGCCGATTCAATCTATATCCTAAGTAACAATCACTTTTTAAGTTTCATGTTAAATTATGATGACAAATAGTTAAGTTGATCAGGTTTAATTACTTGTTTTAATTCCAAATCAGAGAATCTGACGTAGTCGAAGCCGGTCATAATTATGCCCTAAACTTCACCACACTCGGTCGACCGAATGACATGTCTCGGTCGACCGAGTGACATGTCTCGGCTGACCGAGTGAAGGTCTGCGTAGGTACACATTATGACTACTTCTTAACGTTTCTAATCTAAACACATGGGTTCGTAATTAGTATACATCGCGGAATCAATACAAGAAAACTACTCCATAATAAAATAAACCAGATCTACGAATAAAGATTGCATAATTGAAAAGTCATACCCTCGAAGATGAGAGTGACTCCCACTCTTTAATGTGCTCCCTAACCGGAGAATCCGATGAATCCGCAGTGAACAAACATAAAGAAAAGAAAACTAAAACTAAACTCAAATTGTATAAATTGTCTTGTGTTGTAATGGTGTGCTTCTCAATTTCGTAGCTGCTGCTTATATAGAGCATCCTGCCGACATAGGATGGATCTAGAAGATATGCACGCGTTTTAGGTCTGAGCAGCTTCGGGTGACCGAACCACATGCCTCGGTCGACCGAATGAAGTGGCTCGGTCGACCGAGCCTCTTTTTTGCACATGTTAAACGCGTTTCGTGTCTAACTTGCTCCCCACTGCATTCTTTCGTGCTGATCTGATTTCTCTAACTTATCTCTTGATTAATGCTCCGATTTTCTTCCTTATTATCTTGAGATTCATGATTGAATGACATTTATCCTCTCGATTTATCATGATCTACAAAATCAGCATTTATCGCACAATAAATTGGTCTTTAATAATAAAAACAGCTAAATACCAAAAATCATATTAATAATCACTTAACATTAAATAATACATATAAACAAGTGATTTAATATGAAATATATATAATTAACTCCGATTTAAGGTTAGACTTGATGACATAAATAGGTACATTTTAACCGTCATCAAAATGCCCCCCACTTAAACTGTGCTTCGTCCCGAACAAAGCGTCAATAAGTCATTCCCCAAGACAACATTTTCCTTGGTCATCTCATACTTACA
This sequence comes from Gentiana straminea, assembly GCA_036785695.1. NCBI lineage: Eukaryota > Viridiplantae > Streptophyta > Magnoliopsida > Gentianales > Gentianaceae > Gentiana > Gentiana straminea. The sequence continues at coordinate 236,306 of JAVUPR010000337.1, forward strand.
CAAGAAACTCGAGTCAACTCATACCAGTCATGCTCATAAGATAAGCATTATTCACTACTCGTTATGAATCGACGTGGCTGAAAGCACGTGCATTGGTTTTATATAAATTTAGCAAGATTAGAGTTTATGCAGACTTCACATCAAAATTCACCAACATCAGCATTCATACTTCTTTTGCCTCGCAATGGTTAAAGCACTAGAACAATAAGCAAGAGCGTATCTATAGGGATTTTGGACTTGGAGACCGAGTACTACTCAAAGCCTCTAAAACTTGAACTTTTCCATTTTTTCATATTTTTCAAATACTGCCAATCTCAAGGAAGAAAACTCTTTTTTCTTTTATGAGTATCCTCCCTATCTTAGATCATGCATAGTATCGAATATTACCACAAGCGCGGGGCTACTTTGGTAATGTTACTACAAGCCCAGTGTTTTAACGCATCGTCAAAACACAGGTACGTCTCAAGCTTATTACTCCGCTTTGATGGCTAGAAGATCAGAATACATCAGTCGATAAATAACGACACTAGGTAAGCATAACCAATCATCTATGCAATGTACACATACCTCCTTCAATTATCGTAATTCATGCGGTACTAAGCAATTCACACGTTGAGTAGTTAAACAATGCCTTACTACTTGCAATTGTTGGCATGAATATCCTTAAGTTTACTAACAATTTATCGCAAAAGTATAATATGACCGCGTACTTACGCAACTTGGTTCCTTTCCTATCAATTCTAAGTATAAGAACTTCACAAATTTAAGGGTACGAGTTAAACAACTTGGCATTTATCCATAAAAATTTTAAAATTCGGCTCAATATTCCGTTGCCCTGTACATTTTTAACATATAGCTAAGCTAAGTCCCTTGCCCCCCACTTAAATATGGCATTGTCCTCAATGACAAAAATAAATGAGAGTTTTTGAAGAAAGACTTAGCTCTGGAAACGGCTCCCAAGTAAAGGAACAATATCGGAGTAAACATCAGCACGTCGTGGAGAGACAGACACATCCTGTATAAGCAAACAAGCTCCACGAAATCGTCAAGTACCAGGTCTATGGAAGTTATAAAATAATGTGGCAGTAATTAGATATAAATATCTAAAAACAGTTTAAGCCACTTTACTTTATACTGCCATGGACAAGACCGAAAGGGATTTAAACCTAATTAAACAACTCACATGACGGCTATCAAGGAAAAAACCTCGTTTATTCCGAACTTAGACTCGGAACATGGCGAGATGAAAAAAACTGTGATAGGCGCATGCTACTTTATTCTTAAAAATAAAAACAAAAAAGATAGTTCATCAGCAATAGTTCTAAAGTTATAGTCGCTAGCTCGACTCAGTTCAAGATGGTTTATTCATAGATAGGGTCGTCGAGGTACAAAACCTCCTCCTCAAAGACTAGGCGGAAGCCCTTGATAATGCTTCACACGATGTCCATTGACCACAAATCTGGATTCGTCTTTGAAATTGAATAGCTCCACCGCTCCGAAGGAAAGACTTGTTGTACTCGAAATGGGCCGTACCATCTTGATTTTAACTTACCCGGGAAGAGTCTTAAGCGCAAATTGTACAAGAGAACCAGATCACCCTTTTGAAAGGTCCTCTCCAGAATCTTTTTGTCATGGAACTTCTTTGTGCGCTCCTTGAAAATCTTGGCATTCTTAAATTTATGTCCAAATTAACAAGTTTGTATAAAATCCACAAATTTCAGAGAGTAGATTCAACATTTCGCGGTTACTTCATCGAATGAAAGAATAGAATGGAAGCAGAAATGAAATCTATCTTTCTCATCTTGATACTTAGAAATAAGTACTTAGCAAAAACAACGAAACGTTTAAAATAACTATCAAAAGTCCAAACCAACAATTAACAATACACAAATAAGGACGAAGAAATTCAAATATGAAAAAAATGTGCCAATACTATCAGGGCCGCCCCTATAGTGAGGCCGGCGAGACCCGGGTGTTAAACCCAACAGTGTCCGAGGGCCCAACGGTACATTTTCGCTAAAAGAAAAAAAAGTGTAGTTAATCCGATCCAACCTAATATAATATGTTAATTTTTCTTTTGATAAAGGCCCAATTTTGTTTTTACTTAGGATTTGATAGAGAATTAGAAACTCCAAGACGCGTTATTAACGTTGTCTTTTAAGAGATGTTTCGTCCCACACGATTTGTCACTAAGGGATCAAATGAAAATCTCTTTCAGGATACAATGGGGGTGTTTGATTCAAACAGTGATTGTATGAATCAAACCGGAGGACACTCAAAGTTTTTCTGATGATTATGTCAAACTTATGAATTTTCGTCTGCATACTTATGTCTTTTATAGGTTGCAAGTACCTCATAAATGAATGGGGGTACTCCTTGCACGAAAGGGTAGGGTTGTCACTATTCACCGGATGAAAGCATGCAATCCTTAAACGAAAGAGTAAGCACATATCAGTTCGAAAATTATGTATCAGAAAATGCAAATCCCTTCATGAACCGATGCATGCATTGGTTTAGGTTTCGGGGGCGTTGCCCCCAAACCCCCATGAGTTGGTGCTGCCCCCTCGACCCCTGCCAATGGACGCTGCCCCCTCGACCCACCGCGACCTGACCGGGTCGAACCCCGTTTCGTTGCGATAACATTAATTCGTACGGCAACTCGTATGCAAACGATACCAAAATATTTATTTATGAAAAAATATCTAACAATAAGTATGTTTTTAAAAATAAACAACTTCAACTAAAATACCCAATTCGGAGACTTGACCTTAAACCCAAGATAAAACGAGGGTCCGGGGCCGGCCCTGAATAGTATTCAATTCCAGTCCTCACATCCATAGTAAAAAAATAATCCTCAAGTTGATACTTTCCATAAGAAATTCAATACTAGCACATAAAAAAAAAGGTATTAGTTAGTGATTGTGTTAAGTGAAATATATTTATCGGTTTTCTTGAATGATAAACATCACTTTATTTTCCATGATGATTAAATTAGAAAAAGAGACATACCTTATAAAGGGTCCACCATATAATCTACAGCAAGCACTTTCCAATGAAAAGGATAAATAATTTTAGGTTTTCTGAAGATGTAAATATATTGCGTATAAAAAAATTGTGATGGGCATTTTTTTTTGGCTCAATATTGTTGAAGTATTGTTTTGAATTTCTTTTCAACCGTAATATTTTTTTACAGCATTGAAATGTAATTTTTTTTTCCTCTAAAAAGTAGAAATATATATTGTTATGGCTATCGGTTCGGTTTCAGTTCGGTTCTTCGGTTTCATTAGTTAAAACCAAGGGCGGACCTTTCTTAGGACATAGGTGGGCTAAACCCATGGGATAAAAATATATTACACTATAAAATCAATGTAGTCGGGTTTGATCTACAAAATATTCGTAATCCAGCCCACCCGACGAACTCTATATAGTCCATTAGCCCACCCCATATCTAAATCATGGCTCCGCCCTTGGTTAAAACCAAAACCAAACCAATTAGAGTCGGTCCGGTTCGGTTTTGTGTCGGTTCGGTTTTATTATTTTTAAAAACTATTTAAACGGTTCGGTTTGTTTCGGTTCGGTCGGTTTTAAAAAAAAAAAAAAACACCCCTAGCTTTGACAGTAGATTAATAATACAAGACCGTTTTTGAAAGGAAAAACAAAAAGGGGGGGCTAGCCCGGAGCTAGTAAGGAGTCATTACAATAATAGAAAGTTGGATCATAAACAAAAACAACAGACCAACTTATCACAAAAGCAAAGGGGCGCTAGCTACTAATGCAACACACAACATCTAAACAGATCACTACTACTGAATTTCTGAACAAAAGACATCATTTGCATTTTCTTCACAACTAAATAACTAACTAAACTCTTTATATGCTGAGAAAGGATTTTGCTTTCAACCCCATCCAGCTCCAAATTAAATCTATTGCACCGACCAAACTAATAAAAGCTAAAGACAAAAGAAAATGACCGGTGTTTTATTGAATTGATAAACCTAAATACTTATACAAGTATAATTTGAATAATTTAAAAAACAAATAAACAATTTTCTATTTAAACAGCTAATTTATCTCCACAAAATATCAGCTCGATCTCTTCTTTGACTCTATTTTTTATTTTCTGACTTTATCTTTTCTTATTTTTTATTTAAACAACTAATTTATCTCCACAAAATATCACATCGATCTCTTCTATGACTCCATTTTATTTTTATCTCATGTCTTTATCTTTTATTACAAACAACGTAGTTAAATTTCCGAAAAAGTATTCGCAAGCATCAAATGGTTTATGGTTAAAAGCTGTTAGATATAATGACAAGATTGAGACAATAGATTATTTAGATAATTATGTTTGAATTTGAATTATGATAAATTTATTTGGTATTTGTTTACAAAAACTAGTTTGAATACTTAATAAGACACTTAGGACACACTTAAATCTTAATTGGTTATAAGGACATAAAATTAGTAGATAGACCAAACTACACCTGTTTTTTTTTCTTCTGGACGCTAAAAATGTTTTTTTTTTTTTTAACGCTAAAAAAGTTTTTTTTTTTTTATGGACGCTAAAGAGACACCGCGATGCATCGGGGGTGGTCAATGCATCGCGGTTGTTAGTGCATCGCGGTGTCACTTCATTCTTGTATCTCTGCATCGTGGTGTCTCTGCATCGGGGGTGGTCACTGCATCGCGATGTCTCTGCATCGAGGGTGGCCACTGCATCGCGGTGGTCAATGGATCGGGGGTGTCAATGCATCACGGTGGTCAATGCATCGCGATGGTCACTGTTAGGTGTAGTGCCCGAAAGACAATTATCTAATTGGTTTTATGACAAAATTAATAATTCATCTTATTATATGCATGTATTCTTATAATTAAGACACTACTGAAAACCCTAAGTACCTCGTTTATGTAATCACGTAACTCAGTGTACGGCTATACACAAGAGGATTGAGTTAGTGAGATGTACTTAAAATTAACTTAGTCCTTAGCGTTTTTAATCTGAGTACGGGTCTCAAGATTAATTTGCTAATAATGCGCCCAGAACAATTTAGGTGTGACAGTCTTATCCGGACTGTCGGTAATAGGGTACATAGTGGGGCATTTATATATGATGATAATCATATAGGGCTGGACCGATTTGATTAGAGTTCTCGATATAATTCAGTGATCGACAAGTCTTATCAAATCACAAGATGATCATATATGGATTAATCTCAATCCTGAGGTGATCACAGACGACTGCTTAGACTAGGGTAGGGTTTGATGTGTTAGTAAGGATCACTTCGTAGTATGTGGTCCAACACTTCTCGTTGGCTCTATTCTGGAATGAGTGAGTAGTTTGTGATATCACAGATATGGAATCCATTCCTTCCCTCGGGAAGTAGGCATACAGTTCCCTTATTTATTAATCCTAGAAACTGACCGATGCACGCAGTTCATATTATATTAGTTATGAACTATTTGGTCATTAGGGGGTTAATGGTAAAAAAGTATAAGAGGTTTCGAGAAGGGTTTACGGAAATATACCGAATCGTAACGAACAGTCTATGGAGGATTTATCCGTATGTAATGATTATATCAGTGGACGCTTATCGACTCAAATTTGAGTGTAAGTTTATATCTATATTCAAGCGAGTTCGGTTTCGGGTTTATGGTGGTGTAATCCGGAATTAGTAGATTGAATATTATTGTTCGGTCTGACGGATAATATTATTTAATTTATTGTAGCTACTGAATATGGGTCCATGGTCCCCGACGTGGCTCCTAATATAGCATATACGTTTTCTCGTCGCTTCACCTCAATTAATATTAAATAGTTGGATTGGACTGTTTAATTGATATGTGGATTAATTGTTTAGTTGAACTAGATAATTAAATACATGGAAAAGATATTTTTCATGGACTCGTCTCAAATATGTGTAAAATGCGTGTGGACCTATTTATCTAGGGTTTGGGGCGCATTTTGTGAGTATTAAATAATTAGAAAGAAATTAGTTTTCTTGGATAATTATTTGATATATGATTTAATTATTTATTTGTTAAATGATAAATCATGGAATATTGGATAATATATTTATTTATCCTAATTTGTTTGTGATATATATTATATTTATCTTTTATTTAAATTAAGGATTAATTTAATAATTATCTGTTAATTATTAAATCCTTGGAGGACAAGGATTACTCTCCTATATAAAGAGAGTTCTCCTAAGCCTTAAAAATAACACATAATTTCGACACACAAGTGCAAGTACATGGCTTGGAGATTTCGGCCATTGTACTTAGGGTTTGAGTTTTAGGAAAACTTCGGGTTTTTCTAAGGTAGCATATCGAGGAGGTCCGGCGGCTTGAAACACCATCCACCTGGTGGTGTTTGGAGACACACGTTGGAAGACTGTGGCTTCTCATCTAGCTTGGATCTTGGATTAAAGATTGTTCTTGGAGTTTATTCACCATAAACAGGTAAGCAATCTAACCCCCACGTAGGTTTAGATCTATTATATTTATGTATTTTAGTTGACTAGATCTAGATCTTGTACTTTCCGCTGCGTAATCGGGTGAATCTTGATCCATCCGGTGATATTACATCATACAGGTGGTATCAGAGGCTTTGATCCATCAATCAAAGTATGTGAATTTTAGATCTAGGAGTGGAAAAAACAAGTGTTAGCTTGTTTTTATTTTTTCGTTGGTATTTATATGCATCGCAAATATGATGTATGTTGCCTTTGTGATTGTTGTGGTTGAAGAGATGGATTGGGTTGGTACTATTTACCCGTAGATCTATTTTGTAGCTCTTTGATTATTATCAATTGAGCGTAGGATTTCTAATTTATTTATGTTGCAATCGAAAAAATTGGATCTTGTAATTAATTTACGGGTTCGAGACGATGAAAATCATGGTGTTGAAAATCATCAAGATGTCAAAAAAGGTAAAAACGGGAGGAGGCCGATTGTTTTATTTTTTTTAGGACACGGCAAATTTGGTCTCGGCAACAATATTTTTTTTAGTAAACTCTTGATGCGGCAACTGTTTGTTTTGTTAACATTGGTTTATGTTTGACCTAAAGGTCAAAGCAAATAAAATAAATAAATAAAAAAAATTTATTGGAAAAGCCGAGGGCTGTAATTTTAAAAAAAAAAGTTTTCTTATAAAACAATTTAATAATATAGATATATATATTTTTAATATATTGGTATATTACGGCCTCCACTCTCGTCGTTCAAGGTTCGTGTCAAGATCGTAGCTTTGAAGATCCGGATGATTCAAGTTTGAAGATCAAGACTTGAAGTTTTAGATTAAAAATTTTACTTTCCCTTAGAAAATAGGTTAGTCGGGGATACCAACGGTCCATCTCGATGTTTATTTTTTCCGCATCTTTTTTCGTGTATGATCGAAATATGTGATAGAAACCGGAAATTGCCATGACATTCATCTTCATGATTCCACTCCAATGCATACATGTAGCTAGTTTATTTCGAATAAATTAGGCATGTATAACTCGTATAATTAGTTAAAAGCTTTTTTAATTAATATATGTGGTAGTTAATTAAAATAAGTAACTAATTATAAAAACCGAGGAACCGGGCTTTGTCATTCGTTACGATTTTAGTGATGGATTCTCGGTGAATCCCACTTAGATAAATCGTTGAGTTTTCGGTGACCTACCTTAAACAGAAACGAGATTACGCTTTGGTTGACAACATAGAAATCGGAAAATCTTAGTACATGGGTTCGGAAATGGTCTAACCATGGTTGGGCGAGTTCAACCGAGCTACGGCTCGATTGACTCCCTCCACGTGTGACGTTTTCATGGGGGTTCGACAAGACTTAGCATATCCGATAAGCCTTCGGGCTAAACGGGGCTTCTCTTGCCGGATCCGACCGACAGTCACATATGTTCCAACGAATAAGACGGCGTAGGCTTGCCTACATAACCGACCTTGTTCGGAGTACTTTGATTTATTGTTTCTTATTGTCAAGACCGAAACCGTAATTAGTAAACCCACCACCTTTTCAAATTATTGAGTGGGAGCGGGGAAGACGACATCCGACCCCACGGCCTCTACTATAGGTGCAAGCACGTGAGAGAATGGTGATGCCTCGTGCCGCTTTGATTTTGGCCCCTTTCGGATGGTGTTCACCGCTATCAAAATTCAAGGCTTGGTCTCCGAAAGGATAGGATATCGGGTACTCGCCGGGTCACCGACCGCCCTCGTAGGCATACTCGGGGTGTACTCGAGATCCGATATAGTAGGTCACACTCTTTATGGATATTTTCGAAATATCCGGGCTAGAAAAAGGAAGGTAATCAATGATTAATGTCCGGGATGTCGATTCCCGTGAGATGTTCGATTCTCGAAGCTTAATCATTGAGAGAGATTGTCACAGTTTAACCGTCATAGTGGTGATATCGACCCTCTCCGACAGTACTATGCGAGGTTAAATCCTTGGAATGGTAGGATAAAATTTTTATAGTTTATAATTCCTAAAATAAAAATCTAGTAGTGAAAATTTATTTTTTGAATTTAACTTTCTGTCATATTTTTTACAACTAAATCTCTAGGCTACTAAACCGTTAGTAATAGGACTTCATTAAAAATGTGGAAAGTAACAAGTACGTTGTAATTATCAATAAATGCAGTTAATTTTCGGAAAATATTTTCTCTTGAGCCTTTAAAAACTTAATGACATAGTATAGGTATGTCACGAATGTCGCTTGTGTAAAACGAGCAACGACCGTGCTTAGTTTACAAAAGATGATTTAGGACTATGTATAAAATTCATTTAGTGAATTTTAAAAGTGTAATTACACATCAAATTTCTAATTGAAAAATCGGCAAATCATACATAAGGCGTTGCTAGTTAGACGGTATTTGGAACCGATAAACCAGTGGGAGCCTTAGTCTTATGGTTTGTTGTTTTTCAGAATCTTTAGAAATGTGTAATAGACTGCACATGAGTTTCTCTTTTCTTTGAAAAAACAAGAATAAAGCGTTGCTAGTTAGACAATATTTGGAAGTGATAAACTAGTGGGAGCTTAGCTCTGGAGTTTTTCCAATCTTTTTGAAACATCATGAACAAAACATTGCTAGTTAGACAGTATTTGGAACTAATAAACTAGTGGGAGCTTAGTTCTGAGTGATTTTCTAATCTTTGAAAAATCATAAATACGAAGTGTTGCTTGTTAGACGGTATTTGGAACCGATAAACTAGTGGGAGCTTTATTATGATCTCTCAAACCATTCGAACAAACTGTTGCTAGTTAGACGAAACTTGGAACCGATAAACTAGTGGGAGCTTTGGTCTTATGATTTGACGATTAGAAAAATCGAATAGCCCAAGCTAGTAACACCATCATTATTAGACATCCCACAGTTCAAGAGTAGTGTCTACTCAAACGAACTGCTAGTTCAAGACTGTTTCCATTTAAGGCAAGTCAAGAATGGGAAAGAATGTTTATACGTATTAGTCATCTAAACTAAGTAGTTTTAAGGCTAAACCGGAAAATTAATAAATTGGAAATTAGAGGATAAGAAAAGTGATTTCGGATCACTGACCAATGCATCCTTAGCAATTTTCTCAAAAGCTAAGTTCTTTGGAAGAACTAGGTAGTTTTGCATTAAACGATAAATAAAATAGACAACGGACAGTTATTTCATATAGACTAGTAGGAGTGATATAAGGAAATGAATCTCGGATTCAATTTTTGAGTATTATAGAAAATTCATTTTCTACTTTCAGATTCGTTGGAACGAACGTATTCATTTTCAATAGGATAATTTGTTTGTCTTATTGACGATAAATATAACATTCGTAGCACGAACCCAAGACTCGGACTTTTGTTTGATAAAGTCAGAACCACTAAGAAATGCTGAATAGGTATATGTAACATATCTTAAACAATATAAATGCAAATGGTTTCCATATTTAGATAAACACTTCTTTATATACTATTAATTAGTGCATATTCCCTAACGACAAGATTTGCAGACTGGCTCAGGGTGATTCCTATCTCCCAGTCAAAGGAACCATGTTTCAAAGGAACAATGCCTAAGTTTCCTTTCAATCGGGAAAGGGTAATAGATTTAAAGAAGTTACATAGCTTGTTCATATCGACCTTCGGGGTCATATGAAAGATACAAGCTAGTGGGAGCTTTTGAAGTAGTGACATCTTGTCTAACAACTATTCGAGACTCCGGTAAGTTTATCCAAAATATTTGGAGGAAATCTCTGATTTCAGCAGAGATAGATTATTCTATACTCAGAAATAGGTTATTGCGTAGTCTTCGGGACTGATGCTCGGCCTGCCTCCTAATGAAATGTTTTCACTAAGGGATACACCATAAAATTTCCATATATAGTTATTGATGTGCTACGATACACTGCTTAACTCATTTAAGATATTAGTTGCAATAATAACGGCTTACATTATCATGTGAAACCGAGAAGTCTATCTAGAAGATGCCTACACATTTGTGGATACGGAGTGAATTCGGTTCACCTCACTTCCGCAAATATAGACATTTAGCATTTATTGCTTGAAGGTAGGACTAGAAATTTTTGCATACACGTTCAGAGCGTGAAATATCTTAATACATTGAGTAAAAGTTGATTATAAAACTCGTAAAATCAGAGAATGACGGTTATATTGTCAAACTCGGTCTGATAGAGTCTATAAATAACAACTTTAAATCTTGAAGTATTTATACTCAATATATTACTAACTGATTTGTTCAGCCCACGTCCAACACCGGCAGTTGGTGATAACACTAATAAAAACTACTAAACTAGATCAGTATATCAATCCACCCCGAACACAGTGGGAGTGGTTTGTCCATTACCCATTGCAGGACCTTACGGTCTATAGGGTAGATTGATGACCTATAGTCCTTCGGGGGCTGTATAGGATCCTGATCATAGAGATAGGTTTAAAAGCCATAACCCTGTGAATGGAGTTTGATACTCCAGTTCTATTGAAACTCTTGTAGAACCACCTGAGTATCTCAGGCCCAGTGGGAGTAATTGGAACTACACGGAGAAGAATCGAATGAATAGGAAAGTTTTAACTTTCAATGCAAAGCTGAGTAATTTGTGGATGATTCCTTAAAAGGTAGAGAGTTAACCAGACCGTGATATCTCTTACCACTCAGTCTTGCTTGATTTCGTCAGAAAGCGGGAAATATGGGTGATTCCCTAAGACTTCCTTGCTGAACAACAGAATCTGAACTCATTCGGAATAGAAGGGTTTTAGCTAAGAATAAATGATGATTCGTTACAAAGTAGAAAATATGGGTGATTCCCCGAGACCTTTTTGCGAGACTATCGGTATCTTAATTTATTCGTAAAGAACCTTTGCGGTTACTCGCCATAGCTTATATCCTTTGGGGATTAAAGCAAACCTCTAGGTCATTTCAAAGTCATATATGTGGACTTGACCAGAATGTTGATAAGTCTTTCGTAGACTGGGCATCAATATAAGTAAAGTAGTATGTAGATTAGTGTTTGTGAATGGTAACACTGAAACTGTTGGAAACACATGGGTGTGTTATTTGAAGTCAGAGGCTAACATGCCATCGGGCTATTTTCTAAAGAATTTGACTCAATCGAATTCTCGAAAATAAGCAATTGGCAATACCATTCATCCATCTCAATGGTTAAGATGTTCTTGCATAGAGGTATGCAACATTCAACGATGTAGTCTACCCTACCTCTCAGGAATGCTTGTCTATACCTATGAAGGAATACTAAATGAGATGTTTAATGAATCCTCAAGTATCTTCGGGAGAATGAGGAATCATATGCTAGTATATTCAGGTGCAAACTAGAATATAAGTGATAACACTTATTCTGGCTTTAAGTCAGATTGAGGATGATCGTTAAATCGATCTCGGTCTCAGTGTTTACTCATGTGATAAAGTATTATCCAGTAAGCCAATACCACTTCATTGTGGAAACATTGGAGAGGTAGCTGATAAGGATTTTGCAATCCTAAAGGTCATAAGCATATTGAAATCATACCACCGGATTAGATGGAAAGGCGACGTTTCGATCCCAAAGATTGACTCAAACCGCCAAACTAAATGATCAATGTACCAAGTCACATGGTATTCGATTTTAAGTACGCGCCGGGTCACTAACCTACCCCCGCGGCGGCACACTCCGGTCGTGCTTGGAAGGATGAATTACTAAGATGTGCTTGGAGGGTATGAATCTTGGGATATGTCTCACTTGTTTTGAGCAAGTGGGAGAATGTTGTAGATATAGATATAAAGGGTGTGCTCTATAACAATTAATCCACTTGCCTTTCGTTCAAGTGGGAGATTGTTAGGTGTTGTGCCCGAAAGACAATTATCTAATTGTTTTTATGACAGAATTAATAATTCATTTTATTATATGCATGTACTAGTCAGTAACCCGTGCATTGCACGGGGACGTATGATAATATGATTACATTCAATTAATATGCGTTGTGTAATTCATTGCAACAACATATTATTATTCTCTTTCATCATACGCACATCTATGTGAAAAAGAGAAAGAATGAGTGAATATAATCTATGACAATTGGTATAACTTACGACCATGCATGAAGAAATTTCATAATGCAGTGCGTCGGCAAAAATATATAAGAATAAAGCAAAAATAAAAAATATATATATGAAAGACTAAAAACAATTGCCATTGATGTACTCATTCCAATGTCATCACTAATTTTGTCTTCTAAAATTACTTTCACTATATGTGAATGTCTCTTAATATTGTACCTTGAAAGAAAGAAAAAAACAGTAAATAAAAGAAAAAGAAGGAAGAAGTTGATGACCACGCCAATAGTGAAAAATATTCAATCATTAAACCGACTAAAACTATACCTAGTGTGCATTGTCTTCTCGACTGCATTTAACCTTCGAATATCAAATTCCATCTACGTTTATTGCACATATATGCTCTTCATTTTCTCATCATATTATTTGCCTTTAACAGCTTCCATTTCACAACATTGGATATGGATTCCTGCGCTGTGTGAAGTTATCAATTAGATTTTATTATAAGAACACCAAGATACAATAAAATACAAAAGACAACATTAAAGCAACCTGACAAATCAAATGGGTAGTCACGACAATTCGAACATCAAACTACGCCCATAAAGCAACACATCCCACTTAGACAGACCGAAAAAATTGTTTGAAAATAGATTTAATAGTCAAAACGCTATAATAGTTTCATAAGAATCTTCTAAAACAACAATAAATGTATTTTCTTAAAATGCACAAAAAACAGAATTTATGATATGCATATGCTACCATCCAAGATTAATAATAAGAATAATACAATGTGAGGGGAAAAATTAGTGTTGACAACAACAACAACAACAACAACAACAACAACAACAAAAATAAAATTAAAAATATTTACCAACATAACCACCTTGTACATAAACAACACTTATAGATGCAGACAATAACGCATACCACACACCACACACCACACACGCACGTAAAAAACAATCAAAATAACTACAACAAAATCAAAAATCACCAGTCAACATAACTAACACATCACATAGCCTACATCCATTGTTGGCAAAACCCGTGCTAAATTAAAATCAACGCATTAACGAACTCATATCAACTTGCAGCCAGTAACGGATCTAGAAAAAATGTCACTGGGAACGGTAGTTAGCACCATATATATCTAAGCTAATACCATAGCTACATAACAGAAGAATTTTTTTTTCATTGGGGGCAATCGCACCTGGTGCGGGTTAACTGGATCCGCCCCAGCTTGCAGCTCACTTGTAGAAAACATGAAACCATTAACAAAATGCACCACCATACCAGAACAGATGCTAGGAAGCCTAGGTTGATAGGGCAAAGAGAAATAAAAGGTCATTGATTTCAATCACATTTCAATGAGTGATCAATTGTTCATTTCATAACAGGAAAATGAATAATAAGATCTATATACAAAACAAATACTTATGAAGCACGCTGCACGCTTATATAAACAACGAACCAATAAGTTCAAATGTGCATGCATGTAGAAACTCATTGACATTAGCTTGTACTACCTCCGTCCCCAAATGTAAGTACTATTTGGGTTTTACACATGATTAAGAAAGTTAAATAAATTGGTTATGGTCATTAATTTTGATGAAAATGTCTAAAATGACAATTGATTTTATTAATGCAAAGTAGTAAAAAGTTGTGAGTAAATAATAAATGAGATGTAAAAGGAGGAAAATGTAATAAATGCTTAATTGGTTATTTAAATGGACTTATATTATGGAACAAAAAAAAGCTAAATAAATTTACATTCTGTGACGGATGCAGTAATAGATTGAATTTATTCACTTGTCCTACATCAACTATAGTATGAGTACTTCCTTACGTTTGTTTAAGTAATTAAAAAAAAAAAAAAACCACAATCCAAACCGTGAAATGCGATATCCGTCCACATAGACGTTGTACAGAAAAGGAAAATCATAAATCACTAAATGACAAAGTTGTAAAGAATAACAATACCTGACATAAGAGAGCTTCAATCTTAAAATGTAGATCTCGTTGAACGACGAAAATCAGCCTATAAATAGTTAAAAGGAAAAGATTTCATTGAGAGTTTTATAAAGTCAAATAAGTATTGGAAGGGAATTGGATAAGCTTATAAGTATATGAGTGTGGACATTCAAATATGAATAAAAATGACAAAAAAATACACTCCAAACAAAATGCCTTGGTGCCTCAAAGAATCAAAAACTCCTATTGTGTAGTAGTGTCACTTTTTTTAATACACTTAAGTCTGCTTTGAATAATAATAATAATAATAATAATAATAATAATAATAATAATAATATTGTCATTGGAAATACAAATCAATAACAAAAGACAAATTCAAAAGAAAATTTCTTCCTGGAAAACGGTGATGTTATGTGAAATGACATTTGTGTCCAAAAAAATAATGCGGTGAGTTGTGCTCATATAGTATTATAACAAACACCAACAAATATTCTTGACAAACCCTAACCTAAAACACACTTCACATATTAAATTTATGGCACCTTCAAGTGTGCACATGTTCTATCAAAGGTTTCTACAGAAGAGATTTCGGTGAGAACTAAGAATATAAATGCTTTGAACATGTTAAAATAGATTATGTAGAAGACAATAAAGGGTTTACGGAATTTGAATTATATCGGACGACGGACGTGATACTATATCTATCAACATGTGTTGTCATAGACCTCAAATTTTTTTTTTAATCTCGAAAGGCTGCAAAAAAAAAAAAGAAAAAAAAAACCTCTGTCAACCTAATCGATAATATCAACCTTTGTTGATTCAAATACGTAGTATATAGTTTTTTTGTAATAAAAAGTAGTATATACATTTTTTAACAAATTAAAGTTGTATATCAATCTTGATTTTTGGTCCTCCGTTACTTTTGTTGAATGACTGCAACCAAAACAACTTTGTAAACAATCAAAGGACTAAAGAAATATATAGATCAACCTTCCTTGCCGTCGGCCGATCTGTTTTTTCCCGTGAATGTAATCTGTGAAACCACATGTGGTGAAACAATATGCCAAAAAAAATCATCGATGTAATAAAAACCACAAATTTTAAACATGACAATATAAGTTTGATAAATTAGAATTATATCGGTGATGATACCTGAGAAGCCACATTTCAATCTCGATCCTCAACCACCAGTGCATAATAATTCCATAGTATCCGATCAAAGATAAACCACCACTGCATAATAATTTCAAATTAAAAAGAAAACTAAAATTCACACAAATATTTGTAAAATTTTAGATTATAATTGGAATAGATCAAACCTACGATAAAGATGAATATTGTTGCATAACTGCATCTAAAATAAAATATAAAAAGTTGTTTTGGCATTTGGAGTGTAAACATATTTACCGAATGAATGGAGCGTGAAAGTTGCAGAGAGCATATTACCTTTTTTTATTGGAATAAAAAAATATTATAAGCACTATCGGCAACAGTTCAAACAATAATATTCTCATTGCTCTTCGGATTTTTACTTGAACATAATTGATCCTTATCTAAATTTGAATTGATTATCTAAATTTGAACATAATTGATCCTTTCTACTAAAATTGTCAATGTTTTTATTTTTTATTTTTTAATTCCCTTGATTCTAGGGATTGAAAACAGAAATGTCAGATTTCAAAAAAAAAAAAAAAAAAAAAAAAAAACAGCAATGTGGAAAATCCGATATTTGAAAAGATTTGAAAATTGAACGGAGAATCTTTCAAGATTTTTAGAATATATGGGTTAAGATATTTTTATTTCCTTTTATTAAATTTTTCTTTTGCTTTTTTTACGGGTATAAGCAAGGTCGATTTGCGGGTCTGTGAACGTCATTGTAGAATTTTGGCAGATATACTTTAAAACAAAAAAGTTTTCTATTTAACATAAGAAATGAAAATAAAACATGAAACTGAAATATGTTTAAACATTAAAGGAAAAAATTCGGCTGTTTTTTTTTTTTATCTGATAGAGATGTGTTTGTTATTTTAATATCTTTCATTATCTCTAATATAATAATATCTGCACAGTTTTTGTATGATTATGCTATTTATGTGTACAGGTTTTTTTTTTGTAAGATGTGTTTGTTATTTTAAAATTTATAGGGGTGAAGAAAGGGGAGGGATGGTGGGTTATTTTGTATGTGGCTCAGTAGTGGGATAATGGGGTAAAAAAAACATCTAATCAATCTAGACAACCGTATAACACACACACACACAAAAAAAAAATGTTTTTTTTTTTTTATTTTTTTAGAGAAGAATGCAGCTGTTTTCAAATATGCGAATTTTGTGCTGCAGTTTTGTTTTCTTTTCTTTTTAATATATATATATATTTTCCATGCGGCAGTTTTCAAATATGTGGCAGTATTTCATGCGACAGTTTAATTGTTTTTGTTTTTAATTTTTTTTACCGGGTTTGGGTCGGGTAATTAAAGGGAAACGGGCAAAATTGCTTCGTCTATATATTATTTATAGATGCTTATAATTAAGACCTTGCTGAAAACCCTAAGTACCTCGTTTATGTAATCACGTAACTCAGTGTATGTCTATACACAAGAGGATTGAGTTAGTGAGATGTATTTAAAATTAACTTAATTAGTCCGTAGCATTTATTAATCTGCGTACGGGTCTCAAGATTAATTTTCTAATAATGCGTCCAGAACACTTTGGTGTGGTAGTCTTATCCAGACTGTTGGTAATAGGGTACCCAGTGGGGCATTTATATATGATGATAATCATATAGGGCTGGACCGATTTGATTTGAGTTCTCAATATAATTCCGTGATCGAGAAGTCTTATCGAATCACAAAATGATCATGTATGGATTAATCTCAATCCTGAGGTGATCACAGACGACTGCTTAGACTAGGGTCGGGTTTGATGTTCTAGTAAGGATCACTTCGCAGTATGTGGTCCAACACTTCTCGTTGGCTCTATTCCTGAATGAGTGAGTAGTCTGTGCTATCACAGATATGGAATACATTCCTTCACTCGGGAAGTAGACAAACAGTTCCCTTATTTGTTAATCCTAGAAACTGACCGATGTGCGCAGTTCATATTATATTAATTATGAACTATTTTGTCACTAGGGGGTTAATGGTAAATAAGGATAAGAGGTTTCGAGAAGGTTTTACGGAAATATCCCGAATCGTAACGAACAGTCTATGGAGGATTTATCCGTATGTAATGATTATATCAGTGGACGCTTATCGACTCAAAGTTGAGTGTAAGTTTATATATATATTCATCAGAGTTCAGTTTCGGGTTTATGGTGGTGTAATCCCGGAATTAATAGATTGAATATTATTGTTCGGTCTGACGTATTGTCTCGGATTTTATGCAATGAAAAATAACAAGTAATAAAATAAATCCGGTTTACCCCAAGTGCAGGGATCGTAGTATAGTAGTTACAACCGGAGTCGAATCACAGGGAATCGAGGTTGGTCTAGTACTTAATTTTTCTAAAGGTTGTCACGAAAAACACAAAACAAAACTAAAACGAATACAATAAACTGGACAGAGGGTTGTCAATCCAAAGCCAGGAAAATAGTTGCGAACCGAATAACGAAAATAATTCTATTCTATAAACTAAATAAAAATTATAAATTGCTATGGTGATAACAAATGATTTTTTTCAATAAATTTAACAACGAACAAGCAATGATCCACCGATCCCGCAACCCTCAATTTCTTCTCTAAGGTTGTCTAGTGATGATTTAATAAGAATTGTGGTTCACCTATCATAAGTATGAATTTCTAACATCTTAGAAAAATTCACCTATCAATCTTCTTCGTCCATCGATCCTAAAGATTAACGCTTTAATTATCAAGGTGTGAAATTTATCAATCTCGTAACCTAGATATTCAACCTAACAACTATCGTTAATTAGATTAAAAATCCAATCTTTACTATGGTGATCTTAGTTTAACAACGATTCTCATCAAATATTAAACATCAAACAGCAATACATTCATCAATGAAATTGCATAATAACAATAAAAACATAGAAAAGATACAATCTCATTAAAACTCACAAACAATCCAAAGAGTCGAAATTGAGATGCTGCAACGATCGGTTTCACAAAGCTCGTTCAAAACTGTTTCAGCCTCTCACCATAGCTAGTACCAGACGGAAATAAAAAAAAAAATAAATAGAAAAACACTCGGTCGACCGAGCCCTAAAATTTTTATTTATTTTTTGCTTTTTCTTGTCGCCTCTGTTCTCCAGATGAAATTTTCGTGTTATGTGCTGCTGCTGAATGCCGTCCTTTTATAACCTTCTTCGAGCTAGGGTAACAATTATCCCTTTTTTTCTTTTCTCAAAATAATAAAACCTAATAAAAATATGATAATTCCAATTTTGCCCTTCTAGATAAGTCTTCAA
This sequence comes from Gentiana straminea, assembly GCA_036785695.1. NCBI lineage: Eukaryota > Viridiplantae > Streptophyta > Magnoliopsida > Gentianales > Gentianaceae > Gentiana > Gentiana straminea. The sequence continues at coordinate 255,252 of JAVUPR010000337.1, forward strand.
TTAAAATGCAGCTCGAAACCCTTCAGCTCGTTGACTCGGTCCACGATACATTCACGTACCTACATTAATAAAAACGTGCGAAGTGTAACATCACATATATAAATAGATAATTGCTAATAAAATCACGTAAATAACCCGACTTTGCACTCTAATACTTTCCAACTTCATTCTTTCAATAAATCCATTAAACACTTAATTTTCTATAAAAATTAATAAAATAAAAAGGATATTGTTACGAAATAATATAATATAAATCGTAAAAATCACCGTAAACAACTCCCCCACACTTAGCTTTTGCTCGTCCCGAGCAAGACAAAACAAGAAAACATAGGCTTACTCATGCAAAAATCCCATATTCCATATCACAACCGGTCGACTAGCATCAAAAACATACATCCAATGTAATAAACGATTACTCAAATGTGTAGTGTGTGTAAAGCCTTCTTCAACTTCCACCGATTCCACACTTGACAATTAAAATCAAGCTAACCGACCAATACCCATTAAAGACAGATAATGAATCACCCTGACTATATATACGCCCTACAAAACTACTCATGTCATGACTAGAGTAATACATGTGTTTTTGAAATCTTTTCAGTTGTACCCAGAGGATATTCCCTACAACATATACCTTGGCCTATACTAGGGATAAGGTAGGCGATAACTAGGTCTTTCACTTATTCATACAAAATTCCTTATGTAAGTTGATTTAATAATCTTTCACATTTAAAACACACATCAGAATGAGCTCTTACCCTGTCATAGCAGAATAGGATATTCGAGATATACCCTACCTTACTCAAATCATAAGGCAGCTTCTTCTGACTGTCGTGAGCTTTTGGTCATCATAGTGGTATAGGACATTCGTGATATGACCTACCTCACTCAAATCATCGACCAGCTTCCGACACACCCAATTAATTCATTTTTTTTACAACAACTTTTCCAAAGCACAGTAGTTACGTTTCACTTATCACATTCAGGCTTCGGTATATTCACGATACTTCCTACTTCAATTCCAACTACGCACATATTACAATTTCCATGACATTAGCACTAAGAGAACGGTCCGATAACCAGAATCAAACATCATCGGTTTAAATGGGTATAGTTTCCTAAGTTCAGCTCGTCATCGAAGAGGCTTACGTGAAAAGAATTCGAGTAAAGGCTTATTTAACAAAGATCTATGCAAAATACTAGTCAACTCAGCACAAGTATGGGAATATAAATGAGTAAGTAACCAAAATAAAACTCATGCTCGGGACGGATTTTTTTAAAAATGTCAAAAATTTGTTGAATTTTTGAGGAATGGTGGTAAGCATAATAAATTAAGCACATTGTAGGTACAACCAATCCCTCCCCCACACTTAAATAACAACATGTCCTCATGTTGTGCAGAATAAGAAAAACTTAGCTGATTGTAGTTCGAAAGTGGCAATTCTGGAAGTGGTCATGATCCAGATCCGGAAATGCTTGAAGAAATCAATAGATGATATACTACTTTTATAAGATTAAATATACGTTATATTATTATGTTTTATCAACGAATTCTATATAAAATATATGAAATTATGATATAAATAGTATGAAATGTTAATCTTTATAGTTTAGAGTAGTTAGTAGTAAAACTTAGTAATAATAGTGAAAAATTATCATTTTGTACCGATTTTAGTAAATCGGAATGTCATGTCAGATTTATGTGGTTATTTGTGGTATTTTATTGCAGATGTATAAGTCAAGACCCCGAGAATCGACATTTTGAAGTATAATCATATCTCTGAAAGGATTTAGAGAATGTCATGAGCTTAAGTGGTCAATCGAATTGCTTAAGTGGTCAAGTGGTCAATCGAAGTGGTCAAGTGGCTAATCAATTCAATTTAGAGGTAATCGAGAAATATCTTCGACAAACGAATGGGTCATCAAAACGACATTTTCTGAAGAAGAGTCCTTCATGAAAGTTGTAGATTTTTCCGAGAGCTTTCCGATGCCTCTTGAATCATGTTGTTTGGAGATCCAGAACTCGAGATATGAATTTTAGAAGTTTTATTCCAAAATATATAAATTATATCCGAAAATTGGAAATTAAGGGGAGATGAATGTGATGATTACACCGGCCCAGTCCGGCTATGACCCGGCCCGGTCCGGCCTTCATCCAAATTTCTATATAAGGAGCATCAGTGCAGAGCAGATATAAGGTGTACCAATATATATATATATATATATATATATATATATATATATATATATATATATATATATATATATATATCTCCTCCTTCTTATTTTCTTTTTATTTAGTAGTTGTAAATAGGCCTTATGCCAAAAATAATAATACCGTAGTTTTGTTGTAATGCTCGGGAAATTATCAGAAGTTCGGTGTTGTTGAAGTCGTTGTAATATCCGGAAGAATACGACCTCGATTCAAAGAATTGTAATCGGGTAAAATTTCTAAAGTATTTACGTTTGTTATGTTTGTTTTTATCTTTTTAGTCGTTATAATGTTTTTAGGCTAAATCTAATAACTAGCCAAAGTTATGTAATCGTTTTATTTCGATCTTTTTGGTAAAGGAATGCTGTCTAAGTAAAATTTTACTAAAATTGAGTTAATTGAATCTTTTTCTATTTTGCAACGTATTGATAATATTCGGATTGAAGTAATTAACCAAGATGAATCGCAACATATAACCTAACGATGAACTGACCAGAGAAGTTATGATATGAGATAAAAGATAGAAAACCCGGAGGGTAAAATTGGCCGTGCGAAAGCGTGACAACGGAATCCTATTTCCTACCCGGGGGCAGATTTGTCTTGGGAAAGATGAATCTTATTAAATTTGTGCTCCAGATCGTAATAATGTTAAAATCAACGGTTTAATTGAAACTAACACCGGAAAGTTAAATCGATCCGCCTGACAACCGGAGCCTTTTGAATAACATCGGCCGTCTGACAAACGGCATAACCTCTTTTATCCGGGGTAGATTTGTACTCGGTACCTATTCAGACTAACTGAGATTAGCATGGGGCAGTTGTGGAGATTAAACTGATGACAATTTGACATATGACAATTTCATACGCTCGTGTGAGGAGGAATTGTTAACCTCAGGAGTGCACCGTTTCATTTACTCAATTGGACCTAATATAAAAGGAAAGATCGAGTACATTCCGTTTACTAAAAAAGATCGTATAAATCAATTATATATATAAATTTTGGCTAGTTCTATAAAATTATCTGTCTAGTCTATTATTATAAACTATATATTGGTATCTATATATATATATATATATATATATATATATATATATATATATATATATATATATTTTACAATCCATGTACATCTATATATATTTATATATCTATATATATTATATTAGAATAACTTTTAAATTACGCATTTACTTTATGTTAAATAGTAGTAATCTGTGTTATAAAATTGCGGTATAGATCGAGTTAATAACAGCTCTTTGGTGTTTAACCACACTTAAAAGAATTACCACATTTCCCTGAGGATTCGACACTCTGACTCACCACACTAGCACTATAATTTGACCCGGTACACTGCCGGTAAGGATTGTATAGCATAGAAAACGTCCGTCAAGCTTTCTGGCGCCGTTGCCGGGGAACACGTCGCTAATTTCTTTCTTTGTGTCTATGGTTACTACTTGTATTAGCTCAAAATTCTCGAGGATAAATCAGCACTTTTTCTTATCTCATTTCTATTTTATTTTTCGTTGGTATCTACTTTCTTTTAGTACCAATTTTCTTCTTCTATAAAACTCGAGCATTTTTCTATTTCGTTAGTTGATGACCAGAAGCGGTAAAGCCTCACTTACTCCTTATAAGCCTGACATAAACGGTTACGAAAGGCAGTTACGAATAGAGAGTAAACGTGGTCAAACCAGCTTAGGACTCCTTGGAAAATCTCCAACGGAATCATCTTCTAATAAAAATACAGAAATGGCTGAAACTAGTGATGAAACAAATGAACAGAGGCTAGATCATGCTCCAGGGCATGGACAAAACCCTGTTAACCCTAATAATAATCAAAATCATAATAATAGAAATAATCAAGATCGGAACCAGAATAATCGTAATAACCCACCAAACCCGAGACCTATCGTGATCAAACCATAAGAAGAAACCAGACTAATAATCCCATACTTTCACCCAATGCAGGAGCGAATAATTTCGAAATTAAATCTCATCTTTTGGTTTAATTGACGCAAGAGCCCAATTCCTAGGAGAGGATGATGAAGATCCACATCATCATCTCTATCTTTTTGAAGAACTCGTGCAATACAAACCAAAAGTCAAGGTGCTCATAAGGAACTAACGAGGATGACTATGTTTCCTTTTTATTTAAAAGGACGAGCCCGAGATTGGTTTATGTCTCTTCCACATCATTCACTTACTAGTTGGGAGGATATTCAAACCGAATTTCGAAACAATATTTCACTCCAGGACGAAATTTGGAATTAAAAGTCGAGGTTGCTAACTTTAGAAAGGAATCAAGAAACGCTTGGGAATGCCTGGGAAAGATTTAAAAAATTGTTAAGAGCTCCGTCCCGACCATGGTTATTCCTTAGATATGCAAATTCAACTTTTCTCGTCGTAAATTAAGAAAAGATTCACGTGCGGATGTAGATCATGCATGTGGTGGTTCTTTAATGATGAGTGAAGCTCAAATAGTTTACGATGCTATAGAAAAGATTTCCAAAAATAACGAGAATGTGGGAAACCGGTTCTAGCACCGAAAAGTAGCTTTTGCCGAGAGAATGTACATCTAATACGGAAGTTCTAGCACATTTAGAAAATTTGAGTAGGAAATTTGATGGCCTACAATCGAACAAAAACCAAAGTTCGTAAGAAAATAGTACACCAACCGAATACTCAAATCGGGATAATATGCCATTAGGGATCGAAGAACCAACGGGATATTCAAGAGAGGAGGTGAGTTTTCTTCGACAAAGATAGGAATTTGAACAATGCATATTCAAACTCGTTTAATGCTATTAGAAGAGATCACCCTACTTTTCGATGGTCTGAAAACCCTAGTAAGCAAGGACAACCGCCATATCCAGTTCAGTATAGGAATATGAATAATAATCAAGTTTATCAAGAAAATACATCTAATCAGAATTTACAATCATTACCTAGATCCTATCCTCAACATACCACTCAAAGTATACCAGTAACTCAAAGTTCAACTCAACCTACTTAAGGAGTTGAAAAATGGGAAAAACTAATGGAAAATATGATGGGTGTAGTATCTACTCAAGCTAAGAATATGGAAACAATGATGACTTCTATAGGTACAGTCTCTAAGGATTTGATTTCGATGAAAACATCTATGAGTGGACATGATACGAGAATGAGAACGATAGAAGCCTCATTAAGGAATATGGAAGATCATTTGAGTGCGGAAGGTGAACGTAATAACAGTAGAACTCCTGGAGGATTACCAAGCAATACTGAAAGAAACCCAAGAGAGGTAAATGTTGTAGTTACGAGAAGTAGAAAACTCTGTGGTAGTAATGGAGTAGAAAACTTCAGAAATAATGAAGTAGAAAATGATTTAGATGGAAAAAATGATGAAACTAAAGATGAACTTGAATTCACTTGATGAGGAAGAAGAAATTATAGAGAATTTCTTGAAAAGGAATAGATGTTTAGAACCTGAGAATGAAGGTGAAAAATGGGTAAAAATCCCTAGGATTTTGAAAGATCCCATGGATAAAGATTTAAGGACTTTATTCAAGGAACATGTTAGAATAGAAGATAATGAAAACAAGGATGAAAAACAAGAAGAACTGAAGGAATCTGAAGTAGAGATTGATTCAGGGAATGTTTTAAAAGAAAAAAACTCAAGATCATGATACTTGGCGATCAAGTAATACTCAAAAGTTTAAGGAGAAAGGAAAAGAGAAAATGACTTTGGGATCAAAGGTTATAGATTTAGAATCTTTACCTTACCCACCTAAAGATCAAATTAAAAAGATTAAAACTGATCAGAAGTATGCTCGTTTCCTTGATACTTTTCGTCATATTCATGTTAATATCCCTGTTATCGAAGCTCTAATTAGTATGCCTGCTTATGGAAAGTTTCGAAAGATATTCGTCAAACAAGAAAAAATTAGAGGAATATGAGAATATATGCCTAAATGAAGAATGTTCGCAGTTTTGCAAAGATAAGTTACCACCTAAACCGAAAGATCCCGGAAGTTTTACCATCCCATGTGAAATTGGAGGATTTTGTTTAAGAAGGTCTTATATGATCTTGGAGCTAGTATAAATCTCATGTCTTATGAGGATTATAGAAAGCTAGGCATAGGAAAGCTTACGAAGATCGAAATGACTCGCAAATGGCGAGATAGAACGATTAAATACCCTAAAGGAATTATTGAGGACGTATTGGTTAAAGTAGACAAGTTCTATTTTCCAAGAGACTTTGTAGTTATGGAAATGGAAGAAGGATATTCAGCGCCACTTATCTTAGGTCGACCAATTCTAGCTACGGGAAGAACTTTAATAGATGTCCGTAAAGGAGAGTTAATTCGAGAGTCAATGAAAATGAAGTTGCTTTCAATATTTTCAAAGCTATGAACCATCCGATGATCACCGTAATCATGTTCTTTTATAGAAGATATTATAAGGAAGATGAGAAAGACACCGAAATGAAAGAGATAATCCTTTCTCTAGATAAAGGAAGTTTTACTTTTAAACCATCATGGCATAAGTATTTGGAATTAGAACTAGAAGGACAGCGGTTCATAAACCATCACCTGGAAGATCCACCTAAGAATCGGAATTGAAACCGTTACCTTTAAATCAAGTATGCTTTTCTTGAAACTAATAATCTATTACCGGTTATTATTTCATCATCTTTAACCGAGCAACAAGAAGATCAATTACTTAGAATGTTGAAAAAGCATAAGAAAGCTTTTGGATGGACGATTGCCGATATTCGAGGTATTAGCCCCGAGATTTGCGTTCATAAGATAATTTCGAAGGAAGATGCTAAACCTTGTATTCAACCGCAACGCCACCTCAACCCAAATTTGCGTTAATTGTTAAGAAAGAGGTCATCAAGCTATTAGAAATGGGGATAATTTTTCCCATATCGATAGTGAATGGGTAAGTCCAACTCAAGTGGTACCAAAGAAAGGAGGTTTCACAGTGAAAGAGAATGAAAAGAATGAATGGATTCCGACAAGAGAGATTAGAGGTTATCGAATGTGCATTGATTTTAGAAAACTAAATGATCATACTAAGAAAGATCATCATCCACTTCCATTCATAGTTCAGATGTTGGAACGTTTAAGTGGACATAAGTATTACTGTTTCATAGATGGTTATTCAGGATATTTACAGATATTCATTGCAAAGTAGGAGATAGAGAAAAAACTACTTTCACTTGTCCTTATAGAACTTTTGCTTATAAAAGAATGCCGTTTGGTTTATGTAATGCACCAGCTACGTTTCAAAGGTGTATGATGGCTATATTTGCTGATATGGTTGAGAAATTCTTAGAAATTTTTATGGATGACTTTAGTGTTTACGGAGTCTCATTTGATGTTTGTTTGTTACACTTAGAACGAGTGTTACAACGCTGTGAAGATACCAATCTAGTACTAAACTGGGAAAAATGTCATCTAATGGTATCAGAAGGAATTGTTTTAGGTCATAGAATCTCTGAAGAAGGTATTGAAGTTGATAAAGCTAAAGTCGAAGTAATTGAAAAATTACCTCCACCAGTTAATTTAAGAACTCTAAGAGGATTTCTGGGACATGCAGGATTTTATAGAAGATTCATTGCCGATTTCTCAAAAATAGCAAAGCCTCTAAGTCATTTGCTTGAAAAAGAAGTACCTTTTAACTTTGACAGTAAATGTATGGAAGCTTTTCAGACCCTAAAAGTGAGATTAACTACTGCACCAGTTTTAGTAGCACCAAACTGGAGTTTGCCGTTTGAGATTATGTGTGATGCAAGTGATTTAGTTGTAGGAGTTGTTTTAGGTCAAAGATATAACAAAATTCTCAAAGATATTTACTATGCATCTCACACATTAAACACTGCTCAACTAAATTATGCAACTACGAAAAAGAACCGTTGGTCGTGATTTTTGCCTTAGATAAGTTTCGATCGTATATTGTTGGTTCTAAGGTAATAATTTATACGTACCATTCAAGATCGAAGTATTTACCGAGTAAGAAATATGTTAAACCTCGTCTTCTTAGATGGATTCTCTTACTTCGAGAATTCGATATTGAAATTAAAGATAAAAAAGGAAGTGAGAATGTAGTAGCAGATCATCTAAGTAGAATGGAAAATGATGAAGAAATAGGAAATGAAATTAAAGATTCATTTCCTGATGAACAACTATTTAGAATAGATACTCCTTCAACCATGCAGTTATTAAAGAATAGAATTCCTTCTAAGTAAATGTCACCTTGGTTTGGAGATATCATTAATTACTTAACCTGTGATTATATTCCGTCTCATTGGACTTGGCAGGAGAAAAAGAAGTTCTTTTATGACTTAAAATTTTATTACTGGGAGGAACCAGACCTTTTCCGTAAATGTTCGGATGGGATAATCAGAAAATGTGTGCCTGATAATGAAATTTTAAGTGTTTTATCATTTGTCATGATAATGAGACAGGAGGTCATCATGGAGGTTGGAAAACTGCTTTTAAAGTTTTACAATGTGGTTTTTATTGGCCTACACTATATAGAGATGCTTATAAGTATGTTAAATCTTGTGAGTCTTGTCAAAAATGGGGAAATATATCTAAAAAATATGAAATGCCTATGCAACCTATTTTAGAATGTGAGTTATTTGATGTTTGGGGTATAGATTTCATGGGACCTTTCCCTATATCTTTTGGAAAAAGATTTATTCTTGTAATGGTAGATTATGTCTCGAAATGGGTAGAAGCTGAAGCTCTTCCCACTAATGATACCAAAGTTGTCATACGATTCCTTAAAAAGAATATATTTACCAGATATGGCATTCCGAGGGCTATCATTGGTGATAGAGGGTCACACTTTTGCAATAGACCATTTACTAAGATAGTTGAAAAATATGGTGTAACGCATAAGTTAGGAACGCCCTATCATCCGCAAACCAGTGGACAGGTAGAGGTGTCAAATAGAGAAATCAAAAGAATCGTGGAGAAAACAAAGTGGATTCAAATCGTAAAAGCCCGGGCAATTAAATTAGATGATGCATTATGGGCGTATAGAATGACTTTTAAAACACCAATTGGTTGTTCTCCCTATAAGCTAGTCTTTGGAAAGTCTTGTCATCTCCCGGTTGAGTTAGAACACCGAGCCTTCTGGGCTATTAGATTTCGAATTTTGATCCTAAGGTCGTCGGTGATCATAGATTGCTTCAATTAACGAACTAGAAGAATTTCGTCTCGATTCTTATGAAAATGCTCGAATCTACAAGGAACGCACGAAATCTTTCCATGATAAGAGAATCTTTAAACGTGAGTTCCATGTAGGTGATTGAGTGCTCTTGTACAATTCACGTTTAAAGTTGTTTCCAGGTAAGCTTAAATCAAGATGGACAGGTCCATTTAAAGTAACACGGGTTTACAAATCTGGAGCTGTTGAACTAACTGATAGAAATACGACTTTTATAGCCAATGGCCACAGTGTAAAGTTATTTGTTGAGGGAGAAGGAATCACACTGAAAGAAGAAGTAATGCTAATGATTGATCCCCCGACAAATTGAAAAAGCAAAAAAAACCGAAAAACTGAAAAGCAGAGAAACTGAAATCAGCCGAATACCAGGTGCTATCTATCTTTACTCTACTTTTCTGTGTTTTTATTTATGTTTAAACTCTTTTCGTCTTTTACCAGATAGACGTAAAAGAACTGGATGTCTTTTTTAGATAGATTAGGAGTTTTTGTTTTACTTTTGAAATTAGGCCTTGAAAAAGATGTCGCGTTTGCTATAGAAGCTTTACGTTTTTGAACAAAACAAGAAATTGTTGAGAGAGATTAGATTGAAAGAAGTTTGTAATGGAACATCAAGGAGTGCAATAAAAAGAAGGGCAAAGTTTCTGATGAGATGCAGAATCTGTGGAAAAAGTGAACATGTTGGACGCTGTGGGAAAAACACAACCAAATCATAGGATGAGTGTTTGAATATTGTTAGGAAGGGAACGATTAGGTGGTTATCCGAAAATCCCGACGGAATTCCAAGCAAGAGATAATTCAAATGCTTCGTTTTTAGGAGTTAGGTTGATTGAACGTTATATCAGAACTCTGGAAGATTTAGAAATCGAAGAATCAGGAACCCCTTAAGTTTCGAGTCTTTTCTTATGTTTTATTAATATTTTATAAAATTTTCTCATAACTTCTGAAAATTTTAAAAATCGGATCTTTATAAAATTAAGGAGTTTTATAAAAGTTTTATAAAAGTTGTTTTTTAGTTTTAATTTAGATATTTTATAAGAATTAATATAAATTTATACAAGCTTTTTTATTAAGTTTTATAAAGATTTTATTAAATTTTTAAAAATTGTTATAAAATTATTTTTATTTTATTTTTAAGATTTTAATCAAGTTTAATTAAGTTTTTAATCAAAAATCATAAAAAGTAAAAAAAAAATAAAATAAAATATTGTGCATGGACCGATCCGGCCATTAACCCGGACCGATACGGGGTCTATTTGCATAAAAAAACGGGGCCCCCTTTTCTTCTCCATCTTCTTCTTCCCTAATTTTTTGCCGCCGCCCCACACCCCAAAACCCCACTACTCAATTTTTTTTTTCAATTCTTCCATAAAATTTCATCTCACACTACACCACCACTTGATTTCTTCCTCCTTTCATCTCATCTCTTCCACAAAAGTTAAAAAAATCGAAAAGGATCGAAAACAAGCTCCATTTTTATTCCGGCGACTTTACAACTTTTCTGGCCTATTTTTCAACGTTTTCTTCATAATAAGGTATTATTTAGTTTATTTAGTTATCAATTTCGTATTTTTCATAATTTTTTAGATTAATTTCAACTGTTTTGATTTTTGAGTGTGTTGTGACATTTTTATTTTTTTTTGTTGTTTTTTTGTTGTTTTGTTGTTGATTGGCTTTACCAATATCGTAGAATGGCTGAGTCGTGTAGAAAAGCCTCTAAGAAGCGGAAATCGAACATTCCTATAGCAACTCCGGTAGTAGGCACGATAATTTTATCACCTGAAGAAGAAGCCATAAGCTTCAATAAAACAGCATCACAAGAAGCTAAGAATGCTTATCAAAGGATTTATAGTAAATGTGATGTTTTTATTGAAAGAGGATTAGATTTTGATGACTTAGGTGATGAAGTTAAGGATATTTTTACGAGACGTCAGTGGTTAGAATTAGCAGCCAAAAGAGAAGGGGAAATAAATACGACTTTAGTAGCTGAGTTTTATTCGGTTTTGTCTACATTTTCACAGGATGAGCTTACTGAGTCGCAAGCTTTACCCCTAAGAGCTAGAAATGTTACCTTTAACCCTGCCGTTATAAATGCGATTTTGGGAGTTGAAGTTTTTCCAGATAATGAAGATTACAGGGTAGTTTGGAGTTTAGATGATCCTGCAAGATTTGAGCAGACTGCCTTAAGAGCTCAGCATGCTTTTGATTCAACCGCTGTGTGGGTTGAAAATAGGTTTAACTACAGGAAGTGTTTTAGAGGTTTAAGGGCGATTAAAAGGTTTATTAGCCATAATCTCTATCCTTCGAGTAAACATACGGCTTATGGAAAAGAAGATGTTTGTATCGCATGGGCGATGGCAAATGGTGTAAAGGTGGATGTTGGAAAGGTAATGTTTAAAAGAGTTTTCGAAAGCATTGTCATCGCCAGACCAGGGAGTCATCTGTACTTCCCTTGTTTTATTTCGATTTATGTCGTAGGTCGGGAAAGCCTATGCCTTCTTCGTGGATGATTTCAAGGCTTGTGCGTTCGATGAATGGAGTTGGTGAGTTGGAGACGGATGAAATTTTTCCTTCAATAGATAGTAGAGTTGGATTATTGCCGGTGGATACACCGGGATGTTCGTCAACCATTTAAAATGGTTTTTCGCCTTTAAGAATTATGATTAAGTTTGTTTAAGTTTGTAGTTTTTAAGTTCGTTAGTTAAGTTTTTTTAATTGTAATCGTTTTTATTATCCTGTTTAATATATATGTTTAAGTTTTTTAAGTTTGTTTGTTATTTAATAATATATTAGTATACGCTAAGAATAAAATCAGAATAATAATGATAATAGATAATTTTAATTTTATTTTCAAACATACTTTTTTAATACTCATTGAACATCGGGACGATGCTACTTCGTAAGTGGGGAGTAGAGTTAGGTTAAAATTCATTAAAATTTTCGAAAAAATAGTTATAAATTATTAAAATTATCAAATTTTTTATTACTTATTAGTTTTAATTTTTTAGATAAATTAAGTAGTTAAGATATAAATATGAATAAAAAATGATATAATTTGGAAGAATAAGTTTTTAATTAAGTAAAGTAAATTAGATATATTATAATTATATTTATGTCTAATTTAGATTTTAACGAGATTTTGAGTTTATATAATTGAGTAATTAATGTTAAATATTGTTTTCATGAAATTATATAGGTATGTTGATATTTATAAGTAAATTTTTTAGAATAATTTTCTTTTCAATATGAATTATGAGTTTGGAATTGGACTAGGGATGACGATTTTTGGCACCACAAAAATATAAACTATAGGCAAATAGCCTACCTAAATAAATTTCCAATTTTTGTTCCTACCTCAGCCTTGATTAGAGTGATCAAGACCTCACTCGAAATTGCCATTATGATTAACTAGAAGTAACCAACCTTTAGCTAATTTTGGTCTACATTTCCTTGAAAATTCTACAAGTTTGTACGTACTTATGAAAAGAGATGAAGACATAAAAGCTAAGTTTTGGTGTATGCTGAGATTGGAAAAATTAGATAAGTATTAGTATATTCGATCTTACCTCATGACACTTGCAAGATAGTCGATTTTGGCAATGAGTTCGGATATGTTAATATTCTATAAAAGAATTAAGAACGAAGCACCATATCTACACAAATCAAATACCAGGTATCTTTCTTATCTTTGATCGACAACTTAAAAATAAAAAGAACATATCGGTTGTAGCTACCAATGATTTGAGTGCAGTAGGGTGTTATCTCGAAATGTCCTATATCACTATGAGGTTTAAAAGCTCCCGATTGCCTGATGATAGTAGTCCAGCTAGGGTATTATCTCGAAATGTCCTATTGCTGGGAAGGCATAGAATGAAAAATAAAAAGTCGAATCATAAGATCTCAAGAATGATTACAAGTTTAAGAAAACCGGACATGTAATTTTCGATCGAAAGAGTAGTACTCCGATCAATCTTGATGAAGCAATGCTTGTAAGTTTGATTTTATACACACACTCACGCTTTTAGTTCTAAAAAAAAAAGAGAGAAAATCTGAAAAATAGTTGGAATAAAAATAGGATGCTATTAATCGAGATTGTTTTTTGATCAAGAATATGAAGATGTAGGTACGTACGACTTGCCTCTTTCTCTTTTTGATTTCTTTTTTCCGATTAACCAACATCTTGAGCCTAAACTTTATAAGCCAATTTGTCAACTACCTGACCAAGTTTACGATTCCAGGATTTCATAATGGTTGCGATTAAAAATAATTCTAATATTTTATATTTACTTATTAAGTATTACATGTACAATTTCATCTAAATAATATTTGATGTTTAAGCTATTTAAGTTATATACACTTTTTGTCTTCTTACAATTTTAAATTAGAATAAGTAATATATTTATAATATTGACAATGTAAATTATATTAAAAATTATAATCTGATCAATTATATTATCTTTTATTACCGCTTATTTTTGCTCGAGGACGATTAAAAGCTAAGAGGGGAGTAGTTGATATACTACTTTTATATGATTAAATATACGTTATATTATTATGTTTTATCAACGAATTCTATATAAAATATATGAAATTATGATATAAATAGTATGAAATGTTAATCTTTATAGTTTAGAGTAGTTAGTAGTAAAACTTAGTAATAATAGTGAAAAATTATCATTTTGTACCGATTTTAGTAAATCGGAATGTCGTGTCAGATTTACGTGGGTATTTGTGGTATTTTATTGCAGATGTATAAGTGAAGACCCCGAGAATCGACATTTTGAAGTATAATCATATCTCTGAAAGGATTTAGAGAATGTCACGAGCTTAAGTGGTCAATCGAATTGCTTAAGTGGTCAAGTGGTCAATCGAAGTGGTCAAGTGGCTAATCGATTTGATTTAGTGGTAATCGAGAAATATCTTCGACAAACGTATGGCTCATCAAAATGACATTTTCTGAAGAAGAGTCCTTCATAAAAGTTGTAGATTTTTCCGAGAGCTTTCCGATGCCTCTTGAATCATGTTGTTTGGAGATCCAGAACTCGAGATATGAATTTTAGAAGTTTTATTCCAAAATATATAAATTATATCCGAAAATTTGAAATTAAGGGGAGATGAATGTGATGATTACACCGGCCCAGTCCGGCTATGACCCGGGCCGGTCCGGCCTTCATCCAAATTTCTATATAAGGAGCATCAGTGCAGAGCAGATAAGGTGTACCAATATATATATACATATAGCATATATATATATCTCCTCCTTCTTATTTTCTTTTTATTTAGTAGTTGTAAATAGGCCTTATGCCAAAAATAATAATACCGTAGTTTTGTTGTAATACTCGGGAAATTATCGGAAGTTCGGTGTTGTTGAAGTCGTTGTAATATCCGGAAGAATACGACCTCTGATTCAGCATTTGTAATCGGGTAAAATTTCTAAAGTATTTACGTTTGTTATGTTTGTTTTTATCTTTTTAGTCGTTATAATGTTTTTAGGCTAAATCTAATAACTAGCCAAAGTTATGTAATCGTTTTATTTCGATCTTTTTGGTAAAAGAATGCTGTCTAAGTAAAATTTTACTAAAATTGATTTAATTGAATCTTTTTCTATTTTGCAACGTATTGATAATATTCGGATTGAAGTAATTAACCAAGATGAATCGCAACATATAACTTAACGATGAACCGACGCAGAAGTTAGGATATGAGATAAAAGATAGAAAAACCGGAGGGTAAAATTGGCCGTGCGAAAGCGTGACAACGGAATCCTATTTCCTACCCGGGGGCGATTTGTCTTGGGAAAGATGAATCTTATTAAATTTGTGCTCAAGATCGTAATAATGTTAAAATCAACGGTTTAATTGAAACTAACACCGGAAAGTTAAATCGATCCGCCTGACAACCGGAGCCTTTTGAATAACATCGGCCGTCTGACAAACGGAATAACCTCTTTTATCCAGGGTAGATTTGTACTCGGTACTGCTCGACTAACCGAGATTAGAATGGGGCGTTGTGGAGATTAAACCGATGACAATCTGACATATGACAATTTCATACGCTCGTGTGAGGAGGAATTGTTAACCTCGGGAGTGCACCGTTTCATTTACTCAATTGGACCTAATATAAAAGGAAAGATCGAGCACATTCCGTTTACTGAAAAAGATCGTATAAATCAATTATATAAATTTTGGCTAGTTCTATAAAATTATCTCCGTCTAGTCTATTATTATAAACTATATATTGGTATATATATATATATATATATATATATATATATATATATATATATATATATATATATATATATATATATATATATTTTACAATCCATGTACATCTATATATATTATATTAGAATAACTTTTAAATTACGCATTTACTTTATGTTAAATAATAGTAATCTGTGTTATAAAATTGCGGTTTAGATCGAGTTAATAACAGCTCTTTGGTGTTTAACCACACTTAAAGGAATTACCACGTTTCCCTGAGGATTCGATACTCTGACTCACCACACTAGCACTATAATTTGACCCGGTACACTGCCAGTAAGGATTGTATAGCATAGAAAGCGTCCGTCAGTAGACTGTGGACCATCCACCGGAAAACTGATATCGTCTAAACGCTCACAATTGCTATTGCGAATATCCTGCACACTTGAAAAACAAAACAAAACGGACCTCGGGGGTGATGACGGTTAAAATATACCTATTTATGTCATCAATTATAACCTTAAATCGGAGTTAATTATATATATTTTATATTAAATCACTTGTTTATATGTATTATTTAATGTTAAGTGATTATTAATATGATTTTTGGTATTTAGCCGTTTTTATTATTAAAGGCCAATTTATTTGTGCGATAAATGCTGATTTTGCAGAGCATGATAAATCGGGTGGATAAATGTCATTCAATCAGTGAATCTCAAGATAATAAGGAAGAAAATTGGAGCATTAATCAGGAGACAAATCAGATCAGCGTAGAAGAGTGCAGTGGGGAACAAGTTAACAAGAAAACACGATTAACATGTGCTGAGAGAGGCTCGGTCGACCGAGCCACTTCATTCGGTCGACCGAGGCATGTGGTTCGGCCACCCGAAGCTATCCAGACCGAAAACGCGTGCATATCTTCTAGATCCATCCTATGTCGGCAAAATCCTCTATATAAGCAGCAGCTACGAAATTGAGAACACACACCACTACAACACAGAACAATTTCTACAATTTGAGTTTTAAGTTTTAGTTTTCTTTTCTTTTCTTTATGTTCGTTCATTGTGGATTCATTGGATTCTCCGGTTGGGGAGCGCATTAAAGAGTGGGAGTCACTCTCGTCTTCGAGGGTATGACTATTCAATTATGCAATCTTTATTCGTAGATCTGATGTATTTTATTATGGAGTAGTTTTTCTTGTATTGATTGCGTGATGTAGATTAATTTACGAACCCATGTGTTTAGGTTAGAAACGTTAAGAAGTAATCATGATTTGTACCAACACAGAACTGTGTTCGGTCGACCGAGACATGTCATTCGGTCGCCCGAGTGCTGTCGTTCGGTCGACCGAGCGTGGTGATGTGTAGGGCAATATTATGATCGGCTTCGACTACGTCGATTCTCTTGAATTGGAATTAAAACGAGTAATTAAACCTGATCAACTTAATTATTTGTCATCATAATTTAACATGAAACCCAAAAAGTGATTGTTACTTAGGATATAGATTGAATCGGCATCTAAGAAGTACGCCTTACCCTAGGAATGTTGCTTAGATGAGTGATAGCGTCGAAAAAGTCATCTAAGATTTAGCGGTTGTTTGTAGTGGATATCTGGCTATAAAAGTGTATAAAAGTGGTGTATGCCGGTAGTGCCCGGTGGCGGCAATGACTGGCGGCGGTGGTGCTTTCGTAAGAGTGGAGAGAGTGGGGGAATTTGGCTTTGCCATGCTTTTTATTGATTAAATTGTGTCCCTTGAATGGGTTACATTGGGGCCTTATTTATAGGGAAATTACCGACTAAAGTTCGGTTTATTTACAAGTAAGGACATAGTACAAACAGATATTTTAGCTACGTAGCGGGCTCGTAGCGGAGTCGATAGGTGGCGGTCCCGATGGCCTTGCCGACCGTTGTATCTTTTATATCATTGTCTCGCCTGGACTTGAGGTAGCTCTTCCTCTAAATGTTATGATCGAGGTCGCTGGTGGACCTGTAATCTCTTTTGTCGTCGCATAAGGTTGAGGGTTTGGAACTGATCCGAAGGCTCGCGGCTCTAATTTGGCTTGCGAGCTCGCGGGCTGTAATGACCGGTGGCCTCATCCACTATTTTGGTGGCCGGACGGACCCGGATAAGGATCCGCGGGCCGGATTACGATTTATCCCTACCAATGGCCCCCTACTCCGTGCCTTAAGCATTTTCCCAGAATGGTTGGTGGGGAGTAAAGTCTGCTGATCCGTTGCCTTGAAACTGTGATGGCTTGCTATTGTGGCAGATTGTTTGATAGCTTTATCTAAATGCCGTACTCAGAGTAGGTCTTTTCGTTGCTTGCGTGTAGTTGATGAAATTCCCTTCTTGTGGCTTGAGAGCTTTAAGTCTTATAGAAGGCTCGCTCGAAGGCGAGTTCCGAATATGACGCCGAACTGAAGGTCGGTCTTTTAAAATATGATGCCGAACTGAGGGTCGGTCTTATAAAATATGATGCCGAACTGAGGGTCGGTCTTATAAAACATTCGCTCGAAGGCGAATTCCAAATATGATGCCGAACTGAAGGTCGGTCTTATAAAACATGATGCCGAACTGAGGGTCGGTCTTATAAAACATGATGCCGAACTGAGGTCTTATAAAACATTCGCTCGAAGGCGAATTCCAAATATGATGCCGAACTGAAGGTCGGTCTGATAAAACATGAAGCCGAACTGAGGGTCGGTCTTATAAAACATGATGCCGAACTGAGGGACGGTCTTATAAAATATGATGCCGAACTGAGGGTCGGTCTTATAAAACATTCGCTCGAAGGTGAATTCCAAATATGATGCCGAACTGAAGGTCGGTCTTATAAAACATGATGCCGAACTGAGGGTCGGTCTTATAAAATATGATGCCGAACTGAGGGTCGGTCTTATAAAACATTCGTTCGAAGGCAAATTCCAAATATGATGCCGAACTGAAGGTCGGTCTTATAAAACATGATGCCGAACTGAGGGTCGGTCTTATAAAACATGATGCCGAACTGAGGTCTTATAAAACATTCGCTCGAAGGAGAATTCCAAATATGATGCCGAACTGAAGGTCGGTCTGATAAAACATGATGCCGAACTGAGGGTCGGTCTTATAAAACATGATGCCGAACTGAGGGTCGGTCTTATAAAATATGATGCCGAACTG
This sequence comes from Gentiana straminea, assembly GCA_036785695.1. Lineage (NCBI taxonomy): Eukaryota > Viridiplantae > Streptophyta > Magnoliopsida > Gentianales > Gentianaceae > Gentiana > Gentiana straminea. The sequence continues at coordinate 274,056 of JAVUPR010000337.1, forward strand.
AGGGTCGGTCTTATAAAACATTCGCTCGAAGGCGAATTCCAAATATGATGCCGAACTGAAGGTCGGTCTTATAAAACATGATGCCGAACTGAGGGTCGGTCTTATAAAATATGATGCCGAACTGAGGGTCGGTCTTATAAAAAAATCGCTCGAAGGCGAATTCCAAATATGATGCCGAACTGAAGGTCGGTCTTATAAAACATGATGCCGAACTGAGGGTCTGTCTTATAGGAGGCTTTAGGTGGCAATTAACCTGAGCCTTTTAGTGGCTTTAATGGGTGTATAGCCTTGACTTTATTGGATTTGGCATCTTGGGCTTTTAGCCTAGCCGATGACGAAGCTGTAATTGGGCGAGTAGCCTAAGCTTCTGAGGACTTGGCATCTTGGGCTTTTATGCCTAGCCGATTCGAAGCTGTAATTGGGCGAGTAGCCTAAGCTTATGAGGATTTGGCATCTTGGGCTTTTATGCCTAGCCTGTGGCGAAGTCGTATTTGGGTGGATAGCCTTGACTTCATATGATTTGGCATCTTGGGCTTTTATGCCTAGCCGATTCGAAGCTGTAATTGGGCGAGTAGCCTAAGCTTCTGAGGATTTGGCATCTTGGGCTTTTATGCCTAGCCTGTAGCGAAGTCGTATTTGGGCGGATAGCCTTGACTTCATATGATTTGGCATCTTGGGCTTTTAGCCTAGCCTATTGATGCCGCGCTATTAAGCGGACGGACTTGTTGTTGGTGAAGAGAAATCCCAGTTCGTTGACGAGCTGATCTATGTAAGAAGGCTCGTCCCGCCATTTTTGGACGGGAGAGTTCCAATAAGAAGTGCAATCATTTGGTTTGTAGAAATAAAACCCGATGGGAGCTGATATCTTGAGAGCTTGTAATTTGCATATTTGCTTTGCATCTTGCAATGATTTTTCCAAGTGTTTTTGAATTTTTATCTTTATTTTTACTAGAAAAATTCCCTCTTTTTCGAGTCCTCTGTCTGGGTCATCTGCCATTGATAGGGATAAATGGTAATCCGGCCTGCGGATCCTTATCCGGGTCCGTCCGGCCACCAAAATAGTGGATGAGGCCACCGGTCATTACAGCCCGCGAGCTCGCAAGCCAAATTAGAGCCGCGAGCCTTCGGATCAGTTCCAAACCCTCAACCTTATGCGACGACAAAAGAGATTACAGGTCCGCCAGCGACCTCGATCATAACATTTAGAGGAAGAGCTACCTCAAGTCCAGCGAGACAATGATATAAAAGATACAACGGTCGGCAAGGCCATCAGGACCGCCACCTATCGACTCCGCTACGAGCCCGCTACTGTAGCTAAAATATCTGTTTGTACTATGTCCTTACTTGTAAATAAACCGAACTTTAGTCGGTAATTTCCCTATAAATAGGGCCCCAATGTAACCCATTCAAGGGACACAATTTAATCAATAAAAAGCATGGCAAAGCCAAATTCCCCCACTCTCTCCACTCTTACGAAAGCACCACCGCCGGCAGCCATTGCCGCCACCGGGCACCACCGGCATACACCACTTTTATACACTTTTATAGCCAAATATCCACTACAAACAACCACTAAATCTTAGATGACTTTTTCGACGCTATCAATGAGGTTACGGTTTATACCGGCATCCCTAGTTTCGTAATTGTGTCAGAAGTTATATGAGATGGAGGCATTAAAAGGCGAAGTCACGTAATGGAGGCACGATGATTTAGATGGCCTAACCGGAGCTAAATCTACCGTAGGGGATGACTCCCGTAGTCATAATAATTAATCCTTAACGTTTGTTTTATCTCGTTATCATCCTAATTCACATGGGGGAGTTATAATCTACTAGCGTAATCAATACCATTTGTTTAGATAATATCAACCGTATTATCCGTGTTTTAGTAGTCTTTAGTTTGTCTTTGTGGTGTTTTGTGTCTTGTGGTTGTCACTATTTTATTTACTGCATTTAGTTGGTCGTAGACCGCCCTTTCAATTTAGTTCTAATAGGATAAAGTTGTGTTTTATTTGTGCCGAGTCTCTGTGGGATCGACCTCGACTCTATCTAGCTATACTACAATTGAACCTAGTTCTCTTGCTAGTGTTTTAGTAGGCATCAAGTAGGCGTCAAGTTAATAATTTAACTTGACCTCCATCAAGTTTTTGGCGCCGTTGCCGGGGACTTGAGTCATTAAATTAGGATATAGCTTATTTTGTTAGAACTGGATTCGTGAATATTCTGTGAATAAGAGTCTGTATATTAAACAGTGTGGAAAAAAAAAGAGTTCGGTCGACCGAACCACAGCTCTCGGTCGACCGAGAATTTATTTTATTTTCTGTTTTCTGTTCTGTATTAGTTTTATGATATTCGGCTTCTGTTTTATTTACGTTTTCTTTTCTCAAACTTATTACGAGTCTGTTTTAGTTTTATTTAGTTAGTTAAAGGCCTAGCCTTTACTAGTGATTAATTGTTTTATTGTTGTTTATTATTTTATAGTACGCTACTCGGAAATCGAAGGAACCGCTTGAGCCTTATAATCCTGAAATAGAGAAATTTGCGAGAAGGAATAGGAAGTTAGCTAGGGAACTGGCTAAACAAGGAGAAGAGGATCCAAATCTTGAGGAAAGCGAGCAAGGAGTGGAAGAAGGACATACAACCGATCATTCTCAACAATCTGAATCTGAAGCAGAAATGGAAGGCAATCCAGTCAATCCAAACCAGGTACCTAATACTGTTATTAATCCTGTTATTAATAATTCCAATAATGTGAATCTTAATGCTAATAATGAGAACCAAGCCCTAGCTCAAGGAGCGAGGCGAACTCTGCAAAGTTATGCAACGCCCACTATTGAGCAATTCATTCCCGCTATCGTAGCACCGCAAGATGCTGCGGAAGTCTATCACCCTAGGCCTAATGTAATTCAAATGGTGACCAACTATTCTACTTTTCATGGAATTCAGAACGAGGATCCTGGTGTTCACGTGACGAATTTCTTGGAAATCGTTAGCACAGTGAAACCAGAATTAATCCCGGAGGGGAACATTCGTCTTAAGCTTTTCCCTTTCACTTTGAAAGATAAAGCTAAGCAATGGCTTCTCTCTTTAGAGGCTGGATCAATCACTACTTGGGAACAATTGTTGCAAAAATTCATGAATAAGTATTTTCCCTTGGGAAAAACCTTTAAGTTACGCAAAGACATCCTAGGATTTAAGCAACAACCTGGGGAGAGTTTTGACCAAGCTTGGGAGCGTTTCAAGGAAGCTATGAGGAAGTGTCCTCATCATGACATCTCTCTTTGGCTTTTAATGCAAACTTTTTACCATGGGTTGAGAGAGACTGAGAAAATTAGAGTAGACGCCTCCAGCAATGGAGCGTTTGTTCTTTTATCTCCTGAGGAGGCACAAGGGAAGATGGAGCAAATAGCGATGAATAGTCATTGGGGGGGGCAATGACATAGCTACTGTGAAGATGGCCGCTGACATATTTGAGGATAGTGCGTCTACCAAAATCTTAGAACAATTGTCTGTTATCAACAATAAGGTAGATGGATTGCAAGAGAGGATGGCAAGAGTAGAGAAAGGGGCTGGAATCGAGGTAGCACCTCAAAGTGAGAATGCTGGTACTGAAGAAGCCAATTATATCGGGGGAGGATACAGGCCTAATCATAACCATCCTGGATTCCGATATAGTGACATTAATGCAGGAGAAAGGCCTAAACCGCCTACCACTTATGTACCACACAAACTAAAACTTTTGGTTGGGAAGGCTGCGATAGAAAAATTGAGTAATGTCGTCACTGACAATATGGGACAACTTTCAAAATCTATGGCTGATTTAGCCACTAACTTTAGCCAATATTGTCAGAAGACCGATGCTAAGGTGACCAATCAAGAAGCTCTAGTCCAAAACCTCACGCACCGAGATAGGACAACTAGCCGAGCAAGTCTCAACTAGACCTCTGGAGGGTTGCCAAGCAACACTGAGAAGAACCCTAAGGATTTGAATGCGATCATGACAAGGAGTGGAAAAGAAGTAACTCCACCATCCCTGCAAGAGAAAGAGAAAATCACAAAGAATAAGGATGGTGAGCCAAGCAATGAGACTAATACTTCCGAGTCTTTGCCTGAGCAAAGAACGTATAAAGAACCTGCTGGCCCTAGAGTTGAACTTTACGATAACAAGTATCCAATTTTCACTGATGTCGATCCTTCAACTCTACCATACCCTCCACCAAAGCCGAAGCCTAAGTTTGATAATAAGAGGTATAAGAAGTTCGTGGATATGTTTAGTAAGTTACAAATCAATATACCCCTAGTTGAAGCACTAGCTGAAATGCCTGAGTACACCAAGTTTTTAAAAGACGCCGTCTCAACTAAAAGGAAACTTTTAGATTTAGAGACCATATGCCTTAATGAGGAGTGCTCAGCCATTCTTCAACATAAGTTACCCTCAAAATGGAAAGATCCGGGAAGCTTTCTCATTCCCTGCACCATAGGTAACGTATGTTTAAACAAAGCTTTGTGTGATCTAGGAGCTAGCGTGAACCTGATGCCACTATCTATTTTTCGGAAGCTAGGCATGAAAGATCTTAAGAAGACCTCAATCACACCGCAATTAGCGACCATTCCGTCAAAGAACCATGTGGAGTGGTTGAGGATGTGCTAGTAAGAGTTGAAAAGTTTGTATTTCCTGTCGACTTTGTGGTATTAGATATGGAAGCTAACTACGAAGTGCCCTTGATATTAGGGAGACCTTTCATGGCCACTAGTAGAACGCTAATTGATGTTTACAAGGGCGAGTTAGTGTTAAGAGTGAATGAAGAGAGAGTTGCATTCAATGTCTTCGACACTATGAAGCAACCTGATGATGGAGAGGATGCATGTTTCATGTTAGATTCCATTGATAGGATCGTTCAAGAATTTCAACAACATGAAAGTATAAAGGATTTCTTGGATGCTGTCTTAGAAGAAGAAGATGAAGTCAAGTACGTGAGTAGTGAGGAGGAGAAGATGATATGGCCAGGATGTAGTAGAGGGACCCCAAGGCCTGTAGAGGAAGTAAGTGCTGCGGAGATTGAAAGATTCTATCATAGACCAACGTGGCATAAGTACTTCGAACTTAAACTCACTGGTCAAAAGTTGAAGACCTCTTTGGAAGAGCCTCCCACAAATTTGACTTTAAAACCTCTTCCTGCAAATTTGAAGTATGTATTTCTTCAAGATGAGACTTTGCCGCTAATTATATCTTCTTCCTTGACGGACTTACAAGAGGAAAAACTAATGAGAGTTCTGAGAGAGTACCGCGGAGCATTTGGATGGACCATAGCTGACGTTAAGGGCATTAGTCCTAGCTTATGTATGCACAAGATCTCCGTGGACCCTGAAAAGAAAGCGGTTGCACAACCTCAGAGGCGTTTAACTCCACAATCAAAATAAATTGGTTAGGGATGAGGTTATAAAAATGCTAGAAATGGGAATTATATTTCCAATTCCTGATAGCGAATGGGAAAGCCCTATCCATGTAGTTCCCAAAAAGGGAGGATTGACGGTGCAAGCCAATGAGTTGAATGAGTTAATTCCTGTGAGGCTAATCACCGGTCATCGAGTATGCATAGACTTTAGGAAACTAAATGATGCGACTCGTAAGGACCATTTTCCTCTTCCCTTCATCGATCAAATGCTCGAGAGACTAAGCGGGCATGCTTTCTATTGTTTTCTTGACGGGTATTCGGGATACTATCAAATCCACATATCGCCCGAAGATCGTGAGAAAACAACGTTTACATGCCCATATGGGACATTTGCATATAATCGAATGCCATTTGGATTGTGTAACGCTCCCGCGACATTTCAACGATGTATGATGTCATTATTTGCGGATATGGTGGAAGACTTCTTGGAAATCTTTATGGATGATTTCTCCGTGTTTGGAGACGATTTCGATTCATGTCTCACACATCTAGCACGAGTGTTGAAGAGATGTGAAGAGACGAATCTTGTGCTTAACTGGGAGAAATGTCATTTGATGGTTACGGAAGGTATAGTACTAGGCCACCGCATATCAAAGAACGGTATAGAGGTGGATAGAGCCAAATTTGAGGTGATCGAGAAACTACCTCCACCTACTAATCTTAAAACTTTGCGAGGTTTTTTCGGCCACGCCGGATTTTATCGTAGGTTTATCAAGGACTTTTCCCTAATCTCTAGACCTCTTACCGAATTATTGGCCAAGGATGTGCCATTCGTGTTTTCCAATGAGTGCATAAAAGCTTTCAACGAAATAAAAAGTAGACTGATTACTGCACCCGTTATGGTCGCACCGGATTGGGATTTTCCGTTTGAACTGATGTGTGATGCAAGTGATACTGCTGTTGGCGCCGCTTTGGGTCAAAGAAAAGAAAAGATTTTTAGGCCTATTTATTATGCAAGCCGGACTTTGAATGCTGCCCAAAGAAATTACGCCACAACGGAGAAGGAACTTTTGGCCGTTATCTTTGCTTTTGACAAGTTTAGATCTTACTTAGTGGGATCTAAAGTCACTGTGTGGACTGACCATGCGGCTCTTAAGTATCTCCTAGCAAAGCAAGATTCAAAGCCTAGATTGTTGAGATGAATTCTACTGCTGCAAGAATTTGACGTAGAAATCCGAGATAAGAAAGGAAGTGAGAACGTGGTGGCCGATCATCTATCGTGCTTACAATTAGAGGATGGTGAGGAATTACCTGAGATAGGAGAATCTTTTCCTGATGAACAACTTTTCTCCATCACTACCATCGGGGGACATGATGATTGTATTGCAGTTTCTTCGCGAATAGAGGTTGTGAAGGAGAAGAAGCAACCATGGTTTAGTTTGTTTGTTAATTATCTATCCGCAAAGTACCTACCACCAAATCTCACCGTCCAAGAAAAGAAAAAATTCTTTAAAGATCTTAGACACTATTATTGGGATGAGCCTTATTTGTTTAAGCTAGGATCCGATAATGTTTTTCGAAGGTGTGTGCCGAGAGGAAGAGTATAATAGTATCCCGAAGCATTGTCATTCTTATGAAGTTGGAGGACACTACGGGGGAGATAAAGCGTGGCTAAGGTCCTCCAATGCGGTTTTTATTGGCCGACATTGTTTAAGGATGCACACCAATATGCAAAAGCATGTCATGCTTGTCAAATGACATGAAATATTTCACGGAGGAATGAGATGCCACTAAAGAGCATCTTAGAAGTAGAACTTTTTGACGTTTGGGGAATAGATTTCGTTGGACCCTTCACTTCATCATTATCTAACCGATATATCTTAGTTGCTGTTGATTATGTATCCAAATGGGTTGAGGCCATTGCTTCCCCTACTAACGATGCTAGGGTTGTGGTTAGATTCTTGAAAAAGAGTATTTTTACAAGGTTTGGGACGCCTAGGACGATTATAAGCGACAATGGTAGTCATTTTTTAATAAACCTTTTGAAAGGCTGATGATTAAGTATGGGGTTCGACATAAGCTAGCAACCGCATATCACCCCCAGACTAGTGGACAGGTAGAAGTCACCAATCGAGAGATAAAGCGTATCCTGGAGAAAACTATCAATACGACTAGGAAGGATTGGTCGTTACGTTTAGACGACGCTTTATGGGCTTATAGGACTGCATATAAAACCTCGATTGGAATGTCACCGTATAGGATTGTTTTTGGAAAGGCATGTCATCTACCTGTGGAACTGGAGCACCGGGCCATGTGGGCAACAAGGATGCTAAATTTTGATGAGACGTTGGTTGGTGAGAAGAGGATGTTAGAATGAACTCGCCTGGAGGAGTTTCGTTTAGAGGCGTACGAGAATGCCATGATTTTCAAGGAGCGCACGAAAAAGTTCCATGACAAAATTTTTTTGGAGAGGACCTTTCAAGAGGGTGATCTGGTTCTCTTGTACAATTCGCACTTAAGACTCTTCCCGTGTAAGTTGAAATCAAGATGGTGTGGCCCATTTCAAGTACAACAAGGCTTTCCTTCATACCGGAGCGGTGGAGCTATTCAATTTTAAAGATGGGTCCAGATTTGTGGTCAATGGACATCGTGTGAAGCATTATCAAGGGCTTCCGCCTGATGCTGAGGAGGAGGTTTTGTACCTCGATGACCCTGTCTATGAATAAACCATCTTGAACTGAGTCGAGCTAGCGACTATAAATTTAGAACTACTACCTATAACTATCTTTTTCGTTTTTCTTTTTAATAAAGTAGCATGCGCCTATCACGGTTTTTTTCATCTCGTCATGTTCCGAGTCTAAGTTCGGAATAAATGAGGTTTTTTCCTTGATAGCCGTCATGTGAGTTTTTATTTTGGTTTAAATCCCTTTTGGTCTTGTCCATGGCAGTATAAAGTAAAGTGGCTTAAACTGTTTTTAGATATCTATATCTAATTACTGCCACATTATTTTATAACTTCCATAGACATGGTATTTGACGATTTTGTGGAGCTTGTTTGCTTGTACAGGATGTGTCTGTCTCTCCACGATGTGCCGATGATTACTCCGATATTGTTTCTTTACTTGGGAGCCGTTTCCGCAGCTAAGTCTTTCATCTTGCACTCTCATTTATTTTTGTCATTGAGGACAATGCCATGTTTAAGTGGGGGGCAAGGGACTTAGCTATATGTTGAAAATATATGTTGAAAAAGTCAAGGGGAACCGGAATACTGAGACAATATTGAGCCAAATTTAAAAAATTTTATGGATAAATGCCAAGTTGTTTAACTCGTACCCTTAAACTTGTGAAGCTCTTATACTTAGAATTGATAGGAAAGGAACCAAGCTGCATGAGTACGTGGTCATATTATATTTTTGCGATAAATTGTTAGTAAACTTAAGGATATTCATGCCAACAATTGCAAGTAGTTAGGTATTGTTCAATTACTCAACATGTGAATCGCTTAGTACCGCATGAGTTATAATAATTGAAAGAAGTATGTGTACATTGCGTAGATAATTGGTTATGAGGACCTAGTGTCGATATTTGTCGACCGATGTATTCGATCTTCTAGCCAACAAAAGCGGAGTAATAAGCTTGGGACGTACCTGTGTTTTGACAATGCATTAAAACACTGGGCTTGTAGTAACATTACCAAAGTAGCCCCACGCTTGTGGTAATATTCGATGCTATGCTTAATCTAAGATAGGGGGATGCTCTATGAAAAGTTTTCTTCCTTGAGATTAGTAGTATTCGAAAAATATGCAAAATTGAAGAAATTTTTTTTTTCAAATTTTTAGAGGCTTTGAGTAGTACTCGGTCTCCAAGTCCAAAAACCCTATAGATACGCTCTTGCTTATTGTTCTAGTGCTTTAACCATTGCAAGGCATAAGAAGTATGAATGCTAATGTTGGTGAATTTTGATATGAAGTCTGCATAAGCTCTAATCTTGCTACATTAATATAAAACCAATGCACATGCACACAATCACTTCGATTCATAGCGAGTAGTGAATAATGCTTATCTTATGAGCATGATTGGTATGAGTTGACTCGGGTTTCTTGTGTAAGTATGAGATGACCAAGGAAAATGTTGTCTTGGGGAATGACTTATTGATGCTTTGTTCGGGACGAAGCAAAGTTTAAGTGGGGGGCATTTTGATGACGGTTAAAATATACCTATTTATGTCATCAATTATAACCTTAAATCGGAGTTAATTATATATATTTCATATTAAATCACTTGTTTATATGTATTATTTAATTTTAAGTGATTATTAATATGATTTTTTGTATTTAGCCGTTTTTATTATTAAAGGCCAATTTATTTGTGCGATAAATGCTGATTTTGCAGATCATGATAAATCGGGAGGATAAATGTCATTCAATCAGTGAATCTCAAGATAATAAGGAAGAAAATCAGAGCATTAATCAAGAGACAAATCAGATTAGCGTAGAAGAGTGCAGTGGGGAACAAGTTAACAAGAAAACACGATTAACATGTGCTGAGAGAGGCTCGGTCGACCGAGCCACTTCATTCGGTCGACCGAGGCATGTGGTTCGGCCACCCGAAGCTATCCAGACCGAAAACGCGTGCATATCTTCTAGATCCATCCTATGTCGCCAAAATCCTCTATATAAGCAGCAGCTACGAAATTGAGAACACACACCACTACAACACATAACAATTTCTACAATTTGAGTTTTAAGTGTTAGTTTTCTTTTCTTTTCTTTATGTTCGTTCATTGTGGTTTCATTGGATTCTCCGGTTGGGGAGCGCATTAAAGAGTGGGAGTCACTCTCGTCTTCGAGGGTATGACTATTCAATTATGCAATCTTTATTCGTAGATCTAATGTATTTTATTATGGAGTAGTTTTTCTTGTATTGATTGCGTGATGTAGATTAATTTACGAACCCATGTGTTTAGGTTAGAAATGTTAAGAAGTAATCATGATTTGTACCAACACAGAACTGTGTTCGGTCGACCGAGACATGTCATTCGGTCGCCCGAGTGCTGTCGTTCGGTCGACCGAGCATGGTGATGTGTAAGGCAATATTATGATCGGCTTCGACTACGTCAGATTCTCTGATTTGGAATTAAAACGAGTAATTAAACCTGATCAACTTAATTATTTGTCATCATAATTTAACATGAAACCCAAAAAGTGATTGTTACTTAGGATATAGATCGAATCGGCATCTAAGAAGTACGCCTTACCCTATGAATGTTGCTTAGATGAGGTTACGGTTTATACCGGCATCCCTAGTTTCGTAATTGTGTCAGAAGTTATATGAGATGGAGGCATTAATAGGCGAAGTCACGTAATGGAGGCACGATGATTTAGATGGCCTAACCGGAGCTAAATCTACCTTAGGGGATGACTCCCGTAGTCATAATAATTAATCCTTAACGTTTGTTTTATCTCGTTATCATCCTAATTCACATGGGAGAGTTATAATCTACTAGCGTAATCAATACCATTTGTTTAGATAATATCAACCGTATTATCCATGTTTTAGTAGTCTTTAGTTTGTATTTGTGGTGTTTTGTGTCTTGTGGTTGTCACTATTTTATTTACTGCATTTAGTTGGTCGTAGACCGCCCTTTCAATTTAGTTCTAATAGGATAAAGTTGTGTTTTATTTGTGCCGAGTCTCTGTGGGATCGACCTCGACTCTATCTAGCTATACTACAATTGAACCTAGTTCTCTTGCTAGTGTGTTAGTAGGCATCGAGTTAATAATTTAACTTGACCTCCATCAGGGGGTAGGGGCACAAAAGATGATAGACAAGGCATTATCATGGAACAAAGCATAAGCAATGCAAAAATTGACAAAAACCGAATCTATGTGAAAAGTAGTGCACAAATGTAACATCGGCATCAAGGAAGGAATCACATGGATTTTTCAAATTCAACTCATGCAAGTTACCTGGTCACAAAAACCGACACCAAAACCCAAGACGACGAAGACAAAACTAACCCCCTTATTCAACAAAAAAACAAAATAATCCAAAATAATAAAAAAAACTATTCTTATTATTGGGTTGCCTCCCAACAAGCGCCTTTCTTTAGTGTCTTTGGCTAGACACACGTACTATTCAGCCTGGATCAGGCCACTTAATCTTCCTTCCGGCCACTACTTCGTGTAAGCTCTGGTCATTAGTGTGGCTACAGAAACAACATCTCACACATGGGGTCAAGTTCTTTACCGCTTTCCAAACATTCTTAATTTTCCCCATTGTAGACTTCTTCTTCAGTTTCTTCTTTAACTTGGCCTCCCTTTCATACTCTTCCATGTCCCAACTCCCGGCCATAACTTGCTCGACCAAGCCACCGCCGTCATCCTCGAAAACAAGTCGGGCGAGAATTCTTCAAGCTCATTGACTTACGGTCATACCACACCCGAGGATGTCGAGGAAATGAATAATCAAAGGTTTTTCTTTAGTTTGACCAATATAGTGCTTGCACCTTTGACCATTTACTCTAAATGGATGGTCACCATGACCTCTCAGCTCTAAAACAACTCCGGGAATAATTTGAAGAATTTCAAAGGGGCCGGACCAACGCGTCCTCAACTTCCTAGGAAACAGATGTAACCTGGAATTATAAAGTAAGACTTGCTCCCCAACTTGAAATTCTCGCTTCGGATTTTAGCATCATGAAGGAGTTTCATTCTCGTCCTTGCTAATCCCGGCACTCTCGTAGGCCAGGAGTCTAAACTCATCCAATTCATGCAACCGCATCGCCGATGTTCACCACATGATCGGGCATCAAAGTTCAAGAACTTAATGGCCCAATACGCTTTATGCTCTAATTCGACCGGCAAGTGGCACGGTTTTCCATACACCATCTGATAGGGAGATGTACCCATAGGGGTCTTATAGGCAGTTCGATATGCCCACAGTACGTCATCCAACTTTAGACTCCAGTCTTTTCTATGACTGTTAACTGTTTTCTCCAGGATCCTCTTTAAACTTTGGTTGCTTCTTTCAACCTGACCACTAGTCATAGGATGATATGGTGTACCAGTTTTATGCCGGACACCATATTTCTCAAGCACTTTCTCCAGGGTCGGTTGCAAAAGTGTGTCCCTTCATCACTAATCAAGGCGCGTGGACACCCGAATCTCACGAAGATATTTTTCTTTAGAAACTTCATGACCGTCTTGTGATCATTGTGAGAAGTGGCTTGAGCCTCCACCCATTTCGATACGTAATCCACGCAGACTAAGATGTATTTATTTCCACAAGATGATAGGAATGGTCCCATAAAATCGATACCCCATACATCAAAGACTTCGCATTCTAGGATGGGTTTCAATGGCATGTCGAAACGCCTTGTTAAAGTTCCGGTTCTTTGACACCTATCACAAGCTTTACAGAAAGCTTCTGTATCTTTAAAGATCGTGGGCCAATAGAATCCGGATTGAAAGATTTTAGCAACGGTTTTCCAAGGACCAAAGTGACCGCCAGTGGGTCCACTGTGGCATTGCTCAATAATATCACGTTGCTCAGATTCAGGACATATCTTCTCAGCAAACCATCTTTACAAATCTTGAAGAGGTAGGGTTCATCCCAAACGAATGTTTTCAAATCAGAGAAGAATTTCTTCTTCTCCTGATAGGACAATTTTGGATCAAGATATTGGGAATGAAGGTAGTTTACGATGGAAGAATACCATGGAACATCTGGAGCACAACCGTCGATAAGCATGATATTCTCCAGAGGAAAGTAAAGATCTATATCGTCAGGGTCATCCTTTTCCTCATTCAACATTCTTGAGACATGATCAGCCACTACGTTTTCACTACCCTTTTTGTCTTTAATTTGGACATCAAACTCTTGTAGGATCAGTATCCAACGTAGTAAGCGCGGTTTAGCCTATTTCTTAGTCATCAGATATCGCAAAGCAGCGTGATCGGTCCACACAATCACTTGAGCACCCAAACAAGTAACTACGAAACTTGTCCATAGCAAAGACTACGGCCAATAATTCCTTTTCGTCGTCGTGTAGTTTACTTGAGACGGATTCGGTGTATGACCGGCGTAATAGATTGGCTGGAATTTCCCTTTTATTCTCTGTCCTAAGACTTCACCAACAACATAGTTTGATGCATCGCACATAAGCTCGAAGGGGAGATTCCAGTCAGGCGAAATAAGGATCGGCGCGGAGATTAATTGACTTTTAAGCTCCTCAAACGCTTGCTTGCAACTTTCATCAAAATCGAATACAACGTCTTCTTTAAGTAGTGTAGACAGGGGCTTGGTTATCTTGGAAAAGTCTTGAATGAATCTCCTATAGAAACCGACATGTCCAAGAAAAGCTCTGACTTCACGAACATTCTTAGGATAACTCATCTTCTCGATAGCTTCTACTTTGGCTCTGTCTACTTCAATACCTTTGGCGGAGATCTTGTGGCCAAGAACTATCCCCTCATCTACCATGAAATGGCACTTTTCCCAATTTAGCACTAAGTTCTTTTCCACACATCTGGATAAGACCTGGTCAAGATTATCAAGACAATCATCGAAGGATTGACCAAAGACCGAAAAGTCATCCATGAAAATTTCCATACACTTTTCAACTAGCCCGTCAAAGATAGCCAGCATACATCTTTGAAATGTAGCTGGGGCATTGCAAAGACCAAATGGCATTCGCCTGTAAGCGAATGTACCATAAGGACAGGTGAAAGTGGTCTTTTCTTGGTCGACCGGATCTATGGGTATCTGAAAATATCCTGAATATCCGTCCAGGAAACAGTAGAATGCGTGTCCCGCCAGACGCTCAAGCATCTGATCAATGAAAGGAAGGGGGAAGTGATCTTTCATTGTTACTTCATTGAGTTTCCTGTAATCAATGCAGACTCTGTAACCAGTAACAAGCCTCAATGCTATTTCTTCTCTCTTCTCATTCTTCTTAATAGTAATTCCTCCTTTCTTGGGAACTACCTGAGTAGGGGATACCCATTCACTGTCAGCGATTGTGTATATGATACCCATATCTAAAAGCTTGATAATTTCCTTCTTGACCACCTCTTGCATATGAGGGTTGAGCCTCCTCTGGGGCTGTCAAACACATTTCACACCCTCTTCAGTCTTGATTTTATGCATACAGATGTCAGGAGATATCCCTCTGATGTCTCCTACTTGCCAACCAAAGGCTTTCTCATTTTTCCTCAAGACGTTTACCAGCTTCATTTCTTCTAATCGAGACGGCTTGCGAGATATAATCAATGGAAGCTTGTCATCTTCTCTTAAAAACACATACTTTAGATGTTTAGGCAACGGCTTCAGTACCAGATCTGCAGGGGATCTTCCAAACTTGATTTAAGATCTCCACTTTTCAACTCAACATCGCCGAGTTTACTTAGTGGTCCTATCGCCAAAGCTTCTCCTTTCAACAACTCATCCTCAAATTCAGCTTCTAACCTGTTCTAGATTCACCACACCATGATTATTCGGCTTCTCAACTAGTCGCTCGTGTTCGGTTGCAATGACCATGACTTGCTTTTCCATGAAATCATTGAAGTCATCAGACATATCGTCAATGGAGAAGCCGGTTGGTATTTCAGACGGTCTCTAGATAGCTTTAGAAACATTGTAACTCACCTCTTGATCACCAACTCGTATCGTCACTTGCCCACCATCACAGTCAATGAGGGCTCTGGCTGTAGACAGAAAATGTCTCCTAAGAATTAGAGGGACCTTCTCATCCTTCTCTATGTCCAGAACGTACCAGTCAACCGGGAAGGTAAATCTATCAATTTGAACTAACACGTCCTTTAATATTCCCGCACTTTCTTGGAAGATCTATCCGCGAATTGAAGATTCATGGTGGTGGGTTCTAGAAGATTGTCAAAAGCAAAAGTTTGTTTGCGTACGACAATGGCATCGGAGCTTATGGATGCACCCTGTGTCACATAAAGAGTTTGGGAAGACTAGGCCTCCCATCAAGCAATGTGAGAACAAATTTCCCAGGGTCACCCCTATTGATTGGTAGATCTTCATAATTGATCATAGAGCAATCCTCACCAATCAACCGATCCATGTCTGCTAACTTCTTCTTAGAAGAAACAACATCCTTGATGAATTTGGTATACTTAGGCATTTCAACCAAAACCTCGGATAATGGAAGATTAACCTGAGTATTTTTCAGAAGGTTTAGCACTTTTTCATACTTTTTACCCTCATTCAAGGAGATGTTGCCTTTCCTAGGTGGAAATGGAAGCTTTTTCAAGTCACTCTCAGAAAAGACTTTCTTCGAGGTTGAACTGACAGCTTTGTCTTCCAAGTCCTTCCACCTCACCACTTTTTCATTCTTCTTACTAGTCAGGGGATCAGCCTCCTGACGCTCACTTGATTCTTCATTCCTCAGGGGATCAGCCACCTGAGGACTTTCAACTCTTTCACCTTTCAGGGGATCAGCCGCCTGAGTATTCTCTTGCAGCCAAGGGGAACGTAGGTGCTCGACTTCCCCTCCTGCCTTATCGCTGGCAGGAGGGGTTAGTGGTTTCCCTGGTGAGGGGGACCACTCAGTTGAGTACCTGACCTTAAGTTGATTGCATTGGCCTCTTCTCTACCGTAGGGAATTGAAGGTACCAGGTCAGTGCATTGGCTATTATTCAAATCGGCCTGAGCAACTTGACCACCCTTTGGATTCTTTTCCGTGAAGCTGGGCAACTGCCCTGGGGGTCTAGAAGCTAACTGTTCAGCCAATTGCCCTATTTGCCTCTCAAGATTCTTGTTTGTGCTCATCAGGAGATGGATGTTTTTATTTTGCTCCTCCCGAAAGGAGCTCCATTCAGCTTGGATATCATTCAAGTGCGAGGGGCCTTGAGAGTTTTGGAAGTTATGTGGATAAGGCTGGCTGGACCGATTCTGAAATGTAGGATTAGAATTGTTAGGCCAATTGAGACTGAACCTTTGATTCTGATTGGAAAAATTGGAATTCTGGTTTTGGTTGTAAGTAGGGTTTCGATTGAAGTTTTGATTTTGGTTAAAATTCGAATTTGGATTGAAATTTTGATTCTGGCTGAAACCCTGGTTTTGAGGATTACTCTGGCCAGAGAATTGATTATTAAACCTCTGATTGGACTGGCCAGAGAAAGCGTTTACAAAGCATTCTGTCCGTTCATAGGACAGAAACGAGATGTATGCCCCACATTGTCACAGTTCTGGCATGTGACTGGATTGTACTGTCCATTGTCATGAACAGTATTAACTTGATAAGCAGAGGGGGGGACAAATTGACACTGGCCAACCATATGGCCAGTTTGACAACAATTTTCGTAGTACAGAACTTGAGAGTTCTATTGAAAGGAAGAATTCTGATTGATCGGATTAGGAGAAATTTGAGAAGCTGCCATCTGCTTTTGCAGCATGGCGATCAGACTTTGCATATTCACCTTCTCGATCTTGGGAGGAGGAGGTGCTTGGATAGCTTGATATGAGGGGGCATAATTGTATTTGGCAATATCCTCGAATAATGCCCACCCCTCTTCAGGTGTTTTCTTTAAAAATACCCCACCAGAAGAACTATTGACCATGCCCTTCGTGAGCTTGGTCAATCCACTGAAATAAGTATTGACTTGCCTTTGTAACGGCAAGCCATGATGGGGACACTTTCTAAGAAGAGTCTTAAACCTCTTCCAACACTCGAAAAATGACTCATTTTCCTTCTGGCAGAATGTGAAAATATCACTTAAACATTGGGCTGTCTTAGAAGGTGGGAAGTATTGACTCAGGAACTCTTTCTCGAGTTCCGCCCAGGTAGTGATGGTTTCAGAGGGAAGAGAGTGGTACCACTCTTTTGCCTCCCCTCGTAAGGAAAATGGAAACAGTTTAAGTTTTATGGCATCCTCACTTACTCCTTGGATGCGAGTTGTACCGCATATCTTTAGAAACGTGTGTAAGTGAGTATGAGGATTTTCTGACTGAAACCCGTGAAAAATCGATGCATGCTGCATCATCTGGATAAGTCCAGGTTTCAGTTCAAAGGTAGGTGCATTGATGGTTGGTAGAACGATAGCCGGGTTGACCCTGACTTCGCCAGGCATGGCGTTATCAGCCAATGTACGTCTATCTTCAGCCGCCATAATGACTATATTTTCGATCTCTTGTGCTAGATTTTGCTCGATATCTCGATCAACTGTGTTCTCTTCGTCAGGGAGGTCCACAAAACGGAGCATTCTCCTGTTTGGTCGGACTATGGTCCGCTCGAGGTCAGGGGTATAGAGTAGTGGACCTTTCTGACTCCGAGTTTGCATAAACCAAAACCAAAATCAAGCTGTCCGCACGAATTGCTACGAGTTTATTTTTTTTATTCTTTATTTTTTTTTTATTTTTTTTATAAAGAAACAGAAAAAAGATACGGAAAACTTAAACAGAAACCTACCTACGAAACATTTAAAACAGAAAAACAGAAAACAATAAAAGGGAGGAAAACGTGTTGAAAGCTTCTGAGCCCAAAACGGAAGGGAAAAAAAAAATCAGATTTTGACCTCGAAAACGGTGTCGAACGGCCTCCGGAGGTTCACCATGTCGTCGGCGTCGGAACGAGCTTTCCGAATTGTGGTCCTGCGCGCCAAACGGACACTCGAGCCGAAAGTTACGGCCAAAATACTACCATATGCCCTAACGATCCCTTTTATCCAAACTTATAACAGAAAATCAGAAAAATTAATAAACTAGACAACCGTACCGATTCCCCGGCAACGGCGCCAAAAACTTGTCTCGGATTTTATGCAATGAAAAATAACAAGTAATAAAATAAATCCGGTTTACCCCAAGTGCAGGGATCGTAGTATAGTAGCTACAACCGAAGTCGAATCACAGGGAATCGAGGTTGGTCTAGTACTTAATTTTTCTAAAGGTTGTCACGAAAAACACAAAACAAAACTAAAACGAATACAATAAATTTGGACGAGAGGGTTGTCAATCCAAAGCCGGGAAAATAGTTGCGAACCGAATAACGAAAATAATTCTATAAAAATTATAAATTGCTATGGTGATAACAAATGATTTTTTTTCAATAAATTTAACAACGAACAAGCAATGATCCACCGATCCCGCAACCCTAAATTTCTTCTCTAAGGTTGTCTAGTGATGATTTAATAAGAATTGTGGTTCACCTATCATAAGTATGAATTTCTAACATGTTAGAAAAATTCACCTATCAATCTTCTTCGTCCATCGATCCTAAAGATTAACGCTTTAATTATCAAGGTGTGAAATTTATCAATCTCGTAACCTAGATATTCAACCTAACAACTATCGTTAATTAGATTAAAAATCCAATCTTTACTATGGTGATCTTAGTTTAACAACGATTCTCATCAAATATTAAACATCAAACAGCAATACATTCATCAATGAAATTGCATAATAACAATAAAAACAAAGAAAAGATACAATCTCATTAAAACTCACAAACAATCCAAAGAGTCGAAATTGAGATGCTGCAACGATCGGTTTCACAAAGCTCGTTCAAAACTGTTTCAGCCTCTCACCATAGCTAGTACCAAACGGAAATAAAATAAAATAAAATAAAAATAGAAAAACACTCAGTCGACCGAGTGAAGGGGTTCGGTCGACCGAGCCCTAAAAACTTTTTTTTTTTCGCTTTTTCTTGTCGCCTCTGTTCTCCAGATGAAATTTTCGTGTTCTGTGCTGCTGCTGAATGCCGTTCTTTTATAACCTTCTTCGAGCTAGGGTAACAATTATCCCTTTTTTTATTTTCTCAAAATAATAAAACCCTAATAAAAATATGATAATTCCAATTTTGCCCTTCTAGATAAGTCTTCAATTAAAATGCGGCTCGAAACCCTTCAAACTCGTTGACTCGGTCCACGATACATTCGCGTACCTACATTAATAAAAACGTGCAAAGTGTAACATCACATATATAAATAGATAATTGCTAATAAAATCACGTAAATAACCCGACTTTGCACTCTAATACTTTCCAACTTCATTCTTTCAATAAATCCATTAAACACTTAATTTTCTATAAAAAT
This sequence comes from Gentiana straminea, assembly GCA_036785695.1. NCBI lineage: Eukaryota > Viridiplantae > Streptophyta > Magnoliopsida > Gentianales > Gentianaceae > Gentiana > Gentiana straminea. Next base: position 293,505 of record JAVUPR010000337.1, read on the forward strand.
TAATAAAATACAAAGGATATTGTTACGAAATAATATAATATAAATCGCAAAAATCACCGTAAACACGTATAATATTATTTAATTTATTGTAGCTACTGAATATGGGTCCATGGTCCCCGACGTGGCTCTTAATATAGCATATACGTTTTCTCGTCGCTTCACCTCAATTAATATTAAATAGTTGGATTGGACTGTTTAATTGATATGTGGATTAATTTTTTAGTTGAACTAGATAATTAAATACATGGAAAATATATTTTTCATGGACTCGGCCCAAATATGTGTAAAATGCGTGTGGACCTATTTATCTAGGGTTTGGGGTGCATTTTGTCAGTATTAAATAATTAGAAAGAAATTAGTTTTCTTGGATAATTATTTGATATATGATTTAATTATTTATTTGTTAAATGATAAATCATGGAATATTGGATAATATATTTATTTATCCTAATTTGTTTGGGATATATTATATTTATCTTTTATTTAAATTAAAGATTAATTTAATAATTATCTGTTAATTATTAAATCTTTGGAGGACAAGGATTACTCTCCTATATAAAGAGAATTCTCCAAAGCCTTAAAAATAACACATAATTTCGACACACAAGTGCAAGTACATGGCTTGGAGATTTCGGCCATTGTACTTAGGGTTTGAGTTTTAGGAAAACTTCAGGTTTTTCTAAGGTAGCATATCGAGGAGGTCCGGCGGCTTGAAACACCATCCACCTGGTGGTGCTTGGAGACATACGTTGGAAGACTGTGGCTTCTCATCTAGCTTGGATCTTGGATTGAAGATTGTTCTTGGAGCTTATTCACCATAAATAGGTAAGCAATCTAACCCTTCGTAGGTTTAGATCTATTATATTTATGTATTTTGGTTGACTAGATCTAGATCTTATACTTTCCGCTGTGTAATCGGGTGGATCTTGATCCATCCGGTGATATTACATCATACAGTCACCACATCGGAGGTGGTCACTTTATCGGGATGGTCAATGCATCGCGATGTCACTTCATCCCGGTGTCTCTACATTGCGGTGTCTTAGTATCGCGGTGTCTTTGCATATGGGGTGGTCACTGCATCGTGATGTCTTTGCATCGGGGGTGGCCACTGCATTGCGGTGGTCAATAGATCAGGGGTGGTCAATGCATCACGATGGTCAATGCATCATGATGGTCAATGTATCGGGATGGTCACTTCATCGCATTTGTCACTTTATCCCGGTGTTTTTGCATCGGGGGTGGCCATTGCATAGGTGTGGTCAATGGATCGGGGGTGGTCAATGCAGCATGAAGGTCACTACATCAGAGGTGGTCACTGCATCAGGGGTGGTCACTGCAACACGGTGTCTCCGCATCGGAGGTGGCCACTGCATCGCGGTGGTCAATGGATCGGGGGTGGTCAATGCATCACGATGGTCACTGCATCAGAGGTGGTCACTGCATCGGGATGGTCACTGTATCGCGGTTGTCAGTGCATCGCATTGTCAATTCATCGAGGTGTCTTTGCATCACTGCGTCTCAACATTGCAGTGTCTCTACATCGGGGGTGGTCACTACATCGCGGTTTCTCTACATCGGGGGTGGTCACTTTGGAAGTAGCGCCCGAAAGACAATTTATGTAATTGTTTTTAGAATTAATAAATGACAGATTTATTCTCATCTTATTACTTGCTTCGTGCTTGTAAGTAATGCACTACTGTAAACCCTAAGTCGTATCATAAGTAGCCATATAACTTAATGTGTGTGTCACACATGAGGATTAAATTTATGGTGATACACTTGAAATGTTAGTCCGTGGTGAAGTTAATCAAAGTTTGGGGTCTATTGATTATACCACCATTAATGCGCCCGTAACACTTTATGGTGTGACCGTCCTATCCCGACCGTCGACATTGGTTGTCTAAGTGGGGCGGTTATATATGATGAAGTCATATAGTCTTGGACCAATTTAATATGAGTTTCTCATATAATTCCGTGATTGAGAAATCTTATTAAATCACAAGATGATCATATATGGATTAACCTTAATCCCGAAGTGATTACGAGACTCCTACTTGTTTTAGGATAGGGTTTGATGTGTTCGTTAAGGACCGCTAAGAGGCGTGGTCCGAATCACTTTCACATTGGCACTATTTCGGAATGAGTGAGAAGTGTGTGTCTCAAAGATACGAGAATCCATTCCTTCCCGCGGGAAGTAGAAAGACAATCCCCTTATTTGTTGATCCTAGGCGATCAATCCCAAGAGTTCGTATGGGTTATGAACTAATTGATCACTAGTGGGTTAATGGTAAATAAGGATATTATGTAATGAAGAAGGTTTACGGAAATTATCCTACTTCAGTATGGATAGTCTATGGAGGGTTAGTTTATATGAAATGATTATATCAATGGACACTTATCGACTCGACTCGACGTTTTGAGAATAAGTTATATCTATAATCGATAGAGTTCGGTTTCCATTTATGGTGGCGTAATTCCGGAATTAATGAATTAAGTATAAATATTACGTTCGATGAATATTTTATTTAATTTATTGTAGCTACGATTATAGGTCCATGGTTCCCGGTTTGGCTCCTAACACGCGAGTCTTTTCTCGTTTTATGAAACCTCGAGAATAAATTAAATAGTTGGTCTATTTAATGAATATGCAATATTATTTATTTGGTAAATAATATGTAAAATAGAAAAGACATTTTCGATTAAAAAATTGACAAAGGTGGCGCCTATTTTGTGGATAATTAAGAGAAGAAATTTTCCTAGATTATCTCACATGTGTAGTTAATTAATTATCTATTTATTGGATAATTAATGGAAAAATAAAGAGATTGATTTTTTGGGAAATATCTCTTATTTTTGTAGCAAAAATATCTTCTCCTTATGGAAATAGGTTTTGTGGTGTGAAAATGATAACTCTCTTGACTAGTTATTTTCCTATATAAAGAGAGTTCCTCCTAGCACAATAAACTACACAAATTTGCGCCACAAATAAAATAGAACGAAGAAAAATTAGTTTCTTGCCTTAGTCATTTAGAGAAGAAAAACATAGGGTTTTTCATGTGCATATTCGAGGAGGTTCTACGGCGAGGATCGACGTCCATCGTCGCTAGGAGATACAATCCGGAAAACTACGGCTTCTCCCTTGGTTGATTTTATCATCTCTCTCCGGTTTGGGTAAATCTACTAACCTTCTCGTAGGATTAATTAGTTATGTTTCATATCGTAAATCACATAAGCTTCCGCTGTGCAAAGATCGAGTGTCTCGATCGGTGCCACTACTTTTAGCAGTCACTGCATCGTGGTGGTCAATGCCTCGAGGTGGTTACCGGAAAACAAACAACTTTTTTAGCGTCTAGAAAAAAAACTTTTTTTTTGTCCAGGAAAAAAAGAAAGGGTAGTTTGGTCTATGTACTAATGTTATGTCCGTATAACCAATTAAGATTTAAGTGTGTCATATTTGCCTGATTAAGTCTAATATGTGTCCTTTTGGACAATTGCCCCTAAAGTTAGTAGGATATATTATTTGTTTTAAATAGAGGTCTATTTGAATAGATCTATATCATTAATTAGGCTATAAATATAGTATTCATGTTCATCAGTATAATGAATCAATGCAATACAATCTCTTTTCTATTTATCTATTATGGTATCGGAGCTCTCCGACTAGCATAGTTCAGATCCTGGTCAACTTTTCAAGAAATGCGTTCAGGTGGGGGTTCATTACATTAATATAAACGAATCATCACCCCTCAGTTCCTGCATTATTTGTATTTTATTTTTCCCTTAATTTTCATTTCTGTTTTCTTCCGTTCAATTTCCTGCTCCATCGTCCTCTCATCCAATTCCCAGCAATTCTTCCTGCGCAATTCTTCTCAAACTCCCAGCAATTTTGTCTCCGGCGGAATTCTCTAAAACAAAAAACCCACCTTTTTCTTCGATCCTTCTTCTCCTTCTCCACCTCCCTTCAGCCTCCGGTTCACGTGCCTATCATTTTCCCCTCTTTCTGATCCCTCTCGTGCAAACCCTCACCGGCCATGTCCACACACGACAGCTCTTCCACCACGACGCAACCACTATACACTGGCAAACCCTAACGCACTCTCCTATCTACCGCCCCAGGCCTCCACTCTCTCTTGAATCTTTAGTCTACGCTTCTAATCCCATGTGTCTGCCGCCCCTCTTTTATCCCCTTTCTTCTCATATTCTCTTGCTCTCCCTTTCACTGAAATTTAAAATAAAATAAAAAAATCGTTTGCTGCTCACCATTGAGCTGTTCTTATTGAGGCATATGTGTTGTGCTTAACATCAATTGGTTATAGATCAAGTTTGAACATCTGTGCTGCTCTTCCTCTTTTTGTTCAATTTTTTTTTTTCCTTTTATGTTATTGTTTTTGTTATTTTTTTATCAAATAAATTACTCTTTTATCCCCTCAAAAAAGAATTACTCTTTTATCATTGTTAATCTGTTAAACTCCAGCACTACGTGTTCCCTCTTTTCTTTCACTTACCAAAAAATAAATTAAAAAAATGGACTGTAATATTCCGATTTTCAGAAAAAAGGCAGACGTGTCCTTTTTCGAAAACGAAATATTGGGTTCGGTTCCTTTTATTCGGAGTTTAATTATTTTTGATATATATATATATATATATATATATATATATATATATATATATATATATATATATATATATATATATATATATATATATATATATATATATATATATTTTCGAGATATATATGTATATATTAAGGAAGGAAATCTGATTTTAGAAAAGGGTGATTAAGGAAAATCATTTAAATTAGGTAATTGTGGAATTTTCCTATTTAAGGAAAAACTAACCTAATCAGCCCCTTAATCTTTTAATCAGATTTTTCACCCCCCCAAGCTCATCTTCTGCGTGTGAAGAGCAAGAATTAGGGCTGAGAGTTTTTTCATCAGTTCTAAGTCGGATTTCAATCATTTTCATATCAAAGTAGAGCATCGGAATCGTCGTGAAGAGAGCGTCGATTCAACATCAGAAAGTTGGAGCTTTTCTCAAGGTATGAATTTCGACCTATCTGTTGTTCTAGGGTGAGTTTTGAGGATCAAAACTCATACCTTTCGTAGCTTATCGTTTTGAAACATGTGATTGAATTTGATTTAAGTTTGGATTTATCACACCTGTTCCTGCAGAAAAAGATCAGTTTTGCTGTTGTTTTTCTGAGTTCTTGGAGTTGAATTAGCTTGCTAAAAGGTAAAAAGCTCTTCCTTCAATCTAGTTATGGTTGAGAGTAGTTAGATCATGGTTTTAATGTGTTTTTGTACAAAGTTTTTAGCTTAGATGATATTTAAGGATTAAGGTTTGTTTATGATCTTAAAAGTTATGTTTTTCTGTTATTTTTTTTGTTATAGTTCATGTACAAGAGGTTTGGAATAGAGTAGAGATCATTAAGGGATGAAAAACAGGTTTTAGGGCTTTTTCTGTGTAGGATGCGTACGCATTGGCTAGCAATGCGCACGCATTCCTGTTACAGGATTGCCTAGGATAGTTGCGCGGGTGCGATGCGTACATATTCTAGGGAATGCGCATACATTGCTGGTCAAGAGTAGTACATGATGCTGCTTGCGGTCGAGGAATGCGTACGCATTCATAAGAATGCACACGCATTGTTCAAACAGAGAGTCTTAGCTTAGGTTCTGGTCTTAGAATGCATACGCATTGAGCACAATGCACACGCATTGCATGAACGGAAAGTTTCCAGCAGGTTTCAGCATAAGGAATGCGTACGCATCCATAGGGAATACGCACGCATTGCCCCAGATTTCTGTATAATGATATTTTAAGCTATGTTTTGAATTTTAAACATTGTTTCATGATCAAATAACATTAAGTAAACATAAACAAGCTTCGATTGAACTTCTAATTCGTTCAGTTAAAACACCGAATGTACTCTTAAAGGGAGTTGAAGTTTGGATCCGTCGGAAGGGCATGAAAGGGCTTGTGCTTTGATGAACTAGAGTTCATCAATGTCTGTGTAATTGATAGGATGTGATGTCTAGCTATCTATGTGAGGGAGTAGAGTTGTTAAGGTGAGTTCATTTTGAAAACACTTAGGCGGTTAGTTAATTCACATTAATAATTGCATATGTGTAGATAAAAGCTAAAACACCACTTATTCTTGGTTAGGCACTGAATCAAATAGGCGATGTGAAACGTTCATAAAAGGTGGACAACGCTACTGGCTCAAAAGGCTGAAGGGTAGTGGAGGAAATCCATCGAATGTATATGCATACCGGGGAGATCCTAGGACTACCGGTGCTAATCACCGTAGTTGGCAACTATATCTCGTGGTGGAATTTTCACCATGCATTGTGTCATTGAGTAATGATGTAACAAAGATAAGTGACGATGCTGGAAATCGTCCCGTAACCTATGCGGGTCAATCTTCTATGTGACAACGACCGATACCTTAGAAACCCTAAATTATCGTAAAGGGGTGAGATGTTTGGTGTGTTCGGACTGAGCTCTCAGAATATTTCTGGGAGTTGCCTACGTATCCAATAATTGAATTGGAATCAAGTCATCCGTAGTTCCTTAGGGTCGTTTATATAGATCATCTCTCGCCCCTCTTACTTGGTGGGCAAGTATTATAATTAATAATTAATCCCTAAGGATAAAATATGACTCAATCCCCAAAATAAGAGATAAATATGGACATATTTAATGTCAAGATTAGAGCCTTTATGACTAAGGATTCTTTCCATGTACGTTTATCCCACACGTGGAATAACGGCGGAGCCGGAGCCGTTCGGAAGGTTACCCGGTCGCCCCGAAAACCCACACGTCCGAACCGGGCGCTCCTCTTCGCGATCCTTTACCGTCCTACGGCGGCCGGAGGAAGAGCTTAGTCCGGTTCCCGTGGTAGACGATCCGCCCTCTGTTCGGCCATTAGGGCTTTTGGCCCTTGAAACCTTAACCTCAAGGGGTGGTAACTTATTAAGCACCCCTAAAGGTGACACGTGGCATAATCTGGGTCGAGTATCATCATAAGCCCCCCAGATCTGACTTGACTTCTTTAGTCGGTCAGATCTGCTCTGTTTGGCGGTTCGTCGGACACTTGCCCGATCACGCGTTTCAAATTGATAGTGCCAGCTGGTGGCCTATTTAATAGGTAATCATTACATATGCAGTTTGCGAGGCGCTTTTCACTCTTCTCTATAACTGACGTCGCTTGAGTGTCAGGAGAGAGGTTATAAACCCGTCCCCTCACATCAGACCCTCTCTCTTCCGTCAATAGCTATTAATTTGAGATCTCCTCTCCGGACTCCTTGCATTTCCAAGTAAGTTTCCAACTCTTATTGCTTTTGCTCTTTTACATTTCTTCTTCTCCCCCACTTTTCCCAGTTTATGAGGGCTAGTACTGCCTCTAGCAGCTCCATTGATAGAGAATTTGAGTCCCATTCTGAATCAGAAAACGAGGTCACTCAGCCTTTCATCCAGTTTGGTGGCCCAATAGATGTTCATGCGCTGAACACTATTGCTGCTCGCATAAATTCCGAGCAGATCGTCACAGATCAACCCTCATCTGGGTCTAGATACTACTCCGCCTTTGGCTTTACCTCCTTAAATCAGTGCCTCAGAGCCCATATGACTGCCAGAACTGCTATAGGTGCCTTTGGTGTTAGGTCTAAGCTGACCCAGGATGGACTCTTGCAAATTTGTAACCGGTATGGCATAGACATGGATCACTATGCCCCCCAGTTACCAGGGGGTTCCCATCTTTATGCCCATCAGCCCCCAGAGGGATATTGCACAGTGTACAAGGATCAGTTCGTCTGCGGCCTTAGAGTTCCCTTCTGTCCGGCATTCTTGGCCGTACTGAGGCATTACCAACTGGGATCTGCGCAGATCGCCCCTAACGGTGTTAGGGCAATCATTGGTTCTGCGATTTTCTTCCGCTTAGCAAACACGGGGTTCGACGTGGATCTTTTTAGGACCTTTTATCAACATAAGAAGGTAAGGAACCACAGCGGGTGGTATTACTTTCCACGCCGTACTGACCAGCGGAGGGGGGTCCCCATGCTTTCCACAGGAAAATCTTCGATCCATGAATGGAAGAATAACTTCTTCTTCATTCGCCACGATGGACACCCGGAGTTGAGTAACTGGAATTACTTCCAGCTCCCCGCCGATGTGTGCCCCACTACGGTTGGTGAGAACTTGTTGAATGATATTGCCAATGCCAATGTTCTCCTTGATTTTGAGTATTGGTCGGACGAACTGATCGAAGCTGCGCGCTTGTCCGACGCTGGCCCGAGCCCTATTTAAGGCTTACTCAGGACGAATACGACCATCATAGGAGCTGCTCTCTTAATTTCCTTTGCCTTGCATACTTAATGTTACTGTTCTTCTCTGTTCTAACGATTTCTGCCTTTTACAGTGGCTGACGTTGCAGACATTTTTGATCAAGCGCTCAATGAAGAGGAAGACGTGCCTGAGCCCCAGCAGAACTTGGAGGTTCCACAGGAAGAGGCTGCACCAGAGCCTGAACTGCCTAACCCAGAGGCCGACCCGGGAATTTCCCGTACTGACCTCCAACAAGACGATCTGACCCTGGGAGCACAGCATGCTGAGCAAAGAGAGGATAGCCTGGTCATTCTGGACGTCTCAGACACGGGTGACCAGTCAAGACAGCGCCCGCGATCTGGACGGAAAAGGCCTAGGTCTGGCCAGGAGGCTTCTGAGGGAACTTCGGGCTCTTCGGCCGAGTTCTTAGCTGAGCTGCAGGACAAAGATCTGGCATCGATCGTAAGTCTCCTTATTCATTTGCTGTAAAACACCTTTTTACCCCTGTTCACCTTACACTTAACATTTGCAGGTGGTTAAAGCTGGGAAGGAGGTTCTTCACTGGCTCAATGACTTCTCTTCCCAGAAGGCATCTTTGGAGAAACGGATTTCGACCTATCCGCGACCGTAACAAACACAAAGAAGAATCTTTGTCCAAAGATGTCCCATTGCGTATCCGAAGAAGGTCGTGCAGGCTCAACGAGCAGAGTTGGAGGAGCTGCGTGCATCTGGGGCTGTCCGTGAAGAGGCCTTGGCCAAACTTCAAGCTGATCATGCGTCGTTGGAAACTGCTATGCCTGAACGAATTGCTCAGGCCATCCATGAGTATAAGAGCTCAGAGCATTTTACCGGGGCCTTAAAGGTGTTACTTGGCTCTATCTTGAGCCATGGGTATACCCTCGGTGTTAACCAGGCCAAAGAGCAGTGTCCTGAGCTGGTTATCTCAGATCTTCAGCATGGAAGGCTCTGCAAGCCAGGCGGCAACGAGTTGTACCGGAGCCAGCCGAGGGAATATCAAGCCGGTGTGGACTCCGTCGAGAAATACGGACGTCGATCTGTGACCCGTCAGACTGGAACCTCCCCAGCTCAGCGTTCCGGCACCCCGACCAATCCGCCTCATGAGGCAGCTGCCAATCCTTAAAAAATCAAGGGCTTCATTATTTTGTTGAAAAACTTTGCACTATTTTTTCCAACTTTTGCTATTTCTTGTTCTTGAATATTTGTGCCTTTTTGGCACTTGTTCTGTAATATGTTTTTCTTTGGCATCTTCATTACTATTGCTTTGACTTTTGGTTTTGCCCTTACTTTTGTTATGGCCCTTTACCCCCCTGAAGTACGTCGTTTATAAAGCTTCGCTTTTTCGAGGAAGTACTTCAATGTATGCGCTGGTCGTCTGTCCTGCAGACTTAGGAAGTATGATTACTTCAACTTGCTAAGTATTTTAGGTCTTTTTCCAGCTCCGCACGTGTTATTAGTCCAGCCCGACTGTACTGTGTCCGACCTTTTTGGATTTGCCTTGGCAAATTTTTTACTGAATCCGACCTGCGGATCGGTTCGAGTCCGTCTCTGTACCTCTTTTGATTTGCCTTGGCAAATTTTTTATCGAATCCGACCCGCGGATCGCCCGCCGAGCCTCGTCCGCGACCTCTTTGGATTTGCCTTGGCAAAATTTTTTACTGAATCCGACCTGCGGATCAGTTCGCTGAGCCTGTCCTGCAGACCTCTTTTGATTTGCCTTGGCAAATTTTTTACTGAATCCGACCTGCGGATCAGTTCGCTGAGCCTGTCCTGCAGACCTCTTTGGATTTGCCTTGGCAAAATTTTTTACTGAATCCGACCGCGGATCGGTTCCGCCGAGCTCGTCCTGCGACCTCTTTTGATTTGCCTTGGCAAATTTTTTACTGAATCCGACCTGCGGATCAGTTCGCTGAGCCTGTCCTGCGATCCCGTTGTTCGTGGAGAAGGTAGGCCGATCTCGGCTGGAATCACGGATTCGCATCCGTAGGCTAGGCTAAAAGGGGTTTCTCCAGTGGCTGAGTTCGGAGTTGTTCTGTATGCCCATAATATATTAGGGAGATGGTCTGTCCAATTCTCTTTTTCCTCCTCTAAACGTTTCTTCAGTCCTGCTTTGATCTGCCTGTTGGTCTGTTCGACCTGGACATTAGCCTGGGGATATCCCACAGAAGTGAAGTGTTGTGTAATATGTAAGTCATTGCACCACTCTCGGACAACCCTGTCTTCGAACTGAGTCCCGTTGTCCGAAACCAAAGTCTTTGGGATTCCATACCTGCATACTATGCTCTTCCACAAAAAGTTCTGTATCTGCCTTCCTGTTATAGTGGCCAATGGTTCAGCTTCGACCCACTTGGTGAAGTAATCGATTGCCACAATTAAAAACCTCACATTGCCTGGGGCTTTGGGGAGTGGTCCGACCAGATCTACCCCCACTGATCGAATGGCCAGGGGGAGGTCATCGGAACCATCTCTTGGGATGGCCGATGTGACAAGTTGTCATGCACCTGGCATGATCTGCACTTTTCCACCAATTCCTTGGCGTCTTCCAACATTGTTGGCCAATAATAACCGAACAGCCGGCACTTCCTCGCAAGTGTTCGTGCTCCTTGATGATTTCCACAGATGCCTAAATGAATTTCCCGGAGCAGGTAATTCCCTTCTTCTTCAGTCACACATCTTAACCATGGAGCAATATAAGATCTGCGGTAGAGTACGTTTTCGAACAGTGAGTATCTCATTGCCAAGAGCCTCGTTTTCCTAGCCTGAATTCTATCATGAGGGAGGATATTGTCTCTAAGATATAACACAATTGGATCCATCCATGTACTGGCCTGCCTTATCGGCCGTACAGCCTGTTGCTCGTAGCTTCTTTCTTTCAACAGTTCCACCAGTACTTTCTTTTCTGACAAAAAATTTGAGGCCAATTTGGACAAAGCATCTGCCCTCCTGTTCTCAGCTCGTGGTATCTGGTCAACCCGGACTTTTTGAAACTTCTCTAAGAGTACTTTAGCTGCCGTTAAATACCTTCTCATAGGTTCTTCCTTAGCTTCATATTCTCCGTTTATGTGATTCACCACGAGCTGCGAGTCACTATACACCCGATTGTCCGCCCCAAGCTTATTCGCCAACGTGAGTCCCGTTATCAAAGCTTCGTACTCGGCCTCATTGTTTGTAGCCTTAAAATCGAATCTTAAAGCGTAGGGGAATTCCTCCCCTTTGGGGCTGACTAATAGGAGACCTGCTCCTGCGCCATCTTTACTTGACGCTCCATCAACGTACAAGTTCCACCTAAGTACTTCTTGTTTCTCCAGATCGGCATCTAAACCAACAGATACTCCTTCGGCCAAAAAATCTGCTAAAACCTGTGCTTTGATCGCAGTCCGTGGTCTGAAATCAATGTCGTACTCTGCCAGTTTGACAACCTATTTCGCCAACCTACCTGAGGTTTCTGGTCGTCCTAAGATCTGCCGTAACGGCTGATCAGTGATGACAGTGATGGGTTGTGCCTGGAAGTAAGGTCTCAACTTCCTTGAGGCATGTACCAATGCCAATGCTAGCTTTTCTGTGTTTGAATATCTAACCTCCGGTCCGTTCAGTGCTTTGCTTACAAAGAAAACGGGTACCTGCTGTCCATTCTGCTCTTTTACCAGGACTGCGCTCAGAGCTTCTTCAACAACAGCTAAATAGACGAACAGAGGTTCTCCTTCCTGAGGAGCTGTCAAAGTGGGCAATTCAACCAAGTACTTCTTTAGTTCATCGAAAGCGACCTGGCTTTGTTCGTCCCAGCAAAAAGGGCTAGCTCTCCGTAAGATTTTGAAAAAAGGTAAAGCACGCTGTGCTGATCTTGATAAAAATCTGTTCAAGGCGGCTATCCGTCCTGTCAGTCGCTGAACATCCTTGACGTTCTTAGGCGGAGACATGGTTTTTAATGCTTGGATCTTATCCGGATTCGCCCTGATTCCGTCTCTGGATATCATGTAACCTAGGAACTTCCCAGATCTGACCCCAAACGTGCATTTCTTTGGATTGAGCTTCATATGAGTCTCCCTTAGGACCCCAAAGACTTCTCTAACATTGTCCAAATACTGATCAAGAGACCTGCTCTTGATTAGGAGGTCATCCACGTACACCTCCATACACCTTCCTATCTGTTTGGCAAAAATCGAGTTAACGACCCTCCGATATGTTGCCCCCGCATTTTTGAGTCCAAAAGGCATTGTGACGTAGCGAAGACGTCCCGGACTCGTTCGAAAGCGGTCTTCTCTCGCATCTTCCGGATCCATCACGATCTGGTGATAACCTTTGTAAGCATCCAAGAATGCGAACACTTCATATCCCACAGTGGAGTCCACCAAGCGATCAATCTTGGGCAGAGCGTAACAATCCTTCGGGCATGCCTTGTTCAAATCAGTGAAATCTACGCACATCCGCCAACTCCCGTCTGGCTTCTTGACTAGTACGGGGTTGGCTAACCATTCAGGGTACATCACTTCCTTTATTATGCTTGCTTGCAGTAGTTTCGTTACCTCTTGCTTGATTGCTTCAATGCGCTCAGGGGCGAAGTGCCTTTTCTTTTGACGAACAGGCTTCCTGTTCGGATCCACCTTTAATCTATGTACGCCGGATCGGGGATAACCCCCGGCATATCCCGCGCCCTCCAAGCGAACACTTCTCTGAACTCTTCAAGAATTTTCACCAATGATTCTTTATGTGGGGAGGGGATCCAGGCCCCAATGCGAACTGTCGAGTCTTCCTGTTCGTCCCATAGACGTACAGCCTCTGTTGTATCCTCAGAAGACCCGTTCTCTTCGTCACTGGGTATCGTTCCTCGATACAAACCTGTTGCACCATTTTCCCATTTACTGTTGCAGTATAGCAGCTCCTGGCTGTTTCCACATCGCCTCTGATTTCTATCGACCCCTCCCCCGTTGGGATCTTCATGCTAACATGGGCCGGTGAAATCACAGCCCGAAGGTCTATAAGGGCCGGCCTTCCCATTATCACGTTATAAGCCGATGGTGCCTTCACCACCACATAATCCACCATTAGAGTTCTGCTCCTCGTGCCTTCTCCAAAGGTAGTGAGCAGCTTGATCACCCCTAATGGGTGAACCGGAGGTCCTGCGAAGCCGAACAGAGGCGTGGAGACAGGAGTCAGTTCGGCGTTCTTCAGTTTCATTGCTATGAAAACACTATGGTAGAGGACGTTCACGGCACTACCCGTGTCCACACAGATTCTTTTTATCCGGTTTCTGCTAATCACAGCTTCAATCACCAATCCTTCGTTGTTGATCACCAATGGTAATGAGTCCCTTGGTCCATACACTACTTCTCCTGACATCTTTTGCCTCTTATTCGTGGAAGTAGGGGTAACAGACCTGCTGTTTCCCTCTTCTGCCACCTTTGAACTGTTCGGCCCCCCTGAGATCGTATTGATTGTGTTCACAGGGCGATTATCTGCATGTCCTCCAGCATCAGGAGAACGATCTCTTCTCCACCTCTGCTCATCTCGATGATCCTTATCACCGTTATTCCTGCACTTAAACTCTCGCCGTCCCTTGGGCTCAGCTTGTTGAGACCGATCTATAACTTCATCAAGTTGCCCTTCCATTACTGCTGCGTCAATATCTCGGATCAGGTCTCTGCACTGCTCTGAGTCATGCCCTACATCCCGGTGATACTTGCAATACTTGCTTTGATTTGTTCTCCCTCGGCCCCTTCATCGGTGGTGGGATCCTAGCTATGCCCTTTCTTTGCATTATCGCAAGGACTTGTTCACGAGGTCTGTTCAGCGGGATGAAGTCTCTGTCCTGCAGAGCTCCTTTCTTCCCCAGACGATCAGAGATGGGCGCAGTTACCCGATCCCAAACTGACTTTCTTTTTTTGTCCGATCTTTCTTCAGGCTTGTTTTTCTTGCTCTCACCTTTTTCCATCTCTCTTTTAAGTCGATTTGCTTTTTCTCCCTGGCAGTACTTATATACGACGTCCGTACACTCTTCCATTGTGTTTGGGAGCTTTGTCGTTAAGCTTTGCGTGTAGCCGTCCCTCTCGCAGACCTGCCACGAAAGAGGCGACCAGCAACCTGTCATCTGCGTCTTGAACTTGCACGGCCTCTTCATTGAATCGTTTTATAAAACGCAATACGGATTCATCTTGTTTTTGTTTTAACGTTAACAGATGAGTTTGATTTCTTTGGAAAGGTCGTGCTGCAATGAATGCATGAACGAACTTCCTGGTCAAAGTCCCAAAGTCTGAGATTGATCTAGGAGGGATCCTGTTGAACCACTCCCTAGCTCTTCCAGTTAGGAGTGCGGGAAAAGTCTTGCACTTCATCTCGTCCGACGCATTATATAGATTCATGTGGGAGATGAACTGGTGCATATGATCAAAAGGATCCTTGGATCCATCATATGCGCTTATCTTCGGAATTTTAAAACCTGCTGGACGGGGATAGTGATCTATATGCTCAGTAAAGGGCGACGCACAGAGCAGATAGTTGTCTGATCGCTTACCAAGCAGATTGTCCAGTTCGACCTTGGCCGTGTCGTTCGGGTAACGCGTTACTCCGTTGTCCGTATGGGTGCTTGACTCTACGATCTCTGGTTTAGCAGGGGCCTGGTGTTGGAGATTCTCTTCAGGTTTTTCTGGGGGCTCCCTTCCCCTGAGTGTCTCGTCCAGAATAATCTTGATAGTGGTATTATCTAGATTTTTCAGAGCGTCAACCAATGCCTGATTGGCTGGGTCCTGAAGAACTGGGTCTACCTGATCTCCTTGGAGATTGGCCCCTTTCTGGGCCGCCACATCCTGAGTTTCGCCTTGAATAGCTGAAGTTCCTCCTTGCTGGGTCGGATCTGCATTCTTCTTGGTTGTATTCTTCTGTGGTGCCATAGCGTTTTTAGGGATTCTTGTTTTTTGGATCAGTTATCAGTAGAAGAGCCCTCCTTCTAGCGCCAATTGAAGATGCTGGAAATCGTCCCGTAACCTATGCGGGTCAATCTTCTATGTGACAACGACCGATACCTTAGAAACCCTAAATTATCGTAAATGGGTGAGATGTTTGGTGTGTTCGGACTGAGCTCTCAGAATATTTTTGGGAGTTGCCTACGTATCCAATAGTTGAATTGGAATCAAGTCATCCGTAGTTCCTTAGGGTCGTTTATATAGATCATCTCTCGCCCCTCTTACTTGGTGGGCAAGTATTATAATTAATAATTAATCCCTAAGGATAAAATATGACTCAATCCCCAAAATAAGAGATAATTATGGACATATTTAATGTCAAGATTAGAGCCTTTATGACTAAGGATTCTTTCCATATACGTTTATCCCACACGTGGAATAACAGCGGAGCTGTTCGGAAGGTTACCCGGTCAGCCCCGAAAACCCACACGTCCGGGCGGGCGCTCCTCTTCGCCGCTCCTTTACCGTCCTACGGCGGCCGGAGGAAGAGCTTAGTCCGGTCTCCCGTGGTAGACGATCCGCCCTCTCGTTCGGCCATTAGGGCTTTTGGCCCTTGAAACCTTAACCTCAAGGGGTGGTAACTTATTAAGCACCCCTAAAGGTGACACGTGGCATAATCTGGGTCGAGTATCATCAATAAACTAAGGGCCCGTTTGTTAAAACTGAAATCTGAAGTCTGAAGTCTGAAATGTGAAGTCTGAAATCTGAAAATAATAAGTAACAGAAATCTGAATAGAATTAGATACATCTGAAATCTAAAAATGCTTTTATTTACGTTTTGACCCTTATAACGTGTTTATACATTAAAAAAATCATATACCACATTTGAGGCATATATATATATCATAACTTAGAGTTATATTATAAATGTGAATGTTGGACGACCAAATTTGTCGTTTCTGGCTGCTCTCTCTCTTTCTTAAGAAAACGACGTCGTTTTGCCTATGTCATGGCCGCCTTTTTCCTCCAGTCATGAGCATGATAAATGGCCACTTATTTAACTGGGTTGACGGTGGCTATATATATACATGTTTTGTACATGCATAACTGATCTTCCTGGGTTATTTCATCTATTCTGTTTGGACTACGGCAAAGAAGCTTTTCCTCAGGTAAATGTTGTTCTTCTCCGTTTCTTTTACCAGGCTATGTTGGCTGCCTTCTGTAGTTTCTGTGGCTAGTTTTTTTTTTCTTTTTGGGCTACCGATTGTTGTGTTTTCCATGATTGAATCTTTGATATTCGTTTATTTCTAGACTCTTCTTTATGGAAAGCTGAGTTTTATGAGAGTGTGATTCATGATTTATTGTGTTTGCTGTATTGCATGTCTCTATTGGGTTGCTTTCTATATGTGTTTCTGCTGTTGTTTGGTGTTTCTCTTGGGTTAAAGCAAATGATTGTTTGAGGATTAGGCTATTCGTTTCCTACTAGGATTGGAATTACTCTATTATGTTCCTGTATTTGTAGACTGTTCTTTATGCCAAGCAGATTTCGTTGAGAGTGTTCTTCATGATTTATTGTGTGTGATGTCTCGCATGTCGCAGCTTGGGTTGCTTTCTATATGTGTATCTCGTTGTTGTTTGGTGTTTCCCTTGGTTATAGCAAATGTTTGTTTGAGGAATAGAGTATTCGTTTGTTACTAGCATTGGAAATACTCTATTACAGGTTATTTGTTGATAACTAACTCATGTTTTATTTGTTGGTGTTGCTATGCTCATATTTGCTTGTTTCCTTGTTCTGTGGTTTTCTTGCTATTAGATTATTGTTTTCTGTTTTTTTTATGTACTTATGCTGGGCGATGTAATCAGGTGCTTTCTGTTTAGTTCAGTTCCCTGTTTGTATAACTGCCAGGGCATATCCGTGTTAGGTTAGCCATCTAGGCTTTTATCGTTTATTTAGCGACCCGCGGAATATGTTGTTTGTGGTGCGACCAGGGTACTGCCGTTGTAAGTGAGTCGGCTAGAGAAGGTTTGCCCTCAGATGGTTATCACGATAGGACCGACCTTGTAATGCGACCGGGGGTGTCGCATCTATGCTAATGCCCATGTTAGATTCCTCCGATATTAGCCAGCTGCAGGTCAGGTCGCACCTTGGATGTCGACCAGGTGAGGACCCTCTTAGATTGGTGACCAAAGCAGGTGACAAGATTTGGTTTTCATCTTTTCCTGTTTCCTCTATATACTTTCTCCATCTACTTTGTCCATGTGGCTTGATTGACTGACGAGGGACCCTCTTCGCATTGCGACTACGATAGGTCGCTCTAATTTTTTTTTACCCACGTCAGAAACCTATTAGATAGGTCATGATTTACCAACGAAAGTCTCTCTTCTTATTGCGACCAGGATAGGTCGCTCTTTGTTTAGTGACCAGGTTAGAAGCCTATTAGATAAGTGACAAAAACAGTTGCCTTTTGCATTAGTTATCAGAGCAGATCCGCCTTCAGTGATGCGACCAAATAAGTCCCATGTTGCTGCAGCGACTAGGTCAACTGACGAAGGACCCTCTTCGCATTGCGACTGGAATAGGTCATTCTTAGTTTATTTCCCACGTCAGAAACCTATTAGATAGGTCATGATTTAGCAAGAAAGGTTCCTCTTCGTATTTCGACCAGGCCAGGTCGATCTTTGTTTAGTGACCAGGTCAGAAACCTATTAGATAACTGACAAAAACAGGTGCATCTTGCATTAGTTACCAGAGCAGATCCGCCTTCACTGATGCGAACAAACAGGTCCCATGTTGCTGCAGCGACTAGGTGAGTTCTGTTCTAGGTAAGCAACTAAGCCATGTGTCTCTATGTTAGGTCCCTGTTGGTAGAGTGACTAAGCTATTTCCTTTCTCCACATTGTACCATCGTTATCATGATTCTTTAGTTCCCAATAATTGATTTGTTTTATTGTTTTTGAGGTTACATTTTGTTGTGATATGTTTATTGGTTTGTGTTACTTTCAATCTGTTTGTGGCTATGCAGATATGCTTTCTTTGTGGTGCTGTGTTTTCTGTACTTTACTATAGATTCACATGGTTGTTTAGTAGTAAATCAATGAAATTCAGAACCCTACTTACCTATTTCCATTTGTTTGCAGTTTGGAACGAAACTATTGTGGTCACTCTGCCTTGCAACGAAGGAACTTCCTTCAGGTCAGTGTAGTTAGAGATCCTACCGCAAGCATCAATAGTTAAGGAATGTTTAGCAAACCCTGTAGTTAGGTAATGTATACAAAATACCAGTTTGTCTGCACACATTAGCAATACAGTGTAATTTGTGCTTAGAAAGTATAAAATACTGATTCCTGTGTTTCATAGGTTTAAGATAATCATGTTGGTGGTTTACTTGCTGTTACATTTTTTTGCTTTGTTGTTTACCGTTGTAAGAAATTCAGTCAATGCCTCTACAGTCTTATAGTAATGATGTTGTCTGTCTGTAGTGTACAATTTAGGATCGTTATATCTTCTAAAAACTGTAATATGTGTGTTGCATATGTATTACATTGACAATGTTCACTGCCAACTTTAGGAACTGGTAAACTATTACGATTGGAAAATATGGACAATGAGAAAAGGCATTTACGAAATCTGAAACGGCGACAGGCTTACGCGGGTATGAATCAAAGTGACAAAGAGTCTCTTCTTACCCGTCGGCGTACGCAATATGCTTTACGAAAGGAAGACCCAAGTACTTCCTCAGTGCCCACTTCTGTCAGGGGCTCTTCTGGTAGATCTTCTTTCGATCGAACTACGATTCCTGATACTCAAACAATATCCAATGTAGGTACATTATGTACTAAGGCCTACATAAACCCTGATTTCTATCCTTCCCATAGATTAAGGGATCAGTTGCGTAGTAGGTATCGTCCCAATTCCAGTGGTATTATTGCTGATAATCTGGTAGACTCTGCCCTACCCAATGCACCCAAATGTCCTCACTGTTATGCATTCCGTTTCTTTCACGAACCACCTTGCTTCTGTTGTTCTGATGGTGAGATTAGGATTGTTATGCCAGCTATGCCAGATACCTTACGGAATCTGTTTACTGGAACTGACGCAGAAGCTGTTGCATTCCAAAAGTACTCACGTACATACAATAACAACTGGCATTCACTACCTTCTCAGCACGCAAGGACAAGGAACCGCTTAAAAATATGTTCGGTGTATACACTTTCAAAGTGCAAGGCAAGATACACCATTTTCTTAATCCATTACAGTCTGGAGATGACCAATCAACTGGAATTCAATTGTACTTCTATGATCCGGATTTAGCGGTAGAAGAGCGTTTAAAGGTTTCTGATAGGTTCTCACGTAATACTATGGTCAGGTTAACTGAGGTACTATCTAGGAATCCATATGGAGTTTTTTTGCGGCAGCTTAAAGACTTAGAGGTTCTTGATAGGTATAAGTTTTATATCGTCAATGATCCCAAACTTGATCAAAGGTTATATAATGAGCCCACTTGCTCCGATGTTTCTGGAATAATATGCCTTGATGATGAAACTACTTTCAATCCAAAATGCCACATCCAAATATATTCCCAAAACACTACACCATACAAAATCTGTCACAACTATGGATGTTATGATCCATTACAGTATCCGCTTCTCTTTCCCGGAGGACAAATAGGCCGGCACTATGGCATTCGAAGTTGCCACCCAATTTATCGAGGCGAAGTACCACCTTTGTCACATGCCACTTCCACTTTTAGATCCAACTATTCCATCTACGAGATGTCGATCTACCAAGAAGAACAAGGCAAGATATCTTTGCCTTTTTTCCCCATTTAGCTATAAAAAGGAAGTACTTTAGTTCTCACGATGACTTCTACTCCTTTTATTACGTTGATTGAAAAGGCCATTCGTAAACGGAATATTGTCTCTTGCGACAATATTATTGCTATAAAATGCAAATCCGTGAGGATGACCGCCTATGTTGCTACATACCGGAAGGCTATTCCAACAATATATTGTAGACATGTTTGTTAAGCTTGAGACCTCAAGATTAGAATACTTTTACAAGCAAAGAGGAGGTGCGGACGAGAATGTTTACGGGGGCCGATTGACGATTGTACCGGTACAACCAGTACTTCTAATGTAGGGAAAAAGATGATTTTGCCACCCTCATTTGTTGGTGGTCCCAGAGATATGAAAAAAGGAATATGGATGCGATGGCTTTAGTACAACAGTTTGGGAAACCTGATTTCTTCCTGACAATGACATGCAATCCATCTTGGTCAGAAATTACTTCCCATTTACTACCTAATGAATTACCCCAGAACCGTCCTGATTTGCTTTCTCGAGTTTTTAAATCAAAACTTGAACTCTTGAAAAAGGATCTTCTACAAGATAAAATATTTGGAAATCCAGCCGCGTCAGTATATTCTATTGAGTTCCAGAAAAGAGGTTTGCCTCATACACACCTACTTCTTATAATGGCACAAGATAGCAAACCTTTAAGTTTGTGAGGCGTATGATCGCTACATTAGTGCTGAATTACCAGATGCAGAAATAAATCCAAACCTACGTAGGCTGGTATTGAAGCATATGATCCATGGTCCTTGTGGATCATCAAATCCTAAGAGCCCTTGTATGCAAAACAAGAAATGTAAGAACAGGTATCCAAGACAGTACCAGGAATGTACCATCCATGGTGCAGATAGTTACCCTCAATACAGACGTCGCAATAATGGTTTGTCTGCTGTGGTGCGACGTTGTGTGGTTGACAATCGATTTGTTGTTCCATATAATCCCTATTTATTGGAAAAATATGACTGCCATATCAATGTTGAGATCTGTTCTACCATCAAGTTAGTAAAGTATATTTACAAATACATCTACAAAGGACCAGATAAAGTTGCTTTCCAAATGTCACTCCTTTCTTCTGATAATGAAATTGAAGATTACCAACGTGGTCGCTGGATTGCACCGCCAGAGGCTGCCTGGCGTATCTTTTCTTTTGACCTATTTGAAATGCATCCATCTGTCATTGTGTTACAGTTGCATTTACCAAATAACCACTATATATCTTTCCCGACTAACAAAGATTTGAATAGTGTTGTATCTAATACGTTCTTAGCCCAAACAATGCTCACGCACTTCTTCTACATGAACAAGACTAACCACACTGCAGTCTCTTTACAGCCTTTATATCGCGATTTCCCAAAGTTTTTTGTATGGGATTCTGGGAAACGAATATGGACTGAACGCAAAAAAGGTAGGGTTGTTGGACGCGTTGTGTCTGCTGGTCCAATGGAAGGAGAGCGATATTATCTTCGGTTATTGTTGAATCACGTGAAAGCACCTACATCATATAATGATTTGCTAACCTTCAATAACTACCTTTTTCCCACTTTTAGGGAATCAGCGCTGGCTCGAAATTTGCTCTCAACCGATTCTAACCTTGATAAGTGTTTAGAAGAAGCTGTGCTTTACCAAATGCCTCGACAACTACGACATTTATTTGCATCCATTCTAACTTTTTGCTCCCCATCAAATCCTCGTTTACTGTGGGAAAAGTATAAAGACATGCTATCTGAGGATTATAATAAAGACAAAGGAGACAATGAGATGCTTAAGGTAGAAGGAAAAAGAAAGGCTTTGCAAGACATATCCATGTTCCTTGACAATATGGGACGGAAGTTATCTGATTTCCAACTTGGCGTAGATGCAGATTGTTTACTGGGGCAAAAAGGTCCTGCCAAAGAAATATTATGTGAAAGGAATATAGATGTTTCTCCGAATGACATTCTATGTGTTGATCAACTTAATGATCAACAACGCTATGCATATGAAACAATATTGAGCAAGGTGTTAGCTGGAGAACCAGCATCTTTTTTTATTGATGATCCTGGTGGAACGGGAAAAACTTACCTATGCAAAGCAATCATGGCAACACTAAGATCACAAGGATATATTGTACTTGCCACAGCTACTTCCGGCGTTGCTGCATGCATGTTACCTGGAGGCAGAACTGCACATTCACGATTCAATTTGCCCTTACATAGTGATGAAGTAAAAGTTGCCAACGTAAGTAAACAATCAGCAACAGCACAATTAATTAGGGAAGCAAAAGTAATTATCTGGGATGAGGCCCCTATGGCACATCGTGAGTCTATTGAGGCATTTGCAGTAATGCTTAGAGATGTAACAGAGACAGGTCTGCCGTTCGGAAATAAAACTGTAATATTTGGTGGTGATTTCAGGCAGGTCTTACCTGTAATCACTAGGGGTACTAAAGAACAGCAAATCGATGCTAGCATATTCCATTCACCGTTATGGCCTTACCTTACCAAGATCCAACTAACACACAATATGAGAACTCTTAATGATCCTGAATTTGCAGCATACTTACTACGTATTGGTAACGGCACAGAACCTGAGGATGACGATAGGAACATTGTTTTGCCTCCTAGAATAACAATACCGTTTGTTGATGAACATAAATCATTGCGACAGCTGATTGACTTTGTGTATCCGGATATAAGAAGTTTTGATGTCAATTATGACATTGTAATGAACAGGGTACTACTAGCTGCTACAAATAGCTGTGTTAATGATATAAATGATGCAATTCTTAATAGAGTTGAGAGTGATATGAAAACATATACAGGTATCGATCGAACTCTAGAGCCTCAACATCAAGGAGATTATGAAGATTTTTTACATTCACTAAATCCAAGTAGTTTACCACCTTATGAACTCAGGCTAAAAATTAACTCACCAATAGTGCTTTTAAGGAATCTATGTCCTACTGAAGGATTATGCAATGGGACTCGAATGCTTTGCAAAGAACTCGAATACACATACTATAATGGCAAGAGATTGAACCGGACCCTATAAAGGTCGCACAACCTATATTGCATAGAATTCCACTACAACCCACAAACAATGAAAAGTTTGGCATTGCCTTCAAACGATACCAATTTCCAGTTAGACTTTGCTACGCGATGACTATCAACAAAGCTCAAGGCCAAACATTAGATAGCATTGGTATATACCTCCGTGAGCCTGTGTTCTCCCATGGTCAGTTATATGTTGCTCTTTCAAGAGTAAGAACATTCGACGCCTTAAGAATACTCATTGCCCCACCAACTTTGGCCGATGAAATACGTCCAAATAAAACACAAAACATTGTCTTCCATGAAATTATCCAGAGAGCACAAAATTATCTACACCAATAGTTAACACACAACAATAAACAGTTACTTTTGTAAAATATCCGGTATACATAGGTGAAAATATTATTTCAGATAGATTAATAGTGTTACAAATCTAATTGTCTTTCTATTTTACTTAAATATTTTATTAGAATGGCTAGAAGAACACAGAACTTAACAATTACTGAGGTTAGCACTGCTACTACTCAATGGAGAGTAAAGGTAATTGTTCTGGATAAGACCAATATCTATACAAGCAAGGATGGCCGTCATACGCAGAAAATTCTGATGCAAGACAATCAGGCATGTTTAAAAATAACTCTACTCCAATAAACATGTAATCCATAATTGCCTTATCTAATACATTGATATGTCTTTCTGTCAAACAGGGTAACCGTATAGAGGGAATTCTTTGGGACCAAACTATAACTCTCCTGGAGAAAAGTTTGAATCCATTTTCGACCTACATTATTGGTGACGCAAAAGTGCAACTAATCAAAGAAGCATATCGCCGTTTGTCTCCTGGAATGACGTTGGAATGGGTGTTAATACCATCGACATTCATACGTCCTGTAACGAATGTAGAAGAATTAATCGTCTATCCAGAGTTACAAACTACTTATTTTGACACAATTCCATCTTTGATTGGAACGGGGAACCCAATAGGTATGTACAACTTCTGCAATATTTGGTTCACGCTTTCTGATATTAGCATTAGTCACATATATAAATTTGCATTTGGCTAACTGTTGTAAATTTGGTTACCAAGACATCATCGCTGCAGTTATTCACATTAAACCGCCTAGAGAATTGGTAGCACGAGGAAAACTTACTCCGCTGCAAGATTTTACCGTTGTCGATCCAAGGTGAAATTTATGACTCATTAATTTTGCATTGATTTTAATGTTAATTTTTCCTTCTTTTTTTTTTCTTCTTGGGGTCTTCTGGTAGGGTGGCTTATTTTGATTCCACATCTTTAGTTAGTTAGTCTTAGCGCAGCACACATGACAGGTCGCTATAAATTTAGTGATCAGGGCAGATCGTTCTTAGCTTACCACCCTTGGCAAGTACATAACCAGCAGATTAGCTTCGCCTTAGGTTAGCGACCAGGCATCTGCCCTCTTAAATAATCGAACACACATATTTCGTTTTAATGCAACAACCATATTGCTGCTGTATTTAGGTTTATCGACCAGACCAGGTCTCTGTTGGTTTGGCAACCAGAATAAGCCAGTTTCTGACTAATGACCATTGTTAACACCAGATGAGGACCACATTAGGATTAATCGACCAGGGCAAGTCTCTATTGGTAGTTTTAGCATTAATACTCAAACTCACCCATAAACTATTTTTCAACCTTACCTAATATATAACAAACCCCCGTAACTTGGACAATCTAAATGTTCCTATATTTTACTGGCACCTGTTCAGTTATATAGCTGATTCATTCCCGTTACAAAAACATTTGCACCTTCAGTCATCTCTTATTTTTGGCTTTCCAATTCAATTATATGCACATTCTTCTACTTATATTGTTAGGCTACTGCATTGAATTTATTGTTATCATGGTATTAGCATAAATTAGGAAAAACCAAAATATAGCATATCCTTTTATTCGCTGCATTCATAGCGTTCATCCCCGCAATCATTACATCTGCATCATTTGCCTTCTGTTTTTCACAAACCCAAAGGAAAATAAACACTAAATTAAACATAAAAAGTAGGTACACAACAAAACACTTATTTCATATATTTATAGAAAATCTAGGAGAACCACCATAGAAACTCTGTTCAGAACTAAAATAAACCTTCAGTAAACATCCCCATTTGGCAACTGAACATGATCTTCTTCTCCAGCCTCTTCACTGCTGTTGTTAGCATTACTTTCTGCCCGTGCATCTTCCAACAAAGCACACTTACCTTTCCACAGATATTGTAGCCTCGTCTGCTCCTTTGACGTAATCTTTTGCTGCTTCAACTCTTCCTCACTGCGGTACATCCTCTTCCACATAGTATCTTCATTCTGTTTGTTGTTATACAGTTGCTGCGCCTTCCTATTACGTTCCACTGCCAAGCTCTTTACAACCTTGTCAGGATAAGTACCCACCTTCACTACGTCTGCCTCGGTAATTGGAATCCCATCTATTGTAGCTGGAATTGGTGGTGCATAAGCATCATACACTCCTTCCTCTATCTCATAAATTATTGCAGGGTAGTTGCTTTCGAAAGACATACTTTCTATGTTTCAAATCTAAGAAGGCCTCAGGTATTTGCAAGTTTTAAACACTGAATATAGGCTGAACACAACTCTTTAACACCCAACTTTAAATAGGAAAAACTCTAAAACTGAAATCAATTTCATGGTGGCATTGTTTGTCATTTAGTAGATAGTATAAGGACCAAATTTGTGTTACCAACTCACTGCTACAAGCACCTTAAATGACCCAAATAACCAAGCTGGCAACATGTGACAGCGCACACATAAATACTCGTACCAAAACCACGGACATTTAACTAAAAAGCGACAAATCTCTTCACACAAATACTAAATTAAGAACGATATATCTTTATTACCTCTTGTCAAAGCAATAACTATGTTTTCATTTTTATTTACATAAGTATATTATTCAATATAATTGTCTTTATTAATACGGCATTAGCCTTGTTCCCAAACAGCATGAAACCCTATCAGGTGACAATGTGGGCAGATTTTGTATCAAGTCAGGGATCCACAATATATAACAAGAAACAAACAATGCCTATTATTGTATGCAGGCGACTGATTGTTACAGATTACTCAGGTAAAACAACTACAACGTGATATCCATGACAAAAACAAATTCAGAAATAAGAACCTAATTATTTACTATCTGTTGTTTATCCAGGAGGTTCACTCTCAACAGTTCCGTTTTCCTATGTTGCAATAGAACCTGACATGCCACAAGTGAAGCAGATGCAAAAATGGTAAACAAATTATACAGCCTTACTCCCTGTTAAAATAGCACACATAATAAAACAAGGCTAACTGAAAATCAATTTCGAAACAGGGTTAGAGAAAACATAGCAACCCTGAAAGCCCTAGCAAACACAGAGGCCACTAAAGCAACACGACCGAATTCTCGCCTTACAAATCAAGCAAGTGCTACCAAACGAAGCCGGCGGAGATAATAGCCAGGTAATAACTATTACAATACATAAGCAGTTACATATATATATTATGTACAAAATAAAAACAACAAATAATAATATATTAACATACTAAACATGCTACAAAATATATAAACATACAAATTCTTAACTGGTATATAACAAAAACAATGCAACAGCAGGACATCCACATCACAGGCAAAATGTCAATCCAAGACATATCCCAGCTGATCCACTACTGTACATGTCCAAAATGCCATCAACCAACAAAAGCACAGGGAAATGAAGAATTCCGTTGCAACACCTGTGGTGAAGATGAAATTGCAGTACCGAGGTAAACCCTGCCAAATCCACATCTTATATCTGCGTCTAACGCAGGATAAATAAGGACCAAGAATAATCATCTCAATAAAAACAGATGCAAAATAGTTGTGGAACTAAAGGATGACACAAAAACCATCTCAGCAACAATGTTCGACAAATGCGCTGAAAAACTACTCGAACATACAGCAACACAACTGAACCGGATGGAAACCAAGGTAAACATATATTAACAACACCCTATACCTTGTACTAACGTAACACAACATATTAAGTACCATATGTCAACAACTCTGAAAGGTAAAGATAATATATATGCTAAAGTTTAACATTTTCTACCACAGGAAATGGAAGATTTGATGCATATGGCCAATCGAAACTTCATCAAAAGGAGGTCAAAGCACATGTGAGAAACTCGGCCAAAAAGTATGCGAGACCAAAAACCAAGATACAATATTCAGAATTGGACTGAATCTCATGCTACTGGTGACCCAATATCAACTCAAAAACGGACCAGCAAACAAATGGAAGATACCCCAGGTAAGACTAAACTATCAAAATATAAACCATCAAATAATAACAGTATTCACTCTATCATCCGTTTTCTCCTATAAGCTAACATAGTAAATTACACAAAAAAAAGTACTAACGTACTAAATAACTTGAACCATCTCAACATTCGTAAAATATCACACTAACCTCACACACATATATGTATGAAATGAAATTTACTACAGTGTAAATTCTAGATATATTCGTCTGCATGTTACCTTCAACCACGAAAGTAACCATTAGCATTATCAATATTTTCCATTTAACTTTCTTTAACGTACGTCAGTTCCAAAATATACCTATACAAATCTAGAACAACAGTAATTCAACCACTCATGAGTAAGACCGGACTTAGTGGCACCTTATTAGCTATACTACCAGCAACCTGCAAAAGTACTCCAGCTACACTAACTGGGCCCTGTGCATCGCACAGTCCAACAGCTAGTATATATATATATATTCAATTACTACGAAAATCACTGTATATACATGCATATAATAGTAACATAAATTAGCACTTCATAACATCTCAAAAATTCAATGAAGAAAATGACGAGTTTCAATTATTTTCAGCAACAAAATATAAAATATTTGGTAAATAAAATAATTAAAATGAATACCGTTTGTTAGCACAGCACGTAATTATTATGATCATCACAATATTACGTGAAATAAAGGTGGTTAGATGATTTATGCTCCACGTTCTTAGTTATCAGGGATGTGCTGCCGGCATTTTCAGCGATAAGCGATGGTTGAGTCGTTGAAAATTTATAGAATAGAATTAAGAGGCACTTAATTAATTTAGTGGATCTTTATAACATTAACAAACACCTCTAATCTTAATCATCACTTAAAATTTTCAGAATAAGTATTTATTCTGATTAACAAACAGGCCCTAAGTTAGAAACGTTTAGTCATGACATGTCGATGGGCATGAAGTGAACCCTAAATTGAGTCGGTCTCACTAAGATAACATTTTTAATAATAAACCTTAATTATATTGTAGCTTCTACTTCTTGCTATGTACAATGTACTTACCTCAAATGCATGTATATTTATGTGTTTGGGGGAGAGAAGACGAACGGGTAAATCTAGAGTTCGAGGAGGACTTTGATGACGACATTTAAGGACGCCGGAGTTGAAGACCTTGATTATTCATGTTTTTATTTATTACTCTAGACTTGGAAGTTTGTTGGAACCTTGTAATTTACTTTTAGTTTGAGGATTTCGTACGTTTTAGATTTCGTTGATTTCCTTTTCC
This sequence comes from Gentiana straminea, assembly GCA_036785695.1. Lineage (NCBI taxonomy): Eukaryota > Viridiplantae > Streptophyta > Magnoliopsida > Gentianales > Gentianaceae > Gentiana > Gentiana straminea. Next base: position 322,229 of record JAVUPR010000337.1, read on the forward strand.
AATGTAATAATGTTACATTTCTACCCCTAGATCCTGAACTTCTATTCTTGGTTATTTTTGAAAATATTTACCCGAGTCTTTTGCTTCCGTTTGCTTTATTTTGATACGACGTAGTAGAGGCTTACGTATAATGTGAGTTTATTTTATTTTATACGTGCCGAACGTTCCTTTTCCGGATAAGGACTCGGTGTCCGGGAACGGGGCGTTACATGGAGGATCCAATTGATAGTCCCCCAAACTATTACCAAAAAAAAAATGAACGATCCAATCGATATTCTCCCAAACTATTTCTTTTTCTCTCCCTTCCTTCTTGTAAGAACTCTTTTCTGTTTTTAAACACTTTACACCAATTTTCTTCTTTCGTCTAGTAATCAAAATCAATGGTCTCTTCCAATTCACTCCACTTTCGTCGGTAGTCATAATTTCACTCACTTGATTTACTATATCCCAACCTATAAATTCTTCTTTCTTCAATTTCTTTTATTCTATTTCTTTTTAAAGGTATGATATTCCTTAAAAAAAAATTCCCCTCTATCATGACTCGTCCAAACTTTTTGAGAGTCATCCTGATGTGATACTTTGCCCCGGGAAGGTACTAAGGGATCAATGGCGAGCTAAAGAAAACCTAATCCTGGAGAATTCAATCTAAGATGTAGGCCAAGAATACTCAACGCTTGCTCAAGACGCCGATTCATTCTTGAAGGGTTGTATTCTCTACAACAAAGAGAACACTCACTCGCAAGTGATTAAATTAAGCCAAATCGACTTAACCAAGAGAAATTTCTCTCAATATAATAATAATGATTTTCATAATTCATTCCGAAAATTGTAGCTAGCATTGCCTTTATATAGGTTACAAAATAAAAGACCAATAAACTCCTAAGCAATGTGAGAGAAATTTACAAGTAAAATTCGCAACATTACTTCCCATTGAACCTAACTTGACTCTACTAAGCCCAAATGACCTTTATTTGCGAAAATAAACACTTAACCCAATATACTAACATATAAGCACATTTTTTCATGGGTCTTACTATCAACTAGGCCCATAAGACCTTTATTAAATAAATCCAATGCAAAATAAAACAAGACAAGTCATACAAACTAATTAATGGTGTCATGCATTAAATTCAAAGCCCACTCGCACAAATAACGGTCTTCATGGCCGCATTATTCATGTCTTCAAGAACCCGGGATAGATCACATCATTCACTCCCGGTTAGAAATGATTCATCCTCGAATCAATAGGACGTCATAAAAACAAGCACCATAACCAATATAACTCGAAACAAGACAAAAGATCACCAAACAATACCGGGATCAAATACGAGTCGGAGAAACAAATTCTCATCAACGGCATGCTTTGTTGCAGAGTCATGTCTCAAAAATGTATGAGCATAACAGTGGGACTTCGAGTTGATAAACCTGTGGATCACTTCCCGTGAAGGAACAAAATAATAATGAGACCAAATTGTAGTCGAACAAGCATCAATAATCACCAAAAACAGATCAAAATATGTATGCTCGGTTTTCCACTAATGTGATTATGATCAAGAACCATTGTAGGCAATGAGATTTCCTCATGTGGATCATCAAGTACTTGAAAAGATGATTCAACAAGGCTAGAACAAGAATTTAGTAACATATAGTAATCTTCATTCTCCACAATAGACATTACCGGCAATTCCACTTTCGCATCAACAACGACTTGAGGACCACAAGGAGCATGCAACTCCTCACGCTCAAAATCACTTTCCACATAACCATCAATGACTGTCTCATCCATGTTCATTATATCATCCACAACAATTGCCTCATCATTGTTAACTACTTCTTCCATAATCTCATTCTCTTCGATGATTGCATCTGCCACAATCGACTCTTGGGCTACCTCATCTTGACTGTTAACAATCTCTGTGCGTCTTGCTTTTTCCTCGCTTGGCTAATAGTTTGAGTTGATCATATTGGGCATCTTCAAGGGATAATGCAAGGAGCGTATGTTTCTTCCCTTCATGGCACACAGTATAGCTATTCATATACCCATCATATGTAACTCTCCAATCATATTGCCACGGTCTCCCAAGTAGGATATGACAGACATGCATGGGGACTACATCACATAAAACTTCATCATCGAGCTTACCAATTTTAAAAGAGATTAGGGCCTGTTTGGTAACTCGCATTTCACCAACATCATTAAGTCCTTGCAACGTATATGGTTGAGGATGAGGTGTTGTAGGAATGGCTAGTCGGAGACAACTTCAAGCACTTATCACATTCGTACATATTCCCACATCAATTTTCATCAAACAAAGCTTCCCACTAATCAAACACCTCGTATGAAAATCATTTTCTCGGTGCACATTATCCTCGACCTTCGCAACACTACTCAAATATTACCTTACCACAAACATCTCTCTTTTCAATGAGTCAAACCTCACAGTTCACTCATGTTTAATTATGCTCACCCTTATTCTCAATCATAGTCCCTTATCAAACAAATCAAAATAGTGAGCAAAACCCTAAGCAAGATGCTTTCAGAATTTCTAGAATTTTAGCACTAACTTTTAGTGCAGATTGTGATCAAATAACAACGAATCAGGAAAAACTCAAAAGTCGAAAATTGTATAGTAGTTTTTTTAGAGGATAGCAAAATTGCAATCTTTTAGAGTTATACAAGTCTATTAAACAATCATTTTATGAAAACTGGTACAATCTGTCAAAATTTTCCAGATTGATAGCAGTGACTTAAGGTGCTGATTGCGATAACACTACATCGAATTTGGAAAACCTCAGAAGTTGTAGAACATAGAATTTCATATACGGTCACGAATCTTCAGGTATTTTGGAGTCGTCTAAAGCACCTAAATCGAAATCGTAAAGAGATCAACGTCTCCAGAATTCCAGAACAGACCATTCTGTGTTGATGAGCAGTTTTGAGTAGGACCGGCTTCGAATTATGAGATGAGGTCAAGCAAGAAAACGTAGCCAACAGTTTGATTTAGTTGTGGCTAAAATTTCAAATCGTTTGGAGATTTTTTGGGTATTTAACGAACTGTTACAAAAATGGGGCTGGAAAAACAAATTTTGGGTTCTTGGGATGAAGGTTTGAAAATCTTCAAGTTTCCGGGTAGGATTATGAAGATTTGAAGAATTTGTCTTTGGTGGGGAATGAAATAAAGAAAGAACAAATAATTTTTTTTAATAAATTCACAAATTAAAAAAGAAATAAATGGGATTTTTGATACCTCTCTCTCGATATATCAACCGGAAACATTCCTACAGTCCTACAAGTGACCCGCACTAGGGCCCCACAATTAGTCAACCAAGAGGTATGTCCACATATGCTTGGACCAGGCCGCATGATAGTCTACCCAGGCTACCCGCAGACTCAACATTAGCCTGGGGGCCAAGCGCGAGATCTCTCAGCCCGTGACCGTTCCATGGGCAAACATGGTTCATACTTAACATTATCAAGAGCAAGATCAACAGGCGATCAGGAAGAGGTTACTGTGACCAGTGGACACACCTGCTCGACGCTAGTGAGCATATCTCCTTTGATTGTACTTAATTATGTCACTTCATAGTTAATGACTTGTCACCATTAGCCTAATCTTCATTAGTAAATCCGCCTTTATATGCGCACCATGTATCTCATAAAAGGATCTGGATATTAGTAGAAGCATGCTCACTCTGCTAATTTGTCTATCACTTGCGTTCATACCGTGTAGCGTTCATCCGACTCGAAGCCTTCATCATCTCCACCCTCTTCCACCGTAGAAATCACCTATAAATCGGCTAGATATCCATCATAAAAGCTGGACTACACGTTATTGATATTTCCGACAATATCAGTTGGCTCTGTTACCGAGAAAATTATCAAGAAAAGCCTACTCCGGTAGCTCGCACCACTGCAAATCCTTCCTTCAGGAGTCCCCGGTGAGCTCCCCACCCATCTGCAAGTTCTAGGTCAACAAAATTTTTGATTTTTTGGGTTGTACGGCCTGGAAATCATCGTTTCTGGCATCTTTGAGGCAAACTCAACGACAAACGCACCAATTTCATGAATCTCTGCTTAATCTTCATCAAATCATCTCAACTTGGAAGTACACCTTCAACATCATTCAAATCTCGCACACGAGTCCTTCATACTTTCCTGGGTTAATAGATGTTTTAGCTAGCTTGGTTCTTCATGAAATATAAGACTTCGTGCGTTCTGCATTTGTGGGGAGTCATTTGTGCATTGAATCACCTGAGCCTTCCACCAGATTCTAGGCTTGAAATTTGCTCTGACCGTCACCATCAAAAGTTTACTTAATATTCAAGTTACTTGTCAAATCAACATGACTGTGGGAAAGACTTAAATCCTATCACGCCGGCAAGAGTGGCCAACCATGATGTACCATGTGGCAGATCATCACATCATAGTGGTTGGAGTAGGGGAGGTAGGTCCATCAGAGATAACCGCAGAAAAGATGCCGACCTCGATATGAGAAATGTGTTGATCGAAAAGGCGAAAGCCTGAGAACTAGAGGAAGTGGCTATGTAGAAAAACCACAGGAAACAAACGGGCAATACGTCTCACCAAAACTTTGAAAAGCGGACAAACCTGGCTCTAGATGCAAATGCAAACCCCAGTACTCATGCGTTAGCATTAAGAGCCCACATGGAGTACTTGGAGGACATGCGCCATCATAACTTGCAACTCTTAACCGAGGGATATACTCCCCTACCGGTTAGTAAATTTAGCTCTCTAGTACCAGCTCAAACTGAACTACAACCTACTTTGAACCCGCAAAAAACCACCCGGTCATATCGTGAAGAATGGGAAGAATGCAGTCATGGAACCTCTCAGCCCGATTAGAGAAGAAAGTCGGTTTTGGCTCGCTTGGGGCCACGGATAACGATCGTGGTGCAGCTCTTGGGCAAGGTTACGTCGAACAACCGGGTGATCCTCGACAAGCTATAACTCACATAGAGGGTCGGGGAGAATCGCGATCTGGATAGAGCTCCACCCGACCTCCCAGGGCCTCTGAGGTCATCGATGAGCTAGTGATAATGAACGACAAATAGAAGAGTTACAAAGGGGCAAAACGTTCCAAGAAGCCAGACCCGCTTGGGGCAAGAGTGTCAAACATCCGGACGTCTTATCCAAACTTCTCTAACTATCACGGCACAACAGACCCCTTGGACTGGCTCTCATCTTTCCACAGCAAGTTTAGTTTATGCACTCCCAGTGAGGAGGCATGGTGTATAGCATTCGTGGGATCTATGCAAGATAGAGCGGCATCACAGATCCGCAACCTGCCTCCAAGATCAATCGTATCTTGGGATGAATTAGTCAATAAATTTACAACAGAGTTCAAGTCCATTGAGGGGCACAAAAAGACATACATTGACCTTCACGAGGCTAGGCGGGGTGAGAAAGAGTCTACCCGCGAGTTATTATGAGTGATTCTACAAGGTCTACGAGTTGACCCAAGGTCTTGTGGACAACGTGGTGCTGACTAGCTTTGAAAGGGGGCTAAGTCCGGGTTATCTAAAGTCTTATTTAGCCTTCAATAAACCTTCAAATGCTCAAGTCATGCTAAGTATGGAAAGAAAATATATTGCAATGGCAGGAAACGAGGGATCGCCGTCATCCCACAAGGCAAACAGAGGGCTGAACGCAGCCTGTCCAGCGATAGCCGCATAAATCGGGATCCGGATATCAAAAATCCTAAAAATTTTAAGGAATACTGGACCCTTCTTAAGGTTTCATGCACCCAAATGATGAACGAGGTAAGGGCTGAACTCTCAGATCCGTACCCAATGAAGCCAGACGCATGTCGCGATCAGTCCAAATATTGTGCCTTCCTTGAGGACATGGGTCATACCACTGATGAATGTATACAGCTGAAGAGAGTGTTTGAAAATTTTCACAAGTACAACATGATTGTTTCAAAATAGACGGTGGGGGTACGAATCGAAAAGCAATAATCAGAATAAACACCGAATCGGTTCCATCAACAAGCATGTTGAGAAGCCAACCATCCTGTGCGGAAATGAGCAACCACTTGCCGTAGTGAGGTTTTAACGGAAACTAACATGGAGGATTCCTGCCTTAGCGTCTCAGTGGTCATTAATAGAACATTTCTAGGCAGGGTTCTGATCGATACATGCACCTCCTGGGATATTATGTACTACAACAGTTTCAAGGAACTCGGCTTTAGAGATTCCAGCCTCAAGCCGCATAATGGAACTCTTGAGGGTTTCACCTATCACAGGATCCAGGTCAAGGGGGCCATCGACTTAGATTGCAGATGGGAGACTACACACCTTTCCGGACAGAAAAGATAACATTTCTCGTTGTAGATCTTCAGTCAAATTACAACATGATATTTGGAACACCAGCTTTGAGACAGTTCCAAATGGTTGTCTCTATCCCGCATCAATGGGCCAATTTGTATACGGAGGTCGGAGTCAGGGTTTCAATCAGTGAGCCTACATCAATCCTTAATTTTATCCATGATTTGAGGACGGAAATCAAGAAAACCCGTATCGTACAGTCGGAGGCTCAAACGGGCACGGGTGCGATGAGGATGGTAAGGGAGCTCATCCCTCTCAAAGTTTAATGTGAGACCTTACAGGTCAGGGATGAGCTGGACTTTACTACTGACGGCGAGCTGGTTGAGATAGTCGTTTTTTATGCCTTAAAAATCAAGATAGGGGCTCATCTGCCCCCAACAGAAAATGAAGCTTTGATCGCCCAGATAAAAGCAAGTATTGATGATTTTGCATGGGTAGTGACATCTATAAGAGGCGTAGAGCCCGAGCTCGTGCTACATCATCTGAAAGCCGATGTCACTTTCAAGCCGATACATCAATGGGCCCGACAGTTTACGACTGAGAAGGAGTCCACAATAAAGGTAGAGGTAGATAAGCTTCTTCAAGATGGTATAATCAAATAGTTAGCCTATCCTACCTGGCTCATGAACGTAGTAATGGTAAAAATGCACAATAGCAAGTGGCGGATGTGTGTCCATTTCACGGATATCAACAAGGCCTGCCTGAAAGATCCTTACCAACTACCAACAATTGATAGACTAGTCGACTCTATTGCCGATTCGACACCCTCGCCTTCTTGGTTGCATACTCGGTTATCATAAAGTATGGATGGCCGGGTCCGACAAAGATAAAATGGCCTTCGGGACCTCCGGTGGCCTATACTACTATGAGATGATTCCTTTTGGACTAAAGAACGTGGGCTCGACCTATCAAAAGATGGTGAATAAAGTCTTCCGCTCACAGATAGGGAGGAATATGGAAGCTTACATAGACGACATGGTCATAAAATCTTCAAGTAGAGGTCACGCCGCTGACCTCAACGAAACCTTTGAGTATGTTCGAAGACACTCAATTAAGATCAATCCGGCCAAATGCACGTTTTGAGTCTAGGCAGGCAAATTTCTTGGGTTCATGGTTAGTCATCATAGGATCGAGGCTAACCCGGAGAAGACTCAAGCACTTCTTGACATGCAAGAGCCTACCACAATCAAGGAGATCCAAAGGCTTAACGGCAGAATCATCGCCCCAGGCAGGTTCATTTCAAAATCAACAGAGAAATACCTTCATTTCTTTAAAATTCTCAAAGGAAACAAGACATTTACATGGGATGAAGAATGCTCCAAAGCCTTTCAGGCCCTCAAAGACTATTTAGGGAAGCCACCTCTTCTAGTTAGCCCGATTGAGGGGGATGTTTTGTTTCTGTACTTAGCAGCCTCAGATTGGACTGTAGCCGCCGTGCTTATAAAGGAGGCCGGATCGGATCCCTCTAAAATCCCGTGTATTATGTAAGCAAGGCTCTTAGTCCGGTAGAGAGTCGTTATTTTAATGTGGAGAAATTAGTTTACTCGCTTGTTATTGCTGCCCTCAAACTCAAGGGCTATTTTACTTCACACATAATTATTGTCTTAACAGATAGCCCAATGCGCCATATACTGCACAGACCCGACCTCTCGGGTCATTTACTCTACTGGTCTATGGAGATTACTGAGTTCGATATTCATTACTAACCAAGGAAAGCAATCAAGGCTCAAACCCTAGCTGATTTTGGTTTCGATGCTAGCTTCATTACAGAAAGGTCGAGCTCACTGAGGCCAGCCAAGCTCGAGATCATTGTTGGCAGTTATATGTTGATGGAGCATCCAATCAAAGTGGATGTGGTGCAGGCGTGATTCTACTGGAGCTAGGTACAATGGAGGAAATAGAAAAGACCCTCAGATTTGAATTCTCGGCCACAAATAATCAACCTGAGTACGAGGCTGTGATCCCCGGTATCAACCTCGCAAGAGAAATAGAGGTAAGAAATGTGGAGGTCTTTTGCGACTCCCAACTCATTGTTAAAAAATCTTATGAGGGTACGAGACACGATCCAGCATCCTAGAAAAATATTTTCAGATTGTCCAATGAATGAAAAGCGTCTTCAACTACTGCAAAATTCATTAGAATTGGCAGAGAGGATAACGAGCGGGTGGATTACCTCTCCAAATTGTCTCTTAAGGAAGAAATCACAGATTCTTCAATAATGGTAGAATATCGCTCTGTTTCTGTAACTGAAAAGTCTGAAATCATAGATATCGATGCACCAACACCGGATCCGTACTGGATAGATGAGATCCAAGATTATATTGGGTCGGTACCCTACCTACAAAGCTAGACAAATCTTACGCCCTCAAAAGAAGGGCAGCGATAGATTATGCACATTGGGATACTCTATAGAAGGTCCATCTCCAAACCTTTGCTCATATTTGTCCGTGAGGAAGAGAGTAAGAAAGTTCTAGCAGAGCTCCATCAGGGAGTGTGTGGGGGTCACCCCGCTAGTCGCCCTTTGGCACAAAAGGTTGGGCCCCAGGTTACTACTAGCCTTTCATCACCAAGGATTCTGAAAAAATTGTCAGAGAATGTCCAGAGTGCCAAATGCATGCAAACATACCAAGATTTCCGTCAGTAGGACAATCGATTGTCATCTCAGCATGGCCGTTCGACATGTGAGGACTGGATCTGATAGGCCCATTCCCAACGGGAAGAGGTAACTGCAAACTTGTCATCGTGGCCGTAGATTATTTTACAAAGTGGGTCGAGGCTAAGCCTTTATCCAAGATAGCAAAGCATGCAGTCTATTTTTTACACGATCATATATGGTCTCACTTCGGCTTCTCGTGAGCGGTAGACACGGATCATGGACCACAGTTCAGAGATGAGTTCTCAAGCTTCTATAGGGAGTACATCGTTAAACATTGGCAATCGTCAGTGTCCTACCCGTAGGAAACGGTCAAGCCAAAGCGAGCAATAAGCAAATAATCAAAATGCTCTAAAAGAGTGAGTGATAAGGTCACCGCAGGTGGATAGGTAGACGAGCTGCCCACCATACTATGGGCTCTCCAAACCACGATTAAAATATGAACGGGAGAGACACCATTCGCCCTGACCTACGGATCGGAGGCCATGACCCCGATTGAGATGGCGCTACCAAGTATCAGGGTAGCCAAGTACAATCTAGTGAACAATGAGCTAAATAGGTAAATTGAGCTAGACATGGTTAAGGAAATAAGACTAGCGACTTACCACCGACTCATAAACTATAAGCAGATCGCCAAACGACCTCACGACAGACATGTCCATGAGATTTTTCTCAAGATAGGCGACTTCGTTCTTCAAAACAGGAAAACCGTTGGACTCCAGCCCGACAGGGGCAAGCTCACCGCGAACAGGGATGGTCCATATCAGGTCGTTAGAGAAATCAAGAATGGTACTTACGTTCTAAAAGATCAAAATGGTTTCAAACTCAATCGACCTTGGCATGCGGACAGTCTTAGAAGGTACTACATGTAATTATCAGCTGGGGTCATGGTACCATTTCTCTCGTGCAACATGAAAATGGGTTCGCTTTTAGGGTTATGGATATCCTCTCGTTAATGACGTGGGTTGTTAAGCTTTCTTATTTGAAATTTTCATTCTCAACACGGTGGTTAACCATATAAAGCTTTATTTTACATTTTATCTTCTATAAATGCTATTTCATCTATTAAGAGTGTTCGCCATTGTAAAAATGACATTTTCAAACTTAATTTTAAAACAAGCGAACCCCGGCTCCGTTAAAGAGAGGACAAATACTCTAGAAATTTTTTTGTTACAAACCAAGCAGTTGTTTTGGATATGACCGCAAATCACTATTTCAGGTCTCATCCATAACATGGGGACCGCACCCCGCAAATCATTCAAGTAATCTTACAGTTTTGTGAGTTCAATTATTTTTAACAAGTTTACATAGTACAAGTCTTGCCAAAAACAAGGGGGCCGTACACCCCCACATATGGACTCAAATACTTGGAAATACTTCAGAAAATTAAACAAACATTTATGCAATGGCCACAAACAGAGTTGATAGGATTTCTAATTTATTACATACCGGATGGGAAATTAAGAACAAATGTTTCAAATCGCACCACAGAAAATAAGCTGAGTCAGATAAAAGCCTTCATTGCTGAGTCTGCTCATCAAGCACATTTTCACCTTGAAGAGATGAATGCAACAGGGAATCAGTTGGGCTCACCATAGTTGGGTCCGGAACACTCGTTGCGGTAGCAGAAAGTGGTTTATTAATCATCGCCCGCAAGTTCTCAACGAATACAGGGGGTAGGTTCCAGGGTGCCTCACCACGTTAGCCCCCTACAACTCCCATTCCTGATGGGAGTTCTAGGGGGACTTGCTCTTCATTTGTGCAAGGGATCTCAGTATGAAACGGCAACAGTCGGGTATCATATTTATCGGTAAGGGACTAGTCCCTAAAGGTCTTTAAGGAGGGAGCATCGCTCTGCACACCGCACTAGATGGTAGAAACCCTCATCATAACCGGCGAGGCCGGCAAGGCCAATGGTCTCCATATACGCAGCAGATTCATTAAAGGCCGCAACGGCCTCAACCCTGGCGGCCACTCAGGCAGCCTCCAGCTCGGCCTTCTTCTTCTCTGCAAGGTCCTTCTTCTCTGTAGCCCATAGCCCTCCGGCCTACTTGGCTCTTGCTTTTAACTCATCGATTGTTTTGTTGAACTCGAGAGCCTCTTTTTCTGTTTTGGATGCAAGCTCTGCTCGAGCCAACTCAATAACCTCTATCTTTGCTTTGTGTTTCATCCTCACCTCATCCAATTGACATTAAGCGGCCCCTAATTTGAGGGTGACATCATTCACTTGATCTTCCAGCACACCCATATTAGTTACGGCCTTACCCGCTCACGGATAAGATCACCGTCCATGCGGTCAGCCAGAGCAACGGATGTTTTCAACTACAATTAAACAATGGATCTAAGTTAGAAAATTCTAAGTCAACAAGTATATATCAAAAAGGACAAAAGTAATCAACTTACAAAGGTAGTGAGCAACCCTGCAACACCTGAAAAATCTTCCCGACGTTGAAGATACCCAGCCTTAGAGCTCATCCTGTCCGTCATCACTGTTCAGGCCCCAATGCCTTTGCCAATGTCTATGTCCACCTCATCAAGACCGTCTAGCCTCAAATTGCGTAACCAAAGGACCCGGGCTATCTCATCAGACAATATGATTTCTTCTTTCTCGTTCTCCGTCTTCTTGAAGCCCAGACATAACCACAGAGCCCGGTTAACCGCCGCTTGAGAGGAGCTTACTACACGACGCTCAGCCACGGATTGGATGTTGGCCGAGTGTTAATCTTCTTCAAAACATCTTCGGCCACAGCCGCAGCTTCATGACCTTGCCCATCACCGGTAATGTTTCTTTTTTGATCCAGAACCTTCTCCGGACTATCAAGGCTAATCGACTCCATCTGAGAGTGCTCACTTGGTTCATCAGAGTTATGTGATCTTGTACGCTTCGGAGCAATATGCATGGAAGGCTCCTTGATAACAAAGGCACCGGGTTTGCCTTTGGGTTGGGAGGCCGACACCACGGATCTGACCAGCAAGCCTATTGTTGGAAATACATGCTCGCCTTACAGGCGGCTCGCGTTCACCATAGCTGCAAAATCGGACACAATCATCATGATACGTCAAGGAAAGAAGAACATATTTCCAGCTCTGTTTCATTGGCGTCTATAACATATCCTCTAATACTTTGGCTTGAGCCAAGATAAAGATCATCAGCAGCCATTGATTTCTTGATTTTGTGAGAGTGAAGAAGATGAATGTCAAGATTTTGCTTTCACACTTTTGTAGAATTTTGCAGAAATCATAATGTGAAACCTTGTACATAGCCTATTGTATATGTAGGCCGTAGCACTAGTGAGTAGGACACCTCAGTAATTTACTATGCACGTACTGTACAAAAACACACAATTTCAAGTTGATGCCACGTGTCCCACTAACTGATCCCACTAGTGTAGCAACGGTTATGTCCTTGTAATAGCTGTAATAAAGATAAGATTAATATCCATTTACTCCTTCGTTGACTTTCATTAAAGATTGACTTTATCGCAAAGCATTACATTTAGCGAGACTTAGTCTTCGTAGACTTGAAGTAGGTATACTCTGTTCATGTAATTCAGCATGTTCAGGGGTCTGCTGATACATAGAAAAATAGATGATCTTCAAATCCTCATTCAGCTTGTTGTAAGCATAGATTTGTCCAACTGATAATACAAGATGAAGTTTAATACCAATGACTGTAGTGAGCTCACCCAGTAGGGCAAGGACCAATCCCTTTGGCAACTTCATTTGCTCAATTTTCCAAACCATAAGAGCACTTAGGAATTGTTGATACCAATTACTAATCTGCCAAGTGAACGCACCCAACAGGGCAAAGACTAGTCCCCTTGGTGAATTCCAATGCTCTACTAACCATCAGCAAGTCAGTCAACCTGGATGATGCCATGTTCAGTTCTTAACTTAGGAAATCTGTCTTTATCAAAGGTTTTGTAAAGATATCCGCAAGTTGATCTTCAGTAGGTATGTAGAGAACCACAACATATTTCTTTTCAACATGATATCTTAGAAAATGATGTCTTGCATCAATGTGTTTGGTCCTTGAGTGCAAAACAGGATTTTCTGTTATGGGAATTGCACTGGTGTTGTCACACATTATGGGAATTTCTCTTTCTTCAATCCTATAATCCCTTAATTGTTGTCTTAACCATAGGACTTGTGCATAGAAGCTTCCAGCAACAATGTATTCTGCTTCAGCAGTTGAAGTTGATATAGAGTTATGCTTCTTGCTGAACCAATAAACAAGTCTATTTCCCATCAACTGAAATGTTCATGTTGTACTTTTTCTATCAATCTTACATCTAGCATAGTCAGAATCTGCATAGGATATAACCTTGAAACTTACATCTTTGGAGTACCATATCCTTACTCCCAAGGCTTCTTTTAGGTAGTTAAGAATCCTTTTAACTACAGCTAAGTGACTTTCCTTAGGTTTAGATTGAAATCTTGCACAAATACCTACTGCAAAGGATATATTAGGTCTGCTGGCTGTGAGGTATAGCAGACTTCCTATCATTCTTCTGTATAAGGTCTGATCAACATCTTTACCTTCTTTATCTTCATCCAACTTGATGCTTGTACCCGTAGGAGTTGATACTTTGGTGCTATTTTCCATACCAAACTTCTTCAGCAACTCCTTAGTGTACTTTGTTTGATGAATGAAGATACCATCCTCCATTTGCTTGACTTGTAGTCCCAAAAAGTAGTTCATCTCTCCCATCATACTCATTTGGAATTACTTTTCCTGTTCACTTTCAGAACCAAATATGATGTCATCCACATATATATGCACCAGCAGGGTGTTGTCTCCCTCATTGATTTTGAAAAGTGTCTTATCAATGGTTCTTTTGGTAAAACCATTATTCACCAAGAATTGAGAAAGAGTCTTATACCAAGCTCTTGGTTCTTGCTTTAGACCATGAAGTGCTTTGTTAAGTCTATACACTTTATCTTCTTGATCTTTAACTTCAATACCAGGAGGTTGCTGAACATAAACCTCTTCTTCCAAAATGCCATTTAAGAAAGCATTTTTTACATCCATCTGGTATACTTTGAAGTTCTATGTGCAGCGTATGCCAAAAATAGTCTGTTAGCTTCTAATCTTGCAACTGAGGCATATGTCTCATCAAAGTCTATTCCTTCTACTTGTGAATAGCCCTTTGCTACTAGTCTGGCCTTGTTTCTAACAATGGTACCAGATTCATCCAATTTATTTCTATAAACCCGTTTAATACCAATGATATTTGCATGATTAGGCATCTCCACTAATGTCCATTCTTGATTTCTTGCAAACCCATTGAGCTCTTATTGCATAGCAATTATCCAATCAAGATCAGCAACTGCTTCTTCAATTGCCTTTGGTTCCAGTTGGGACAGAAAATATGTAAACATAGCTTCAAATTGTCTTATGGTCCTTACACCTTACTATATATTACCAATCACTTGTTCATTAGGGTGATCCTTCAACCATTGTAAATCATTGTTTGCTTGATTAACAGGAACATGATCTTCAGCAGGGTCTGCTGTTGGTTCAGTAGGGGTATCAGCATATCCGTGAGCTGCATTTGTTGTTGTATCAGTAGTGTTACCAGCAGGTCCTTCAGTAGGGACATCAACATTTCCGGAATCAGAGACCTTTAAATCACTTATCTTATTTAGAACATCCACACATTCAGGGTCTGTTATTGCTAGATTTATAGCAGGTTCTGAAACTTCTTCATCCTCCATTCCAGTGAGCAGGGGCGGATCCACCGTAAAGGTCAGGGGAACTCGCCCCCCTCGGATCTGGAAAATACATTATTATGTATGTTGTGTATTTTTTTGCCCCCCTTAAAAATTTACGCTTGCCTATAGTATAACCCCCCAATCTAAAAGAAGCTTGATCGGCCTCTCTAAGTTTCTAATCAAACCGGCAGAGTACCGAGTCGACTGTAGTCCAGCTAGGTGAGTCAAGGTCATATCCACAGGGAGAAATTTCAATTGAGTACCAAAGCGGCCCTAACATCTAGTCTAGGTGTATTCATAACTCGAGACTTGGAATCTGAACCAACTATAAAAGAAGATGAAAAGCAAACAAAAAGTGCAATTAACTACAACTATAATGACTCGGATAATAGGGAAATGATATGAAACGAGGTGGCTCGGATGATGTTCCAATGAACTAGATATGAGGTCTTGTGACTACACGAGAATCAAGATTCACTAACGAGTTCTCAACACATTCAAGATGCAATTCACTATGTTAACGTCAATCGATCTCTCACATCAACGAACTATAACCAAACATCTATCTATCGGCTATGACTAGATTTGAATGAATGGCTACGCATTAAAGTGCTATGATTTGCCCAATCTAAGATTAGGTACCACACACTCTAGAAATCAATTCTATCTCTAGATGAGTTTACTAAGTGTTCTTGGTGAGTAGTGTCCATGCCAATTCTTACAATTACGCCTTGAATTAACACTAAGATGGTGCAATTAGTCGCGAATTAACCGCACCCATGAAGATCAATCACCATGACTTGAACCAATTGAGAACATACAAGACTACCCAATTTGAATCCAAGCCATTACAAGCTATATAGCTCAAATTCACATCACCCAAGCAACAATTGACTTAGCAACTCATGATTATCACAATAACTAAGCAAGTTGTACCAAATAAATCCATGAAAACAGAAAATGAAAGGTAAATTCGGAACTCTACCTTAATTAAGTGTAATACATGGAAATGGCTCAAATCCCATAAAGATTCATTAAGAAAATGATGAGTTCTTCATTGTAGAACAAAGCCCAAACATTAATTTCACTCAAAACCTAATTAAAATGACTAAAATTGAAGTTTGGAACCTCTATATTCGGCTCAAAAGTCCCGGGAGTAGAACCCCTGTTTCCCGTCTAAGACTTCCAATATAACTAATCGTCTCCTATAATAAATCCCAGGAAATGGTAAAACTAATATATATATAGATATATAAATTATATAATATAATATGTAGTCTAATATATATTATTAACTCCTATAATTTACAAAGTCTCAAACACTTAGTCTAGGGGAATGAGACATGGCTCGGCCCAAACACGATACTGTCCTTATCACCGTATTCATCATATTTCATCATTTCTCGCTCATTTTAATAATCAGAAAACCCTGAAATACCACACAACAACAAACAAAACCCCGTGTGTGCTATAAAATTCCACATTTCAACGATAAAAATAGGATTCCTGATTATGTGCTATGTCGAACCGCAAATGATAAAAATAACATGAAAGCGTGTTTATATGATAGAATGAGGCTCAAAGTGCTACAAAGTAGAGGTAAAACAAGTGTGAAATGCATGAAATGATCGACTCCATCAACCATCCCCCACTTAGCTTTTGGTCGTCCTCGAGCAAAATGGTGATTTCAAAAAGAGTCATCACTTATGCATTGAACACATACAATAAAACATCATTCATCAAACTATAAAAAGAGATGACCATAGACATACGAAGGCACAAGTTTCTACCTAGCTTTGGTAATAGTGTGCGTGTGTGGATAGTTCATCTCCCATTTTCCCCAACTTTCGGTTTGGATTATAGACATATGAGACGGCGGGGCTAGACCATAGGCTTATACTTCTTAACTATCTCCACTAATCGGGGCTACCTAAAGTCGAGCACGATCGGGTAGGACTTGAAAGCTTGTAACGTTCGGGCCGGGACGGGGGTAACCGAAGGGATAAGAAGGATATCAAGAAGAGAATGCGCAAGAGAGCTTAACCGTAGGATTGGACATGTAATATATCACTCACCCCAAGTACCAAGAGAAAACCGAAAGTATGACGCAAAAACAGTCGTCACCGAAATGAATCTCTAGGGTAATTCACAAAAAAGTTGTCATTAGAAACGAATACCACAAGAGACTCATAAACACCAACCTCTCAATCAACTCTCTCCCAAACCAAACTATTACACTTATCACACATTACACAAAAATGTCACTAATAACACTTCTTGACTCTTTTATTGTTTTTTTTTCTTTTTCAACACCTTTTTTTTCCTTTTATTTTTTTTCAACACACTTTTTCTTTTCTTTTCTTTTTCATACATTTTTTTTATTAACCTTGACTTTTTCGTATGTAATTAAGACTGCCTTTTTCTTTTCCTTTTCACATTTTTTTCCTTTACTTTTTTTTTCTTTTTTTATTACAACACAACACAATATTACACAATAACATAAAATGAAATACAAGGCTACATAAGACGGTAGCCAAAATATATCAACCCAAAAGTAGTCAATCGCCAAGGCCGACAATAGACTCAATCACCAAGGCCGACACCCAAATCATGAGTCATACATCTCACCAAGGCCGACAATAGACTCAATCACCCTCCCCCAATAGACTCAATCACCAAGGCCGACACCCAAATCATGAGTCATACATCTCACCTATGTCCAAAGCATAAAAGTTAAGCTCACTTGCAAGGGAGGCCAAGGGAATGTAGACCACAAAAATAAAGGTTTCGGGGCTAGGTAAACGCGCTAAATTCCGAAAGGCTAACATTTTCGGGAGGGGGTCTCACCATCCTAAGAACGGCTGAGGTGGAGAGACTAGGGATAAAATGTTCTGGGTTGGCTATTTGGCTCTAGCGGGTCAAAGAAGCGCCATGACCTTCATCCTGTGTCTATCTTTAAGTAACCCTTCTATTTCGCCTCGAAAGTTAATGATATAAGTTCTAGCTAGCCGGACCTTCTCAATAGCTAACATAATCTTTCATTAAAATTCGGGGTTCATGAGTTGGAACTATACGTGAAAAGTCCTATTCCGTAGCTAAATCCCAAACGCGTGCCTATGCATGTTAATGGTCATCTTCTAGTTACACTTCTCAAAATGATTCATCATTGTATCTACTCAATACATAAGCCACGAAAGTTTTGAAATTTTGCCAAAATTTGCTCAAAAATTACCAAGTGCTAAGGCACAACACACCAATCATGCATTACAAATAAAATCACACTCATAACACACACAAAATGCAAAGCTAGGTCTACCTCCCCCACTTAAGAGTTGACATTGTCTTCAACATAAAACGAGTGAAAGAAGGACTTAGCGTGCATTTTAGTGAAATGGAGAACCCGGAATAAGGCACAAAAGTGGCACTTATACGGTGCCGACTAGAGAATTATACGATAGAAGTGGAGCTCGAAAGCAACCACGGGGTGGAAGTTATATGGTAGAATGATGGATTATCCAGGTCTTTGCATCGCTATGATGCCCAAACACTCACATAAGACTAAACTCTCACTATCCGTTCTCAACTAAAACCGGACTACTCCTCCAACAAACATTTTCCATCTCTTTTTTGAGCTCATGTTGATTAGAGTGGTCTACAACCAGAGCATCCACCGACTCAATCCTACAACTTTCTTGGTGGTCATCATAAGGATGCTTGATGTGTTCATAGACCTTGAAAGTTTCACTCTCTTCATTCACTCTCAAAGTGATTTCACCTTTTTGAAAATGTAGAAGAGCTCTCCCGCTTGCCAAGAATGGTCTTCCTAAAAGTAGAGGCGTTTTCATGTCCTCTTTCATTTCTAGAACAACAAAATCAACCGGGAACACAAACTTGCCTAATTTAACCAGAACATCCTCAACCACTCCTATTGGGTACCTAAGAGATCTATCGGCCATTTGAAGAGTCACCCTATTCGATACAAGAGTACCTAACCCAAGTTGCTTATAAGTTTTCAATGATATCAAGTTAATGCTTGCACCAAGGTCACATAAAGCACCATCAAATTTAATAGGACCTATGGTACATGGAATCGAAACACCACCGGGATCCTTAAGCTTTGGGGGTATCTTGTTGTGAAAGATGGCCGAACACTCTACATTTATGCAAACAAGTTTCTCAATTTTAGCTTTTTTGCTCAATATTCCCTTAAGAAATTTAACATAGGATGGCATGTTTGCCAATGCATCAACTAAGGGAATATTGATTTCAACTTTTCGAAGAATATCAAGAAACTTGTCTTGCTTTTAATTAGAGGTTCCGGTTTCTTCTTACCACTAGGGGGAAAGGGAGTTTACTCAAATCAAAAGACTTAGAAGAAGAAGTATTCATACCTCCCTTACCATTTGGCGTGCTCGGTCGAGGTGTGGCCCATGAAGTGTTGGGAAGTGTAGGCATGGCATAATCATCCTCAATCTCAACTTCTTTACCTTTACTTGCTTGACCTTGGTCAACGTTCCCACCAAGCTTCAACTTATCCCCGATATAATCTTCCTCAAATTCTTTCTCATCATCGGGTAGCTCTTCATTCACCTCAAAACCCTTACCAACCTTCTTACCACTTTGTGTAAAAATAGCATTTACCTCCCGGAGATTTCCTTCCGTGTTAATCGGAAACCACACCTTTGAGTTTTACTTGATCCTCCAAAAAGTTGACTAATTTGAGTCTCAATGTTTTTCAAAGATGCTTCAACTCCAGTCAACCAATTATCCATAATGGCTTTGTATTTCTCCATGTTCTTTACAAAAGCTTCAATAGTCATTGCCATAATTTCTATTGTCGCTTCCCATTGGGGCTTTTGTTCCGGTTGTTGTGGTTGATTCGGGGATCCCTGGTGGTGCTTGTGGAATTGGTAATTGATGGTCTTGATTTGGATAGTGAGGAAAAACTTCTTGTTGTGGCCTTTGAACCATTTCAAGACCCTTAATCGCTTTCTCCATAGATTACATTTGAGCCATCATCATCATTTGTTGCTTCGCCTTGATTTGCTTTTGTTGAGTACATCTTCCCGAATACCATTGCCCATCATTTTCAGTGCATCTCTCGATAGTAGGATAAGAAACTTAGGGTGTTAAGCTCATAAAAGAACCCCCACTAGATGAATCAAGAATCTTTCTTGCTTCAGTCTCAAACCATTGTAAAATGTTTGGACTTGCATCCACAACTCCTTCCGTGGTGGGGGCACTTTATTAGCAAAGCATTCCACCTATCCCAAGTTTCATGCAACGAGTCCTCTACTTGTTGTAAGAAATTTGCAATAGCAGCCCTAATATCCAATGTTTTCCAAAGGGGAAAGTACCTTCACAAAAATGCCGACGTGACATCTTCCCAAGTATGTAATGAATCATGGGCTTGTGACTAATGCCAATCAACCGCACCGCCTCTTAACACAAAAGGAAATATCCTCAACCGAAGTGCATCATCACTAGCCCCATTTATCCTTACCATCCCACAAACATCCATGAACCTTGCCAAGAACCGATACGGATCCTCTGTCTCAGTTCAATAAAAGAGTGAATGCTCTCTCAACAAATCCTATACATGTTGCTTAATTGCAAAGTTATCCGCTTCAAAGGAGGCAAGCGAATAGCACGATGTATAAATCCTACATGTGGCATAGCATAATCCATTAAGGTTCTTTCTTTGCATTGCCTTGGTTCTTGTCGAATAGGGATTTGTGGTACTTGGTTATGCACCAGTTGGAGTAGAAAATTTTCAATGATTTCAGAGTAAAAATGTTGGTTCGGATTAGGAACTTGAGCCTGAAGCATAGGTCGCTCGCGTTCCATGATGAGTATGGATCACAAGCTGCACCAACTCAAACAACAAGAAAATAGTAAAAAGAAAAAAAAAACCTAGTCCCAAATGTTTTAGCTACTTACAAGATATCAAGTGAAAGATTTCTCCCCGGCAACGACGCCAGTTAATCTAAAAGAAGCTTGATCAGCCTCACTAGATTTCCAATCTAACCGGCAGAGTACCGGGTCGATTGTAGTCTAGCTAGGTGAGTCAAGGTCGTATCCACAGGGAGAAATCTCAATTGAGTACCAAAGCGGCCCTAACATCTAGTCTATGTGTATCCATAACTCGAGAATTGGAATTGGAACCAACTACAAAGAAAGATGAAAATCAAACTAAAAGTGCAATTAACTACAACTATAATGACTCGGATAATGGGGAAATGATATGAAATGAGGTGGCTCGGGTGATGTTCCAATGAACTAGATTTGAGGTCTTGTGACTACTCAGAATCAAGCTTCACAAACGAGTTCTCAACACATTCAAGATGCAATTCACTATGTCAACGTCAATCGATCTCTCACATCAACGAACTATAACCAAACACTATCTATCGGCTATGACTAGATTTGAATGAATGGCTACGCATTAAAGTGCTATGAATTGCCCAATCTAAGATTATGTACCACACACTCTAGAGATCAATTCTATCTCTAGTTGATTTTACTAAGTGTTCATGGTGACTAGTGTCCATGCCAATTCTTACAATTACGCCTCGAATTAACACTGAGATGGTGCAATTATTCACGAATTAACCGCACCCATGAAAGATCAATCACCATGACTTGAACCAATTGAGAACATACAAGACTACCCATTTTGAATCCAAGACATTACAAGCTATCTAGCTCAAATTCACATCACCCAAGCAACAATTGACTTAGCTACTCATGATTATCACAATAACTAAGCAAGTTGTACCAAATAAAGCCATGAAAACAGAAAATGAAAGGTAAATTCAGACTATACCTTAATTAAGTGTAATACATGGAAATGGCTCAAACCCCATGAAGATTCATTACGAAAATGATGAGTTCTTCATTGTAGAACAAAGCACAAACATTAATTTCACTCAAAACCTAATTAAAATGACTAAAATTGAGGTTTGGAACCTCTATTTTTGGCTCAAAAGTCCCAGGAGTAGAACCCCTGTTTCCCGTCTAAGACTTCCAATATCTGTCTCACAGCTAAGAGTATCAGCAATGATCAACACAATTTGAAAGTGAAGTCTGACACATTTATATTATATTTTAATGTTTTGAGCTGTGGTTAAATTTTTGGTACACTATGGCTCACTTTTACAATGCTTAAAAAGAAGTGGGGACAAGGATTTATATATTTTTTTATTGTGTGAAATGGATTGCTTTTGTGTCCAAACGTAGGAAGAAATAAAGTTAAACATTAAAATATATGGATATTGTCTTGAAAATAGGACAGGCCGCTGCTAATTGATGCAACACACCATTTTGTTCAGAGTATTTCTTATGGCTTTGTTTAGGAACTCAGTAACCTTGTCTGATCTGATTTTTACAACTGTCACACTTTTCTCATTTTCTAGCCTTCATAAGTTCAGGCTTCTTTTGAAGTGCTTCACTTTTCTTGTTCATAAAGATTACCCAAGTGTATCTTGAATAATCATCCACAACTACCAGAGTGTACTTCTTTCCAGTTATGCTTGTTGGTATTACTGGTCCACAAAGATCCATATGCATAAGCTCCAAGACTCTTTTAGTTGATTAATTGTTGAGTCTTTGATTTGAAGCTTGCTTTTGTTTGTTTTCCTTGTTGACAAGCATCACATATCTCATCCTTTTTGTATGGGATCTGTTGGAAATAAAATTTATGTTTTGATTATGATTCATCACGCAATTAGAAAGTTCACTTATAACCCATGATGATGAAGTCAGAACTAACTGTTATAGTGCATAACGAAAGAAGAAGCAAGAAATAGTATAGAGAAAAATGTATAAGATCTATCTAGAGTCTGAGCTTTGTATAGGTTGTTTTAGACAAGCATTGTAACAGATAGGAACTAGGCGAACAGCTGAGTCATAGCAAGCAAAATGAGGTTACATCGAAGAAATGAAGAACTGAGGTGACAGACTCAGTTGGTGAAGAACTGAAGAACTGAGGCCTCAAACTCAGTTATTGAAGACCAAAGAACTGTGGGCTCAAACTCAGTTAGAAGCTGACTAAGTTGTGACTATAATTCCAGAATCAGGCAAGTCTGTGGTGACCTGAAACTGAACTATAGATCATGTAAAGCTGAGTAATCTTAAGGACAAAGATTATTAGTTACCAGAATATGAAGAAACTGAATGGTGTATCCTGACTTAGTCAATTGAGGTCAGATGTCAAGTATACGAGGTGCTCAGTTTTGAAGAAGAGTAGAAAACTGAGTTAAGGCCTTGTCATGAAAGAACTGAGGGTGTGGAAAAGCTGAGTCAATTAATCAAGGACTGGAAATTGAGAAAGTTCAGATCAAGTGATCGTACATATGAACATTGGCTAAACGACAAGCATAACGGCTATAAGATTTATCTGACCGTTACATTACCCCTATAAATACACAGGGATGAATGTTTGAAAAGGGTAGATCTTGGACAAGATTTAAAAGAACATATCTAAAATCCAGATCAAAAGGAGAAAGATCCAGATCCAAAGAATCAGATTCTATATCTAGAAAAAGGGGAAGCCAACGAAATTGCCTTGAAGATTAAAAGATAGATCTAGTAACCCGTTAAGGGGGAAGAAGGCATCTTGGAGCTACAACGCCATATCCAGAAGAATCAAACAACTCACCGAATTAATCTTTTGATTGATTCTAAACCTAACCTTTGTGTGACAAAGGGTTGGCTGTGTATAGTTTAAGGAAAGCAACTCCACCTTTTCTCATACGGTTGCAACTTGATTGCCACAACTGTTGGTGTAGTCTGCAGACTGTGGTTTTTTTTGGTGAGCTGGTGAAGGAGCAATTCCACCTCCGAAGGATCTGTGTGCAGAGTGAAGGGAGAAATCTCACCTTCCTTCATTATGTGTAGACAATGAAACTATGGTGTCGTGAAGGACTGTCATTAGGCTAGGATATTGTAACAGTTATCTCAAGATTCTAGTGATACCTCCTACACCACAGGAAAAGGGGAGACGTATGTGATTACACCACCTGGAACTTCCATAAACAAACCTTGTGTTGATTTACTTTACGCGTTTACATTTATACTGTGATTGTTTCGTTAATTGCATAATCATTTCATCACATCACTCGGCAAACTTCGGACACCGAGTCGGCACGGAAGCGATACATAGGAGATTAGAATTATTATTAACACATCTATTGCACAAAGGCTTTATCTTATCCGCCGCAAGTTAGTTCGGTTCTAGCATCGGCTAAAGCGAATTAGCTAACTCCAATACATAGTTTAAGGGTAGGAATAGAAGCGATTTGAGTCATATTGAATATCGGTTAGCCGGTTCGGTCTAAGTTTTGAGAAACTCGGTTCTGGGGTGCAAGTCGAGTTTTTAGGGACAAGTTTATTCACCCCCCTTCTAAACTTGTGTTAGCCTTTCCAAGGGACCAACAGGATCTCAGGTAGACCTATTACCAGCTTCTTCTTCACCAAATGATTGATATCATCAAAGTTTAGATGATTCAACTTCTTATGCCATAACCAGTTGAGTTTTGACTTTGTATGCACAATGGGATAGGTTTCTGGTACAGTAGTGGTCCAATCTACAACATACATGTTTTGTTGTCTTCTTTCAGGAAGTACAAATTGATGTCCCATGTCACTCATGACTATGCAATTTTCCTTGTCAAAAGTGACTTGATAACCCATATCACAAATCTGACTGGTGCTCACCAGGTTGTAGTCCAGTCCTTCAACATATTCAACATTTTTTATTGTCAGACCATTCTTTACTAGCACTCCATATCCTCTTGTATATCCAGGTGTGTCCTTGTTTCCAAAGTTGACTTTTGGTCCATCCTTTGCAACAAAATCCACCAAACAGGGCTTGCTCTTGGTCATATGTCTGGAACATTCACTGTCAAATTACAAGACACCCTACAAAATAAATTTAATGTGTATTAGGTACCCAAACCTGCTTGGGTCCATAGTGGTCAGTGGTAAGCACAACATTTGGAAAACATCAATAAGGTCTTATTTGAAAAGTGTTGCACTTTCTTTCTTATATGTATGCTACATTTCCATAGAACATAGTGTATTGTTGTGTATTCATATACGGTTTCTGGCTTTTTGGTACATAATGCTATTTGAAGTGATCTCTGTTGTTAGAAGCATTAGCATAACCATATGATTGTTGTCTGTTAGGAACAACCCTGTATTATTGTCTCTGCTGAGTCCTCTGTTGATTCCACTGCTGAGGTCTAGCCTTAGCATTATGGTTAAATTTATTGTTTCTAGCAGTAGGGGCAGGAATATTCCAATCTTCATCAATAGGGAACAATCGCCTTTTCCCCTGAGATAGGTATCCCTTGAATGAAGGACATTCTTGGGTTTGACATTGCTGTCTTTTGAATATTTATGGTTCTTTGCTAATCTAGTGGTCCAACAGATCTTGTAGCAGATCTGTTATCAGCAGGTCTAGAGTGTCCAGCAGACCTACCTTTAGATGTACACTTTTTGTTAGGTGCTGCTGTCCATTTGGACTTCTGATTTTGCTTCTTTGAAGAATTCTCAGTAGGCTTTACTACTTCAGTTTCCTTTTGGTGTGTTGGATCTTGTGCAGCCACAAACTTAGGACCAATTATGGCACTAGGTTCAGCAGCCTTACTTGATCCATCCTTAGAAGGTTGTTGAGTGTCAAATCCAAGGCCTGTTCTATCACCATAAGGCTTCCCAGATTTGAATGCAGTTGTAGAACTTCATTTTGCAACTGATTCAGTTGCCACTGCTGGAGCAACATACTTGTACTGGTTCTGTTCATAATCCTTTTCCTTGCCTTTAAGAATTCATAATTTAGCTTTCAACCTTTGGATTTCTACTTGAAGTGTTTCTCTTTCCACCTTCTCAATCTCATAACCAAATTGTATTATCCTCAGTTGATTAAGGAGGGCATCCAGAGGTTCTTCCATGTCAAAATTCTTAGGATTGGAACCACCAGTAGATTCATATTCACTTTCGGCGGGAGTGTTAATAGATAACGTTTTGTATACCACTTCTATGTCATCCATGTGTGCCATGAGAGCAATGTCATCCATGTATACGATAAGAGAAAAGTGTCATGTGATTCATTTCCCTTTTCGGACTCTACTTCATAGCTAGATTCATCACCAAAGCAACAAGAGCTTTTCTAGCGGGCCTTATCTGCATTTCGACCTTTTTGTTTCAACCTGTCCGGACGATCGGTTTGAAATGTCCAGGCTTTTTGCAATTAAAGCACAATTAATCAGGATCCTTCTTTTTTTTAACTCAGGATAGTCAGGTTTGAAGTTTGCACATTTATTGCAATTAAAGTTGAGAAAGTCATGATCCTTCTTTGATTCTTCCTTTTTATAACTTATTTTCTTGCCATAGCTTTTTGGTGATCTTTGTTCCGATTTCATCATCCCTATTCTTTTGTTCAACAATGCTAATTATTCTTCCATCTCATCCAGTTCATCATCATGAAAAATAGATGATTCTTTTTTATGTGCAACCATTGTCTTTGTGGTTTTTGTTACTTCCTTTTCAGCACTTGCAATGATGTCCTTACTGAATTCATAAGCTTTAAGATCTGGGAATACCTTGAAGGTATCCTCTTCCTTGCAGTAACCTTCATCTCCCAAACTTCTTTTGGTGGCAAGGCTTTAATAATCCTTGTATTGATCTCTTCTTTTGTGTATACAACATTCAGTGAGGTGAGTTCATCCATAATTGTGTTGAATCTTGATTCCATTTGTTCAATGGTCTCTTGGACTTCATTTTGAAATCTTGAAACTTCTGTTTGGCCATACTGATCTTATTCTTCGTGAAAGAATCAGTACATTCACGAGATGAGTTGCGGCTTCTCCTATAATTCTTTTGCAGTTTTGCAATCTTTCACTTTCATGTACATATTGCTATCTAAAGTTCTGTAGATGATATCAATAGCAATATTGTTCATATTTGCCCTTTTTCTATCTTCAGCACACCATTCACATTTTGGTTTTGGAATAGTTTGGTTTTGACCATCCATAGTTATGCCTTTAGTGATCTCAAGTGGTCCATCAATCAGCACATCCATCATTACATCATGTGTAGCAGCTAGATAAGCATGCATACGATGTTTATACTCATCAAAATGATATAGAGAGCACATCAACATGGTCTAGCATACTGGTTGTTATCCATGATGCAAAAGATTTGGAAAATAGAAACTGTAAAAAGTTTTCAAAGATTTTTCACATGCACAACAAGTAGGATTACTTCAGAACAGAAGCTTTGCTCCGATACCAATTGTTAGTTCCTTGAAAAGGCTCCGGTTAAGTTTAGAGGGGGGTGAATAAAATTAAAACTTAAATTTTTTGGAGTTAAAACAATTCAGCAGGGTTGACAGTCTGATGACTTAAGCAGTCTGTTGACTATCAAGTTCAGTGAATCTGTTGCAGCGGAATATATATATATAAAGCCTTTATACTTGTTGTTTAAAATATGATACTAAGTATTAGATACTCAGTATTGCAATGTGTGTGAATTCAGTAGCTAGTTCAGCAGGTTGATATGTCAAACATTCAATAAAGTAACGTGCTGAAAATAAATGCAGTAAAGTAAAGTAGGCAGTTTTATAGTGGATTTAGGTGGTGTTATTTTATCAGTCCACTCTTCTCCTGTGATGTTGGAGGAAATTCACTAGAGTCTTTTGATGTTGTTGTTACAAAAGTCCCTAAACTGTTTGTCCTTGACAAATAACTATGGCTTCACAAACTGAATACTAAGAACATGTAGAATTGCTGCTCTTACTACTCCACTGGTCCTTGAAGGGTAGAATTCCGTTTTCACCAGCTCCACCACAAAAAAATTGTCCTTGACACTTCAGCAGTGCTTCACCGTCTTCAGATAGATTCTTAAAAAGAAGGGGTTGAATCAAGTAAGTGATTCAGCTTCAGCAAGCTTTTGATCAGGATGATAAGACCAGTAGCTTGTTAACTTCATGTGTGGATACTAGATAATGCGTGAATGCAGAAACAATTGAAGAGAATTCTTGATCAGAAATTAAGTCCAGTTTAGTTCAGCTATAAGGCTCTTGATAGCTTGTATTCTCATTGTTCAAATCTGATTCAAGGGTTCTCTATTTATAGGTGTAAATCCTGTGGTTTAAATTTGAATTGCAAATTCAACCGTTATAGGATTATTTGATTATTCCCTGAAATTTCCTCTGTTGTACTACTTTGACTGTGTCGTTGTCCTTTTGATGATGCATACGTCGGCCCAATGATTTAATTCCATTTTGATTTGGCTCTGAAATCCTTACAACGTCCATTTCATCCTAGCCATTTATTGATTGATTAATCCATTGCTTGTAAATCATCCTTATCCATTTAATCTTCTAGAAAAAAACTTGGATTAATCTGATGTATATACTTAGCAGACACCTATTTCATGAGTCTGCTGATGTACATAGGTGTCTGCTAACTTTTAGTCTCCTTGTGTTCTTGATGAACACTTCAGCTAACTGCTTCTCATCTAACTTTTGATTATGAAGTTGGAGTACACCAATTTTAGTATAACTAAGTCCCAATCAACACATTTCCTTTTGTGGAACTTAGACCTTCAATACAAGGCATATGTGATCAGTTTAGGCCATCATAGACTTACCTAAAAACTGATTCCATATCTTTGGCTTATAAACTTCAATACTAAGTTTGATCCCTTAGCCCTCATTACCGAGTTTGAACCCTCAACCTTCAGTCTTCAGTAGGTCCTAGACACTCTACTGAACACCTAACCTAGACGGGTCTGCTGAACAACTCATTTGACCTTTTTACAGTGCTTGTTTGATCAAACATAGACAAAGATCAAACTCTAGTAAACTTATACATTTATTCTAGACATATTTTTGTCTTTTCCCCGTAATAACGACTAGTATGGCACTCATAATTAAAACTAGAATATGTCCAACACGCAACATCTAGCAACGAGTCGCTTTATTCCGTTAAATTGCCTAAACCCGTCCTCTTGATAGCACGGTTCCAAAGCCTATCCGCTTAATAGCGCAACATTCATGTTTGTCTGCTTTATAGCGCAACATCTAGGAACGAGTTGCTTTATGCCGTAAAGTTTCCCAAACCAGTCCGCTTGATAGCATGGTTCCCAAGCATGCCCACTTCAAAGCACAACATTAAACACCATAGCCACTGATCTAAGCCCGATACTATCACGATCGGCATCAAACTCCTCTCACAAAGGTCACCGGGCCGTGGTATAGAGGCTTGCCTATTCTTCCACTCCATGCCTTACTTCTATTTGCAACATAAGACACGGAGTAGAGGGACATTGATATATCAACATGCAAACGGTTCTACGGATCCTACAAGTGACCCGCACTAGGGCCCCACAATTAGTCAACCAAGAGGTATGTCCATAAATGCTTGGACCAGGCCGCGGATAGTCTGCCCGGGCTACCTGCAGACTCAAAATCAGGCTAGGGGCCGAGCCTGATCTCCCTCAGCCCGTGACCGCACAATGGGCAAATAGGGTTCATACTTGACATTAGCAAGAGCAAAATCAGCAGATGATCGAAAGGAGGTTACTCCGACCAACGGGAACACCTTCTCGACGCCATTTAGCTTAACTCTTTTGATTGTATTTACTTATGTCACGTCATAGTTAATGTCATGTCACCATTAGCCTAATCGTCATTAGTAAATCCTCCTATATATATGTGCACCATGTATCTCATAAACGGATCCGGATATTAGTAGAAGCAGGCTCACTCTGCTAATTTGTCGATCACTTGAGTTCATACCGTGTAGCGTTCATCCGACTCGAAGCATTCATCATCTCCACCCTCTTCCACCACAGAAATCACCTATAAATTGGGTAGATATCCATCATAAAAGCTGGACTACACGTTATTGATATTTCCGACAATATCAGCTACCAACTGATGTGATACTTTGCCCAGGAAGGTACTAAGGGATCAACGGCGAGCTAAAGAAAACCTAATCCTAGAGAATCCAATCTAAGATGTAAGCCAAGAATACTCAACGCTTGCTCAAGACGCTGATTCGTTCTTGAAGGGTTGTATTCTCTATGACAAAGAGAACACTAACTCACAAGTGATTAAATTAAGCCAAATCGACTTAACCAAGATAAATTTCTCTCAATATAATAATAATGATTTTCATAATTGATCTTGGAAATGTAGCTAGTATTGCCTGTATATAGGCTACAAAATAAAAGACAAATAAACTCCTAAGCAATGTGGGACAAATTTCCAAGTAAAATTCGCCATATTACTTCCTATTGGACCTAACTTGACTCTACTAAGCTCAAATGACTTTTATTTACTGAAAATAAACACTTAACCCAATATACTAACTTATAAGCACCTTTTTTCATGGGCCTTACTATCAACTAGGCCCATAAAACCTTTATTAAATAAATCCAATGCAAAATAAAATAAAACAAGTCCAACAAACTAATTAATGGAGGCAGGCATTAAATTCAAGCCCACTCGCACAAATAACGATCTTCATGGCCGCATTATTCAAGTCTTCAAGTCCCCGGGATGGATAACATCACATCCATTGCAGATTCCAGCAATATCAAGTTGTGAAAAAGTTAATGCCGATTGATATGAAGAAGTTTGTTGCAGGCACTTTGTGAAGGAAACCGGCTTCATTCATTCCGAGTCAATCTCCATGTTCATTGCATAACCATGGGATTGCGGAGGCGTGTTAAAGATAATGACAAGATTGAGACAATAGATTGCTTAGATAATTATGTTAGAATTTGAATTATGATAAAGCTATTAGGATAGATTGTTTGGTTTAAATCATTAATTCTGTTCATCAGTATTTTCAATCAATACAATGTAATCTCTTTTCTTTTTATCTATTAAAAACCATATTATTGCGTTTTTATCTAAATAGTCCACGTTGCAGTGTTACTAAATGCATCCCAAATCCACGAGTCTGTATCTTTCATATTTTTGTTTAAAGTCCTCCGACTTAGTTCCTTCCAGGTGTTTGGAATCATCTCATTAAAATCACACCAACAGGGCCGATTCATCCATTAGGCGGGTCAGGCGACCGTCGTAGGCCCACCATCAGGACAGCCCCCTAATGACACGTTTTACTTAAAATAAATCGTGTAGGCTCAATCTCAACCAGCACAATATAAATTGTATACAAAAAAAAGAACTTCAATGTCACAAAAGAACACACGTAATGATGCGGCGCGTTACAAGTGGAAAATAATTTTTTTTTAGGAAAGTAGAAAAGAATATTAGATTAATGATTTGTATTATTTTTTTATTATATATCTCTATATAGAAACCGGTATCGCCTGACCAACCAATCAGTCTCGCCTGATCGACCAACCAACAGAGGGCCCTTCCAACCAATCTGTCTTTGGCCCCTGTAGCATAGGGCCGACCCTGCACACCAACCAAATATTAGTATTTAAATGGCCTCTGAGTACAGTGATGTAAGTCAATGTTATTATGTATTTCATTATGTTTTTATCCTATTTCGACAAATTATAATACTAACATGTCATTGCTTTTCATTTTTTACGTTCTTCGATGTAGGAAAAATAAAAGTTGATAAAAATATGACACTTGTGAGATATACTTGATCATACATATTCACGAACACTCACCGTGTATTAATGATATATTTCCTCTTGGATACACAAACGGTGATTATTCCGGTGACACTGTTCAAACAACGAGGGATCAACTAAAGGTTATGCATTTTTCATGGAATTCAATGTGTTTTCATGACCGCGTCTAAGAAACAACCCATGATGTGTCTACAAGTGGAGCAAAGAGTACATGATGGCCACTAAAAGTGCTATGAGAGGTGTCTCTACCCGGCCAACTAGCCAAATCCAAATTTTAGGGCTGACTTTATACCTTAAAAATAAGCTGTTAAACCATAACATTTTTGTGGAATAAAGAGCCCCAGAACAAACTTTAACGCTCCTAGGTGCTATGCAAACATTGTTGTTCAAACACATATCTTTTTTTGTTTTTTTTTTCGTTTTGCAGCATTAAGAATACGAATTGAATTCCCTAAAAAATATTATAATGAATGGACTATATTAGTGCTTGATATACAGAAACCCGAATCCGGATCCGATCCATAATTGGATCATCAGATCTGATTCACAGCACCGATCGAGACACTCGATCATGCACATCGGAAGCTACGAATAAATTCGCATGCGATTATACCACGATATGATCTACATAAATAATTAATCTAGCTATGAGAAGGTTAAAGATTTACCTTATTTAAGAGGAATAATAAATCAACAAGGAAAGAAGCCAAAATCTTCCGGATTGTATCTCCTAGCGACGACTGGTGGACGTCGATCCTCGCCGTAGAACCTCCTCGAATATGCACAAGAAAAAACCTAGGTTTTTAATCTTCTAATGACTAATGCAAGAAACTAATTTTTCTTCCTTTTTAATATGATTGTGGTGCAATTTGTTGTTATTATTGTGCTAGGAGGAACTTTTTTATATAGGAAAATAACTAGTCAAGAAAGTTGTCATTTTCACACCACCACAATTACCTATTCCCATAAGGAAAAGATATTTGCCAAAAGATAAGCGATAATTCCTAAAGAAATCAATCTCTTATTTTTCCATTAATTATCCAACAAATAGATAATTAATTAATTACACATATGAGATAATCTAGGAAAATTACTTCTCCTAATTTATCTATAAATGTGGCGCCAATAATGTCATTAATTTTAATAGAAAATATCTTTTCTATTTTACATATTATTTACCAAATAAATAATATTGCATATTAATTAAATAGACCAACTATTTAATTTATTCTCAAGGTTCCATAAACCGAGAAAACACTCGCGTGTTAGGAGCCAACCCGGGGACAATGGACCTATAACCAGTAGCTACAATAAATTATATAAAATATTCATCGAACTGAATATTTCTACGCAACCTATTAATTCCGGAATTACGCCACCATAAATCCGAAACTGAACTCTATCGATTATAGATATAACTTATTCTCAAAACGTCGAGTCTAGTCGATAAGTGTCCATTGATATAATCATTACATATAAACTAACCCTCCATAGACTATCAGTAATGAAGTAGGATTATTTCCGTAAACCTTCTTCAATACATCATATCTTTATTTACCATTAACCCACTAGTGATCAATTAGTTCATAACCAATACGAACTCCACGGATCGATCAGTTTCTAGGATCAACAAACAAGGGGATTGTCTTTCTACATCCCGCGGGAAGGAATGGATTCCATATCTGTGAGACACACACTTCTCACTCATTCCAGAATAGTGCCAACATGAAAGTGATTCAGACCGCTCCTCTTAGTGATCCTTAACGAACACATCAAACCCTATCTTGAAACAAGTAGGAGTACGTAATAATTTCGGGATTAAGGTTAATCCATATATGATGATCTTGTGATTTAATAAGGTTTCTCAATCACGGAATTATATGAGAAATGCAGATTAAATCGGTCCAGTCCCATATGACTCTCATCATATATAAATGCCCCACTTAGACAACCAATGTCGACGGTCCGGATAAGACGGTCACACCATAAATTGTTCTGGGCGCATTAATGGTGGTTTAATTAATAGACTCCATAATTTGATTAAGTTCACCACGGACTAATAGTTCAAGTGTATCACCATAAACTTAATCCTCATGTATGACACACACTAAGTTATATGGCTACATATTATATGACTTGGGGTTTTCAGTAGTGTATTACAAGCATGAAGCAAGTAATAAGATGAGAATAAATATGTCTTTATTAATACTAAAAACAATTACATAAATTGTCTTTCGGGCGCTACTTCCAACAATCTTCTACTTGCCTGTATTGACAAGAAACAATTGTCTTTCGGGCACTCTACATCTAACAATCTCCTACTTGCCCGTAAAGACAAGCAACAATTGTTTTTAGAGCACCTCACCCTTATTCTTCTATCCACAACATTCTCCCACTTGCTCTAAAGTAGATGAGACATATCTCCCAATTTCATAACCACTGTTCGGTAAAAACGAGTTTTACAATTTATAACCGAAACACCCCAAGTATAAGGATCGTAGTACAGGATGTTAACGGGTCGTCGTAAGGGAGTGGAATGTTTATCGGATTAAGGAACAATTATTCTATCGATTATGTCACAATTATTAACTAAACTAAGTCTGAAACTAACTAAAACCTAAACCTAAGAATTAAAACTAGAACGGGAATAAAAACAAGCGAGAAAATAAGAAAACAGAAAGGCGGACGAGCGTTCACTAAAGTGAACGAGCGTACGGAAAACGAAATCTAATGGACGAGCGTCGATTATGAAGCGAAGCGAGAAAAGTGCAGGAAAACAGCAGGAAATTAGGGTTTATATAACTAGAACTTAAACTAAACTTAATCTAAACGATTCGATTAATAAACAATTAAAGGAAAACACAGCAAGGCGACTAGGTTCCACCTATCAACCAACAATCCAACTAGACGGTGATTAAAAAGACATAGTTTTTAGTAGTGATTTATTCACGAATTCAATTAAATTTCTTCAACCAAATTCTAGGGTTTCGTTTATCTTTTCAAACAAACTAAACATGCAATCAAAACGAAATCACGAGACTGTTTCCAAGCTCTTACTCAACTAAACATGCCTAATCTCTTATAACATGATTAGATGCATCACTTAAACGAAAGAGAACTCAAATAAACAGACTTTCGTAAATTTATTCAAGCATAAAGATAGATAAATAGATCGTTTCATAGAATTGATAATTCAACAAAACATGGCAATGTAAAACAGCGTTAAAAAGTGATGAAAAACTAGATCTTAAACTCACTAAACATCCAGTATCGAACTCTCTAGTTGGTTTTGTTGTTGATGAGCTTCCTCCGTCGACTCACTGCAAGGCTTTTAGCCAACAATCATGTTGAAGATGATTGTTGGATTGGAGAAATTCATCTCTGTGTAAAAAGGCTCGTGGCCGCAGCTTTTTGGTGTAAAATTGCGATCTCAATTATGTGGTATGAAGTATATCCTTAGGGTT
Source organism: Gentiana straminea (assembly GCA_036785695.1). Lineage (NCBI taxonomy): Eukaryota > Viridiplantae > Streptophyta > Magnoliopsida > Gentianales > Gentianaceae > Gentiana > Gentiana straminea. Next base: position 357,035 of record JAVUPR010000337.1, read on the forward strand.
GGGGCTTTCTTCGTATTTATAGAATTTTAAGGCGGTTAGGGTTTAAGTCGGCCTTGAACGCCCGTTTGGTCTTGTGGACGCCCGTCTGGTGGATCTTGACTTTGCTCTAGACGTCCGTCCATGCTGCGTCCAAACTCTCTGTATGTGATTTCCTCTCCTGGACGCTCGTCCATGCAATCAGACGCCCGTCCAGTGGACGGGATGCAGACGCTCGGCTGGACTGCTTTGAGGTCGGATTTCATCATCTTTATCCAATTTCTTTGAGCCAATTCCAACTCTATCTTGAATAATTCGACTTGAGCTTCATTTATCCACTTATAGCACTCGAAAATCAACACCTACATGATAAATAAACAATGCAAAAATGTAATAAAATCCAAATAATAATAATTCCATTAAATCAACACTTAAAATCATCAATTTTGCATACAATCATCTTAAAATCATCTTTACTCAATATTTACACTTAAACCCTTAATTCTCATGTAAATTACGCAAATGTGGGGAAAATAATAATGAAATAAACCTTTAATAATCATATAAATATGGCCTTAACAACACCCACACACTTAGCTTTTTGTACGTCCTCGGACAAAACAATCAAAACTATAGCTCAACTTTATAAATAATCCACATAGATCTCTAACTCACGTAACAAAAGATACAACAACTATAGCAAACAATACCATCGCAGAGATAGATTCTGTGTATGTGTGACAAGCCCTTCTCAATCTTAACAAGCCTTTCAAAGAAATATCCTCTCAAAAATTCCAATGACTATCCTAGGTACAGACAGTAATAGCTCCACTCAAAGCCTTCCCACGCACTCAGTAGGATAATCCCTACAGCATATCATGCGGTTCTACTGGGTATAAGATCCATGATAACAAAGACTTTACTTCATTTTTACTCATCATTTCCAAAATTTTCAAATTTGACGCATATCAGAATGAGCTTTTACCCGTCATAGTAGAATAGGATGTTTCGTGATAACACCCTACCTTACTCAAATCATAAGGTAGCTTCTCCTGACTGTCGTGAGCTTTTGGTCATCATAGTGGTATAGGACATACGAGGTATACCCTACCGCACTCAAATCATTAACCAGCTTCCGACAAACGTATTTATTAATAATTGCTCACTCACTTTATTCATTCACTTTTCAAAGTCATAAGTTACATCTCACTTATCACATTCAAACTTTATGATATTCACAGTACACGGTCTAACTACGGTGTTACTATACTGACCTTCCTAAGATAAATCATTAAAAATAATGAAAGGATATAATTCAAAAGTCATGCTTCAAAATCAAAGGCTTTCGTGAGTGAAAAACGAAACTATCTCCATAAAAGTAAAACATGCTATAATTATCTCACTAAGTCACATACTATCATCGTTAGAAAACTACAACTAGCAAGCATCTAGTTCCAATTATATGCTCGAGATTCACAAAAATTTTAAATTTAGCAGAAATTTAACATTCACTCATATTTCAAAGGATATAGCATAAAAACATACCCAATTTACCCCCCCACACTTAAATCACATTATGTCCTCAGAATGTGCAAATATAAAAGAAAAGAAAACTCAGCTGGTTTCAACGGTGGTTGTCGGATGAAAGTTGGCAGAGGTCAGGCCGGAGCATGAATATACCGCAACAACTCGAATAGACAACACTTGACATAAAAGCTTGTGAACCTGCTCAAAAGTATCTGCCACACTCGACATACCATATAATCTCGGGGTACACGGGGTATATGAGCAACATACAAAACACTTACAACGCATGTAGGAGGAATAACCATCAACACATAATCAACTAAAGTATTATTTCTAAAACAATAAAACAAAACAACCTAAGAAAAGAAAACAAACAAAGAAAACTAGGCTGCCTCCTAGGAGCGCTCTTTTAATGTCAATAGCTTGACACAAAGTTCAAGAATCAACCCGGATCGGGCCACTTTGGTTGGACTACCGCCACCTCAGTATCAGAATTAGAATTACTAGGGCGGAAGTGATTTTCACCACAACAACAAGTCAAGTGTGCAATAAGTTCATTAAACTTTTCTCTCCAAACTACACTGACTCTCTTCTTCTTGTTCTTGCGCACGATAGGCATAGACATAGTGGTATGATCAGAAGTCTCAGCAGAAGGTACCTTACGGGTGGATCTAGGAACGTCATCATCATCTGACTCAAAGAAATAAGATGGAATCTCTTCACAAACCAGGACATCTGTACTCTCATCTCTTCTCTGGAAATAAAGAATCTCAGGCTTTTCCTTTGGTTGCCCAAAATATTTCTTAAGTCGATGGCCATTCACTTTAAAAGCTTGATTACCATACCCGTTCAACGTAATTACTCCACTTGGATTAACCTCGAGAATCTCAAATGGACCGGACCATCTAGACTTTAGCTTACCGAGGAAACAAATGAAGTCCGGTATTATAGAGTAAAGCCATTTCACCAACTTTGAATTCTCGGTCCTTGATCTTAGCGTCATGGAGCATCTTCGTTCTTTCCTTGCTAAGCTTAGCATTCTCGTACGCATGGAGTCTGAATTCGTCGAGCTCGTTCAATTGTAACAACCGTTTCTCCCCACAGAGCTGGCTATCGAAATTTAAGAATTTAATTGCCCAGAAAGCTCTGTGTTCAAGTTCGACGGGTAAATGACAAGCTTTGCCATAGACCATTTGGAAGGGTGACGTGCCCATCGGGGTCTTGAATGCAGTACGATAAGCCCACAACGCGTCATCCAACTTAAGACTCCAATTAGATCGATTATTGTTCACGGTCTTCTCCAAAATTCTTTCAGGCTCCGGTTGCTTACCTCGACTTGGCCACTGGTTTGAGGATGATAGGGTGTACCAATCTTATGTTTGACACCATACTTCTCAAGGATCTTGTCAAGCGGCGCATTGCAAAAGTGAGTACCTTCATCACTAATGAGTGCTCTCGGACAGCCGAATCTAGTAAAGATATTCTTTTGCAAGAATTTCTTTACAACCTTGTGATCATTAGTTTGAGTAGCTATGGCCTCGACCCACTTTGAAACATAATCCACACAGACGAGGATATACTTATTACCACATGAGGATGGAAAGGGTCCCATAAAATCTATGCCCCATACATCGAAAACTTCGCATTCAAGAATGGGCTTAAGTGGCATTTCCATCCGACTACTCGCCTTCCGTTCTCTCTGGCACCTATCACAACCTTTACAAAAGGCTTCTGCATCTTTAAACAGAGTCGGCCAGTAGAATCCAGCTTGAAGAATCTTTGCAACCGTCTTTGGTGTTCCATAGTGACCTCCGGTAGGACCGCTATGGCATTGTTCTAGGATATCCCACTGATCATGCTCAGGAACACACCGTCGAAGCAACCCGTCTTTACAGACTCTGAACAAATAAGGATCTTCCCATACGAGATATTTGAGATCAGAAAAGAACTTCTTCCTCTCCCCGATACGTCATATCCTCTAAATGACCACTCGCTAAATAGTTGACGTAGTCGCATACCACGGCCTAACCGTTTCAAGCTTCATCAATTGCTCGGTCGGAAAATCAATGCCTATATCATTGTGATTCTCTCGCACCCTCATTTACTAAGCGAGATAAATGATCAGCCACAATATTCTCACTACCTTTCTTATCTTTAATCACAAGGTCAAACTCTTGTAGAATTAAAATCCATCTAAGTAACCTTGGTTTGGCATCTCGCTTTATCCATAAGGTAGCGTAAAGCCGCATGATCTCGTCCATACAATCACTTGAGACCCTAGAAGATAGCTTCTAAACATGTCAATGGCAAAGACGACGGCTAAGAATTCCTTCTCAGTCGTAGTATAATTGCATTGAGCCGGGTTCAAGGTACGACTCGCATAATAGATGGGCCTGAACCTTTTATCAACTCTTTGACCCAAAACCTGCCCCTCCGGCGTAATTAGAGGCATCGCACATCAACTCGAAAGGCTTGGTCCGGTCGGGTGCAACTAAAATAGGGGCACTGATAAGCTTGTCTTTCAGACAATTGAAAGCTTCTTTGCACTTCGCATCGAACAAGAAATCGACATCATCTTTCAAAAGATTTGATAAAGGCTTGGCGATGGTAGAAAAATCTTTAATGAAACGCCTGTAGAAGCCAACATGGCCTAGAAAACCTCGTACCTCTTTCACTGTCTTAGGGTACGTCATCCTTTCAATGGCTTCGACCTTAGCCTTATCAACTTGAATACCAGCATTGGACACCTTGTGTCCCAAAACTATTCCTTCATCAACTAGAAAATGGCATTTCTCCCAGTTAAGCACCAGATTCTTCTCAACGCAACGTTGGAGTACCATATCTAGGTTCTCTAAAATTTCATCAAAACTATCGCCGTAGACTGAGAAGTCGTCCATGAAGACTTCCATGCATTTCCCAACAAGTCCATCAAAAATGGCCAACATACACCGTTGAAAAGTCGCGGGTGCATTGCATAGACCGAATGGCATTCTACGAAAAGCAAAAGTACCAGATGGACATGTAAACGTGGTCTTCTCTTGGTCATTGGGGTCGATGGCTATCTGGAAGTAACCAGAGTATCCATCGAGAAAACAATAATACTTGTGACCACTCAGTCTTTCAATTAGTTGGTCAATGAAGGGTAAGGGGAAGTGATCTTTTGCAGTGACTTCATTCAGTCTACGATAGTCGATACAGACTCTGTAGCCAGTCACGAGACGTAGGGCAACTTCCTCCCCTTTTTCATTCCTTTCAACCGTAATACCGCCCTTCTTTGGCACAACTTGAGTAGGGCTGACCCACTCGCTATCGGCGATTGCGTAGATGATTCCCATGTCAAGCCACTTTATAACCTCCTTCTTGACAACCTCTTGCATATGCGGATTCAGCCTTCGCTGAGGTTGTCTTACCTTTTTAGCTCCTTCCTCCGTTCGGATTTTATGCATGCATATGTCTGGGCTGATCCCTCGGATATCACCCACTTGCCAACCGAACGCGAGGATGTTTTTCTTAAGCACTTCTATCAGCTGTGCTTCTTGCTCTTGGTCGAGTTTCGAAGAAATGATCAAAGGCAATTTATCTCCATCCTTAAGAAAGATATACTTAAGGTGTTTTGGAAACGGTTTGAGCTCTAAATCAGTAGGTGGTTGCTCAATACTAGACTTTAACGGGCCACCTTTCTCTTTATGAGCTTGGAGTGGTTGACTAAAGAATAACTCATCTTCCCGAGGCTCAACCCCAGAGAGGTAGTGGACCAAATCATCCATAGAAATCCTCCGGTCAACACCTGCTCCCTTCCTTTCATGATTGATCATTTTTCTTAACTCTTCATCTTTAAGCTCTTCTGCCAGCTCCTCCCAATCATCTACTTCCCAATGAGTAGCTTCTCTCCAAAACTCTACCTCGTCCCAACTACCCATCAGAGCTTCTTCTTCACCAGGGATGAAGTCTTCCTGACTTAGTTCTTTGAAATTATCGTTTGTCGCTGGGCATCTCCATGCTTCTAACTCAATAACGAGTGCCCGGTGTGAGCGAGTGAAGATGACTCGTCAATGCCTACGGCTTGAAATGAATTAGAAGATGGTCCGCGATCGACCGGATCCTCAATGTCCATGACTTCAAAAACACCTATCTCTGTCAACTCCTCTGCTTCTTCAAAGTAAGCATCTTTTTCGTCCTCATAGATAGCTTCGACAAACGATATTTCATCAATTACGGCTATTTCAGGATGTGTCCCTCGTGTGAAGGTGACAGATGTGTCACCGACTCTAAGAGTAATCTGTCCTTTGCAGAAGTCGATGAGAGCGTTAGAAGTGTCTAAAAAGGTTCGGCCTAGAATTAGAGGCATCTCCTTATCGGTGGATAGTCTAGAATAACCCAGTCGGTAGGGAAGACTAAATGTTCAACTTGAAGGAGCACATTAGCTACACAACCGGCTGCGTCCGGCTAGATTTATCTACCATCCGAAGAGAAATCGGGCGTTCCCGCATCCTTTTATCTAACCCGAGCTTTTTGCATACGTTTAATGGCATCACATTAATAGAGGCCCCTGAGTCTCATAAGACGTTTTCGAATAAATGACCTTCAATCTCGCAGGATATTGAAGGTCTGCCAGGGTCACCTCGCTTAACAGCGACTTTCTGTGAAACCATCGCGCAATCTTCACGTAGCACTTCTTCAGCCATCCCCCGAAGCTTTCTCTTGCTCCCACAGAATTCTTTAAGATACTTAGTACATTTAGGCATTTCAGACAATACCTCAGCTAAGGGCATACTCACTTTAGTGTCCCTAAGTATCCTCCTCACCCCATCATACTGCTTGTCTTTGGCGAGGGCTCTCTCCTTGCTCTTCGGTGGATAAGGAAGGCCTTTATCATTCTTCGTGGCCTGATTCTTTATCGCCTCATCCTCCTTATCCTTCCATCTCACAAACTTTTCTTCCTTTTTCTTAGTCAGGGGTACAGCCTCCTGACTCTCCTTCCTTTCCTCTTCCTCAGAATCATTGTCGCCCTCCGAAGAATTGTCACTAAGCTCCTCCTCATCGTTGCTTTCTTCGGCATGTGATTTCTGATTTCCCCCTCCTGAACTCATGGCGTCAGGAGGGGCTACTCGTTTCCCGACATCTTGCCGGGTCCAGCCTTCTTACCACTTCTCAGAGTTACTTCGTTCAACTCCTCTTCTTGTCCATACTCCCACTGAGGTGTAATGGCAGTGCAAACATTCACATCGCTTTCGGATTTCTCTCGGTATAACTCGGAAGTTTACCGTGAGGTCGCTTGCTTGCCGGTCTGCCATTTGACCAACTTGTCTCTCAATTGCTTTAACACTAGTAGACAGAGTCTTCACCATGTCTACCAGCTCATCGAATTTGTGTTGAGGGACACATGAGGTGGTATGATTGTTGTTCTGAGTTTGATTCCAGCCACCTTGAGGCCTTTGGGAGTTCTGAACTGGCCTTTGATAGTTCGAGTTGAAAGAATTCGAATTTGAAGGGCCAGGTGGTAACTTGGCTTGATTGAAGTTTTGTCTTTGAAATCCTGAATAGTTCTGGTTCTGGTTGAAGTTTCGGAATGGTTGGTTTTGATTATCCATTAAGTTTACCTCCTCCGTCATCTCAGTCCCTGCCTGTGTTTCAAGATAATTTGAATTAGAAGGCTGCATCTGAAGATTGGCCAGCTGCTTGCTTATCAATTCCATCTGAGCAACCAACAGTTGTGTATCAGGATTGCTTGCAGTACCTTCTTTCTTAACAATATTGGTCTTCTTAGGAGTCGACCACATATTGTTCTTGGCGATGGTCTCAGCCACTCTGTAGGCAGTCTCATCACCTCCCCCTAAGAAGGATCCATGAGCTGTGGAGTCAAGATAGTCTCTATTAGGTTGAGAGACTCCTCTCGTAAAATAGTTCCAACAACTCATGTCTATCATATCCGTGATTGGGGCACTTCCTCATCAACGATTTAATCTCTCCCAAGCCTTGCCAACGAGCCTCATCCTCCATCTCGCTCAAACGTAGATATTTCGTTTCATCTCCATAATCTTGCCTGGTGAAACCCACTTAAGAGCGAAGGCTCTTTTGACATCATTCCATGTATGGAGGGAATGATGTGCTAACGACTTAAACCATGCGCTTGCTTCACCTTTTAAAGCAAAAGGAAATAGCTTCAACTTTACGATCTCGGAATCAACACCGGGATAATGGCACTGCTTCACGATTTGTACGAATGTGGACAAGAAGTCGTGCGGGTCTTCTTGAGCAAGTGCCATGGAAAAAGCTATTTTGGACCAAAGTGCAACTACTCCATTTTTAAGGTCGAAATTTACTCCCCCATATCGGGTGGACGAATAGGTCTATGTCCCTCGAGAAAATCTTGATTAAGATATGGGGTGTAGGGGTCTGGTTCAACCGATTAAATTTGGTTTTGGCGGAATTGTTGAAGTTGTTGATTTATGCCAGTTGCCGATTCTCTGTTGTTGCTACGAGCTTGCATTTGTTGAAGGAGTAAATTTAACTGAGCTTGGGGGTCAGGATTTGGAATTGGTGGATCTTGATCCGCCATTTTGTCCAAATCAGGAAGAAGCCTTCTTCTAAGGATAGATCGTTCGTGCTCGGGATCAAAGATCAGAAGTCCCTTCTTACTTCTCGTTTGCATAAACCAGAAGAAAGGAAAAGGAAGAAATCAACCCTTTGGGGTTGATTAGAACAGGTTTAGAAAAGATTAGATGGTTTAGAGGGAGAAAATAGAAGAAAAGAGAAGAAAGAAAAGAAGTGATGATTGAACGGACCGGCGGCGTCCGGTGTTAGTGGACGTTCGTTCGAACCGAACGCTCGTTCGGTTGAATGAACGTTCGTTCGAGAGGACGAAATTGAGGTGGACGGGCGTTCAAGTTGTTGAACGCTCGTTCAAAAGGTTTTTATTATTATTATTATTATTATATAATTTTTTATTTTTTTTTATTAATATCTTATTTTCGAATTTAGAAAAGGATCTAGAAACAGAAACAAGAAAAGAAACCTACCTACGAAAAATTTAAAACAGAAAAGGCACTAGGACGGTAAAAAAACGTGTTGAAATCTTCTAGGGCCAAAATGGAGGGGAAAACAGTGGATTTTGACCTCGAAAACGCACTGAACGGCCTACGGCGTTCACCACGTCATCGGCGTCGGAACGAGCTTTCCGAATTGGGGTCCTGCGTTCCAAACGGACACTCGAGCCGAAAGTTATGGTCAAAATACTACCGCGTGCCCTAACGACCCCTTTTTGCACAGAAAATTGTCCTAAATAGAATCCGACAACCGTTACCGACTCCCCGGCAACGGCGCCAAAAACTTGTTCGGTAAAAACGAGTTTTACAATTTATAACCGAAACACCCCAAGTATAAGGATCGTAGTACAGGATGTTAACGGGTCGTCCTAAGGGAGTGGAATGTTTATCGGATTAAGGAACAATTATTCTATCGATTATGTCACAATTATTAACTAAACTAAGGCTGAAACTAACTAAAACCTAAACCTAAGAATTAAAACTAGAACAGGAATAAAAACAAGCAGAAAATAAGAAAACAGAAAGGCGGACGAGCGTTCACTAAAGTGAACGAGCGTCTGGAAAACGAAATCTAATGGACGAGCGTCTGATTATGAACTGAAGCAGAAAAGTGCAGGAAAACAGCAGGAAATTAGGGTTTATATAACTAGAACTTAAACTAAACTTAATCTAAACGATTCGATTAATAAACAATTAAAGGAAAATACAGCAAGGCGACTAGGTTCCACCTATCAACCAACAATCCAACTAGACGGTGATTAAAAAGACATAGTTTTTAGTAGTGATTTATTCACGAATTCAATTAAATTTCTTCAACCAAATTCTAGGGTTTCGTTTATCTTTTCAAACAAACTAAACATGCAATCAAAACGAAATCACGAGATCGTTTCCAAGCTCTTACTCAACTAAACATGCCTAATCTCTTATAACATGATTAGATGCATCACTTAAACGAAAGAGAACTCAAATAAACAGACTTTCGTAAATTTATTCAAGCATAAAGATAGATAAATAGATCGTTTCATAGAATTGATAATTCAACAAAACATGGCAATGTAAAAAACGGCGTTAAAAAGTGATGAAAAACTAGATCTTAAACTCACTAAACATCCAGTATCGAACTCTCTAGTTGGTTTTGTTGTTGATGAGCTTCCTCCGTCGACTCACTGCAAGGCTTTTAGCCAACAATCATGTTGAAGATGATTGTTGGATTGGAGAAATTCATCTCTGTGTAAAAAGGCTCGTGGCCGCAGCTTTTTGGTGTAAAATTGCGATCTCAATTATGTGGTATGAAGTATATCCTTAGGGTTGGGGCTGCTGCTGTATTTATAGAATTTTAAGGCGGTTAGGGTTTAAGTCGGCCTTGAACGCCCGTTTGGTCTTGTGGACGCCCGTCTGGTGGATCTTGACTTTGCTCTAGACGTCCGTCCATGCTGCGTCCAAACTCTCTGTATGTGATTTCCTCTCCCGGACGCTCGTCCATGCAATCGAACGCCCGTCCGGTGGACGGGATGCGTACGCTCGGCTGGGACCGCTTTGAGGTCGGATTTCATCATCTTTATCCAATTTCTTTGAGCCAATTCCAACTCTATCTTGAATAATTCGACTTGAGCTTCATTTATCCACTTATAGCACTCGAAAATCAACACCTACATGATAAATAAACAATGCAAAAATGTAATAAAATCCAAATAATAATAATTCCATTAAATCAACACTTAAAATCATCAATTTTGCATACAATCATCTTTACTCAATATTTACACTTAAACCCTTAATTCTCATGTAAATTACGCAAATGTGGGGAAAATAATAATGAAATAAACCTTTAATAATCATATAAATATGGCCTTAACACCCACCAAGTGCTTATCAGGGACATTAGATGCCACACGACTTGGTAATCTGGTCAGCTAGGTTGTCGGCTCGAGGTGATCTTCAGGACCGAAACGTCACCTTTTTGCATGATCTGTCTGACCAGGTGGTACTTTATCTCAATATGCTTTTGACCTTTTGTGCCTGCGAAGATCATTTGCATGAGCTTCCTCTCAACTGTTTTCACAGTAAATTGATATCGGATCATTGAGACCTGGAATCACTTCCCGATCACAAAGAACTTCTCAAGACACACTGCCTTTTTAGCTACTCCGAAAGCTGCTATGTATTCGACTACCAGGGTCAAATTGGCAGTGCTAGATTGCTCCAGACTGTAGCTCCATCACAATGAGTAAATACTGAGCCTGAGATAGATTCACGATCATCCTTAATCTAACAAAAAATCAGAATCAGTATAGTCAACGACATTCAGGTTCGCACCCAAATGGACAAGCATACGATTCCTCATTCTCTCAAGATACTTGAGGATGCACTATACTGCTTTCAACGTCCGAATCCAAGACTCGACTTTTATTGACTTTTAATAACCTGAATTTCTCTATCAAAAAGAGAATCTATACCATTTTCTCTATATCCGAAGACTAAGAGAATTATTCCGTGAGGGGTTGGGTAGGAAACCTCTCATTGAATTCTGCATTCAAAAATGCATTATCATCTTTAACCAATAAGATGGATGGGATATTGTCAACAACTTGTTCTCATGAATTCGACCGAATCAAATTCTAAGAATATAGTCCACTTCTCTGATTCAGAGAAGCTTTGGCTCGTAAGTTTTTGACTTCAGATAACACACCCATGTTGTTTCCACCTGTTGCGGTGCTATCTTTTATTAACACTAATGTCTACTATTTTATCAATATTGATTCTCTAGTCTACAAAAGACTCATCAATATTCTGGTCAAGCCCACAAAATACAAAACATGTTACTTTTAATGACCTAGAGGTTTGATTTAATCCATCAATGGATATAAGCATAGGCAGTCAATCTACCATTGGCTTTAAGCTAAAACCCTTCCGTTGTGAAATGAATCTAAGCTCCATTGTATGACAAGAAATTTTCAGGGCATCACCCCTGTTAATCTTTCTGCATTCCATAGAGTCAAGCAAGGCTGAGTGGTGAGAAAGTTTCAAGGCATCACCCATGTTTAACTGTTTACTTATCAGGGAGTTACCCCCAAAACCACTTGGCCTAGCTTAGAAAGATAAACTTTCTCATTTATTCAACCCCTTTCCATGTAGATCAGATTTTTCCCACTGGGCCTGAGACACTCAGGTGGTTCTACAAAAGTTTGAACAGAATTAGAGTACCAAAACTCCATTTACGGGTATATGGCTTTAAACCAAACTCTTATTTTCAAAATATTATACAGTCCTCCAAAATACCATAGGTTATCAATCACCCCATCAGACTGTAAAGTCTACATAATCACAGCGAGTCAATGGTAAAACCATGCTCCCACTGCTTTAGGGTGAATTGGTATTCTGATCTTGTTCAGTAGTATTTAGTAGTGTAACCCCCAACAACCAATGTTGGATGTGGTCTGATTAAATCAGATAGAAACTCCGTGAGTAACTGTACTTCAAGGTCTAAGGTTGTTATTTAAACATTCTTTTAGAAAAAGGTGTAGCAGTGTTACTGTCACCATCCGATCTTAAGAATCTTATAACCAACCTTCACTCATTGTATTAAGATATTTCACGATCAGTCACCATTTGAACGTGTATGAAAAATCTCCAAATCCTACCTTCAAGCATAAATGCTAAATGCCTCTATTTGCGGAAGTGGAATAAATTTACTTCACTCATTATCCACAAATTCATAAGCATCTTCTAGGTAGACTTCCCGGTAATGCATAACAATGTAAACCGTTATTTCACAATCAATATATTAATTAAGTTAAGCAGTGTAATGTAGCATATCAATAACAATACAAGAGAATACATAGTTTATCCTTTCAGTGAAATCGTTTCTCTCGGAGGTAGGCCGAGCATTAGTTCCAAATACTATGCCATGGCCTATATCTGAGCATGTAATACTCTTTCTCTGGTAATATCAAAGATTCCTCAAAATATTTAGATAAACTATTTGGCGTTTCGAGTAGTCTTTAGACAAAATGTGTATTACTCAAAAACTCCTACTAGCTTGTATCCTTCATAAGACCCCGAAGGTCAATATGGCCAAGCTATGATACTTCAGCTCTATTACCCTTTCCGAATTGAAAGGTTACTTAGTCATTTTTCCTTTGAGATAGTGTTCTTAACTAGGAGATAGGAATCACCTTTAGCCAGTCCTCAGATCTTATCTTTAGGATATATGCACTAATTAATTGATGCTGAAGAATCGTTTATCTAAATACGGAAACCATTTGTCGTAATAGTTTATGATGTGTTACATATACATTTTCAGCATTACTTAGTGGTTCTGACTTTATCACACAAAATTCTGAGTCCCAGATTCGTACTACAAATGTCATATTCACTCTCTTTAATGCAACTATATTATCAAATTGAAAGTGAATCCATTTGTTTCCACGAATCTAAAAACATAAATTAAATTTCTTCGATATTCAAAGATTAAAATCCAAAATTTCTTTCCTTATATCACTCCCACTATCTCAGCTGAAATACTGCCCGTTGTGTACTTTAGAATCATTAATGCCCAGCTACCTTGTTCTTACAAAAGAACTTTAGCTTCTGAGTCAAATTACACGGTTAAAAAATTCTCTATGGATTCATAGGTTCCAAAATCACTTTCCTTATCCTTTACTTTCTTTTATTAATATTTCGGTTTAGCTTTTAACCTATTTAGTTTAGATGACTTTCGCTTGTAGACATTTAACTTCCCATTCTTAGCTTTCTTTAAAGGAAATGGCTTTGAACTAGCAGTTTATAAGAGTAGACACTACTCGTAAACTGTGGGATGTCTGGTGAGATTGATACCAAATCATTCTCGTCATCTTTGAATTAATTTTATTTTATCTCTCGCTCAGCACGAGTGACAGCAGTCACATTCTTATCATATGTCACTTAAGTTTGTAGGCTCAAGAGGATCATCCTCTTCCGAGGAATTAGTTTGCATTCTCGATTAATGAGTTCAACGTTCTTGTTACTTTTCCACTTTTACGAAGTCATCATCAGTCAATTTATCGTGTTTAGCAGTTTAGATACCTTGAGATGATATGTAGTTGTAAAATAATTTATGACAGAAATATAAATCAAATCATACACTATAACATATAATAATTTTAGGAATAATTAACGTGATGTCATGCAAGCAGTTTATCCTACCATTCCAAGGATTTAATCTCACACCTCAGTGCCGCCGTATGGTAGGTTAAAGAGGTGATGATTAAATTGAGACAATCTCTCTCAACAATTAAACCATTTAAGAATCGAACATCTCCTATTTAATTGTTGATTATCTTCCTTTTTCAGCCAAGATATTTCCTAAATTATCCTTGTGAGTGTGACCTACTGTTTCAGATTTTTAATAACGCACCGAGTATGCCGCCGTAGGGTAGGTTAGTGACCAGATGAGTACTCAAAATCCTATCCTTTCGGAGACCAAGCCTTGAATTTTGATAGCGGTGAAAGCCATCCGTAGGGGGCCAAAATCAAAGCTCCACAAGGCGTCACCATTCCCTCACGTGCTTGTGTCAATAGTAGAGGCTGTGGGGTAGGTTGTCACCTTCCCTGCTCCTACTCGTTATTTTGAAAATTAGGTAGTCTCTTTAGGATTTTAGAATTTTCAAATAATCCAAAGACAATAGATCATGAATATTTAATTTAATCCTCCCACTAGTTCATCGGTTCCAAATACCGTCTAATTATTGTCACTATATCCACGATCCTCCAATTTTATGGATAAAATTTCTTTTGTGTAGACTACACAAATAAAATTCACAAAGAATTTTATTATCCTAATATATCATGATAAATGTTTTACGATTGTAGAATTTTATCTCAATAATTTGAAAACAATAAATCTTGAAAAGCAATCACCAACTTATCGGTATTAAACCCTGGATGAGCTTTAACCGTGTTCACCAAACGGTGTCGGGATTGGCTAAGCCGACCCGCCCTCTTCGTTGGTTCATATACGGCACGCTTCGCTAGATGAATCGGGCTAAGGCTGCCCTATGGAGCCGAAACTCGCCGGATAGCTCGACCTTGCCGGACCTCCGACGCTAACGCCGCACGTGTGCGTGTGCTGGGTTGAAAATCGGGCTAATGTTGCCCCATTGAGCCTCAGCTCGCCGGATAGCTTGACCTTGCCGGACCCCCGTGGCTAAACCCGCACTTGGACGGAGAAGTCGAGTCGAGCCGATGCCCTGTTGACCGGCCGAACCAATTTTCGAACCTTTTGCTCAGATGGTGTCCAACTTTTCCAGATTTTCTAATTTTTCAATTATTAAAATTCTTTTATGTAGTCACTACATAATTAAAATCCACGAATGATTTTTAGATCCCAAAATTAAATTTACCGAGTAAATTTTATTTTATCATGTGAATTTTATATCCCGATAAAATTCCGTTCATTTTTAATTAATTTAGTTAATTACCTAAATTAATTACGTTTCATCTGAGCCTAATTAATATCACGATTAATTATCTACATGTATGCGTATGGTAGGAGTGGAATTCATGAATATGATGCCTGTCATGGCATGGTTATCTCACATAAATTATCAAACATGAAAATAAATGCGTTAAAGTAAACCACTGAGATGGACCGTTGGTACCCCGTATCTAATCTAAAAATAAATAAACCCTAAGCATAGAATAAAAGTTAATCTACTATATTCTTCAGCCACTTCAGGTATTTAATTTTCTGCTCCGTTTTCTGAACAAAAGTGCTCTAGCCAAGTTGGTAAAACTCCTTCTTCCTTCATCTTCACTACCCGAGTTCGATTCCCTTCCCCATTTTTTTGTTGATTCGTTTATTTAAATCATTTTTTTTCTCGAACAGTAAAAGAAAATAAAAGAAACAAGCTGAAAAAATACAAAAAAAGCCAGAATTTGATACGGCCAAGGGGATTCAAACTCAGCTCTGCAGTTTGGTGATGCAATGCCATGACCACTAGGAAATGCTGCCAGTTGTTGCAATGCCATGACCACTAGGAAATGCTGCCAGTTGTTTCATCTTCTTCGAAAATAAATATATACTGCTCGGCCGCCGAAATTAAATTAATTCTAGATACTAGGAAATTAAATTACAACAAATAAATTACATAATTTCCTATACCCAGAAAAATTTGGGTTTACAATAGATCTAATGGTAAACAAGTACCAACCCCAATCCATCTCGTCAACCAAAACATCCAATCGCATAAACAAAATTAAAATTTTAAAAGATGCAATTTTATTCTATTCCACTCCTTATTCATTAATTATATAATCAAGATCGCAAAATCGCTTTAACCTTTCTCTGATACCACATGCTTGATATACAGAAACCCGAATCCGGATCTGATCTATAATTGGATCGTCAGATCTGATTCAAAGCACCGATCGAGACACTCGATCATGCATAGCGGAAGCTACGAATAAATTCACATGTGATTATACCATGATATGATCTAAATAATTAATCTAACTATGAGAAGGTTGAAGATTTACCTCAATTAAGAGCATTAATAAATCGACAGAAAATGAAGCCACAATCTTCCGGATAGTATCTCCTAGCGACGACTGGTGGACATCGATCCTCGCCATAGAACCTCCTCGAATATGCACAAGAAAAACCCTAGGTTTTTCTTCTTCTAATGACTAAGGCAAGAAACTAATTTTTCTCCCTTTTTAATTTGATTGTGGCGCAATTTCTTGTTATTATTCTGCTAGGAGGAACTCTCTTTATATAGGAAAATAACTAGTCAAGAGAGTTATCATTTTCATACCACAATTACCTATTACCATAAGGAAAAGATATTTGCCAAAAGATAAGAGATAATTCCCAAAAAATCAATCTCTTATTTTTCTATTAATTATCCAACAAATAGATAATCAATTAATTACACATATGAGATAATCTAGGAAAATTTCTTCTCCTAATTTATCCATATATGTGGCGCCAATAATGTCATTAATTTTAATAGAAAATGCCTTTTCTATTTTACATATTATATACCAAATAAATAATATTGCATATTCATTAAATAGACCAACTATTTAATTTATTCTCGAGGTTCCATAAAACGAGAAAACACTCGCGTGTTAGGAGCCAACCCGGGGACAATGGACATATAACTAGTAGCTACAATAAATTAAATAAAATATTCATCGAACTGAATATTTCTACTCAACCTATTAATTCCGTAATTACGCCACCATAAATCCGAAACTGAACTCTATCGATTATAGATATAACTTATTCTCAAAACGTCGAGTCGATTCGATAAGTGTCCATTGATATAATCATTACATATAAACTAACCCTCCATAGACTATCAGTAATGAAGTAGGATTATTTCCGTAAACCTTCTTTAATACATCTTATCCTTATTTACCATTAACCCACTAGTGATCAATTAGTTCATAACCAATACGAAATCCGTGGATCGATTAGTTTCTAGGATCAACAAACAAATGGATTGTCTTTCTACTTCCCACAGGAAGGAATGGATTCCATATCTGCGAGACACACTTTTCACTCATTCCAAAATAGTGCCAACATGAAAGTGATTCGGACCGCGCCTCTTAGCGATCCTTAACGAACACATCATACCCTATCTTGAAACAAGTAGGAGTCTGTAATGTTAGAAAAATTGAGATAAAACAAACAGATAGAAAGATTCTCCAAGGCACGTAATCGTTTCTTTAAAGAGATGTTTTAGATCTCTCTCGGGATTCAATGGAGTACAACTTTAGAGACACAATGTGTTTTTTGTGTGTCTTGATGAGGCTTATGCGGAATGAATGAATGAGTTTTTCATGCATGCCTCGGTAGTATTTATAGAGTGAAGGTGCCCCTTCACGAATGGACATGTCCAATCGTCAATGACTACCTTCTTGAATGGAGGTGTCCATTCACTTGAAAAAGACGTGTCTCTTCGAATGGGTGTGTCCCTTTACGAAAGGATACGACTTTTCATAAAAAGGTGTGATCTTTACTTGCATAATGGAATGTCAATTAATAAATTCCTTATCCATTTAGCTTCTTTACTTGTATATGCTAATGCAATAAATTCTGCTAACATAGTCGAATCTGAGACACAAGTTTGTTTCTTAGAACACCAAGAAACAGTTGCACCTCCTCAGGTAAAAACCCATCCCGTTGTGGATTTACAATTTGATTCTATGTTATTCCAACATGCATCGCTATATCCTTTAAGAACAGCGGGAAATTCACGATACTGTAATCCGTAATCGATTGTTCTTTTTAAATATCTCAGAACTCTTGAAACTGTGTTCCAATGTTCTTTTCCTGGATTACTAGTAAATCGACATAACAATCCAACCGCATATGCAATGTCCGGGTCTTGAGAAATGCATGTCATACATAAGACTTCCGATCACACTTGCATATTGTAACTGGTCGTAGCATCTACCGGTATTTTTCATTAACTTGATACTAGGAGCAACGGGTGTAGATGCTGGCTTATGATGCATATGACCATGTCTTTTAAAGATATTTTCAAGATAATGAGATTGATTTAATGATATAAATCCGTCTCTCCTCATTATCTTTATCCCTAAGATTACATTTGCTTCCCCCAAATCCTTCATATCGAAGTTAGATTCCAACAATTGCTTCGTCTCTTTTATTGATTCCAAGTTTGGCCCAAAGATAAGCATATCATCCACATATAGGCAAATCAAAATACATGAACCATTTCTATACGTAGAATAGATACACTTATCCGCTTCATTAACTTTGAAGCCATTAGCCAACATCACTTTATTAAAATTTTCATGCCATTGCATAGGGTCTTGTTTTAATCTGTAAAGAGACTTCACTAGTTTACAAACTTTCTTCTCTTGTCCGGGTAAAACAAAACCCTCGGGCTGCTCCATGTATACCTCTTCATCCAAATCACCATTTAGAAAAGCCGTTTTAACATCCATTTGATGAACAACTAAATTGTGAATGGATACAAGAGATAACAACACACGGATAGATGAAATTCTAGCCACAGGAGCGTATGTATCAAAATAATCTACTCCTTGACATTGTTTGAAACCTTTCGCTACTAGGCGAGCTTTATATTTATTAATTGAACCATCTACGTTCAACTTTCTTTTGAAATTCCATTTAGAACCAATTGGTTTAGAACCACTTGGCAAATCAACCAATTTCCATGTCTGATTTGACATGATAGAACTCATTTCATCGTTGATGGCTTCTTTTCAAAAAACAACATCACGAGAGGAAATGGCTTCTGAATATGTGACAGGATCATTATCATCAATAATTAACTTGGTTTGATGTGTAATATTAATTACATCACCTTCAAGTAAAATTGTCACAAATTCAGGACCAAAGGTTTTTTTCTTTCCTTTGCCTTTTACTTCTCCTTATTTCTGGATCCGCTTGTGATTCCATAGGAGAGTCATCAAGAGATTCCTCACGAACTCTCTTGGAAGTACTAGGAGTAACATTATCTCCAAGTTTCTCAATAGAAGATTTATACATATGCTTAAAAAATTCAGCATCAATAGACTCAATAATATCATAAGATTCTAAATTTAGAAATCTATATGCGGTGCTATTCTTAGCATAACCTATAAATACACATTTATAAGTTTTACTACCCAACTTAGTAATTTCAGGATTAGGCTTTCTTACATATGCAAGACAACCCCAAACCTTAATACGACTTATGTTAGGTTTTCGACCAAACCACAATTCATACGGAGTCTTTTTGACATTTTTCTTAGGAATTCTGTTTTGAATAAAACATGCACTTAAGATTGCCTCACCCCACCAATAATCAGGTAAACCAGAATTGATAAGCATGCAATTTACCATATCTACTAACATTCTATTTTTTCTTTCTGCTACTCCATTCGATTCGAGTGAATACGGAGGAGTAAATTCGTGAACAATACTGTTTGCCTCACAAAACATAATTCTGTTACTTGGTATTCTCCACCTCTATCCGAACGTAACACTTTAATTTTTCTATTTAATTGATTTTCTACTTCTGCTTTATAGATCAAAAATTTGCTTACGACTTCATCTTTACTTTTCAATAAATACACATAAGCATATTTCAAAAAATCATCTATAAAAGTTATATTTATGACCACCACGAGACACTTTACTATGTAAATCAGAAACATCAGAATGTACTAAACCAAGTAATTCAGATGTGCGAACAATAGACTTATGTGGCTTACATGTTATTTTACCTTGAACACATATTTCACATTTTCCCACATTGTCATACGTACATTTAGGAATTATGCCTAAATTATGCATGTTCTTGACAGATTTATAATTAGCATGTCCTAATATAGCATGCCGCAAAGTTGAAGAATCAACAACATAAGCAAAGTTATTTTTCATTACATTCATCTTAATCATGCCATTACATGAGTACCCTTTGCCAACAAAGATATTGTTTTTAGTTACAATCAAATTATCGATTCAAACACCATCTTAAAACCAAATTGCTTATTAAGACGATCTCCGAAATTAGGTTCTTTGTCATCTCGGGAACATGAAGAACTTTAGCCAATGTTAATGTCTTTCCCGAAGTAAATTTAAGTTCCACTTCGCCAATACCAATAACCTTGGCTTGCAAATCATTTGCCATTTTCACCGCACGTTCATCGGTACTTTCCTTGCAAGTCTTAAACTCATATCGGTTATTACTTACATGAATTGTAGCACCGTATCTAGCCACCACCCTTCATCAATTCCAACGAAATTGGCTTCTCCACAACCGCTACAAATTTCGATCATCATTGCCATCAACATCATTGACATGGTCTTTTGTCGACTTGTCATTCTTGCATTTTTCATCTTTTATACGAGTTCAGCATTCACGAGCGGTGTGACCAGGTTTCTTACAATAATAACAATCACCCTTGAATTTTTTCGTAGAAGATTCTACTTGATCTCCCTTCGAAAAATTCTTGCGTTTTTTATTTCCTGGTTTGCGGCCCTGAACCATATTTGCTTTTTCAGCCTCATGTTCAGTATTTTCTCATTTTTGAGAGTCTTCCTAAATACGTAGATGATGCATGAGGGATTCCAAAGTGTGCGTAGTTTCATCATGTTTCAGTTTCTTTTTATAGCCATTCCACGAAGTTGTCAATTTAGTAATAATTGCTCCAACTTGGAATGCTTTAGGCAAAGTTATCTCAGCATTTTTAAGATTAGTAACAATAGATTGTAATTCATGAACTTGAGTAAGAATAGACTTACTTGCAGTCATTTCGTAATCGAAATAGTTAGCAATCAAAAATTTCGGATTGCTTGCCTCTTCAATGCAATACTTGTTGTCCAGCGCCACCCATAATTCCTTTGTTGTTTTGATTGTCCTATGTCCATTGTACATAGAATCGACAAAGTGCGGAATGTGTCCTCTCGCACAAAAAATCATCATCCTTTCGTTTCCTCCTTTATTCCCGTAGTTCCTTCTTGCGTTCATCCGTGTCGTCCTCTTGCTCGTCTTCAATAGTTTGAAGATCATCACCCAGAATATAAGACAACTTGATTGTCGTCAGGAAAAATAGAGCCTTCTCTTGCCAGCGAGTCGAGTAAAGTTATGTCCATCGAAACGATCAAGGCGAACCAAGTCCTGATTCATGACTTGAATCGATGGTGCCACAGAATCATTCAAACTCAGATCCTTGAATGAAGACATCTCTTTAAAATTGTTAGAAAATTTGAGATAAAACAAACAGATAGAAAGATTCTTCAAGGCACGTAATTGTTTCTTTAAAGAGATGTTTTAGATCTCTCTCATGATTCAATGGAGTACAACTTCAGAGACACAATGTGTTTTTTTGTGTGCTGATGATGCTTATGCGGAATGAATGAATGAATATTTTTAGGCATGCCTTGGTAGTATTTATAGAGTGAAGGTGCCCCTTCACGAATGGACATGTCCAATCGTCAATGACTACCTTCTTGAATGGAGGTGTCCATTCACTTAAAAAAGACGTGTCTCTTCGAATGGGTGTGTCCCTTTACGAAAGGATACAACTTTTCATAAAAGGGTGTGATCTTTCACACAAAAGATACGACCTTTCACAAAAGGGTGTGACCTTTCACGAAACAAAGGATCTCCATTTCGTCCGGCTACCAAAATGCATAAGATAACAAAAAAGTATTTTATGAAAAATATCTAACATGTAATCACTTCAGGATTAAGGTTAATCTATATATGATCATCTTGTGATTTAATAAGACTTCTCAATCATGGAATTATATGAGAAACGCAGATTAAATCGGTCCAGTCCTATATGACTTTCAGCATATATAAATGCCCCACTTAGACAACAAATTTCGACGGTCCGGATAAGACGGTCACACCATAAAGTGTTTTGGGCGCATTAATGGTGGTTTAATCAATAGACCCATACTTTGATTAAGTTAACCACGGACTAATAGTTCGAGTGTATCACCATAAAATTAATCCTCATGTATGACACACACTAAGTTATATGTCTACATATGATACGTTTTGGGGTTTTCAGTAGTGTAATATTTACAAGCACGAAGCAAGTAATAAGATGAGAATAAATCTGTCATTTATAAATCTTAAAAACAATTACATAAATTGCCTTTCGGGTGCTACTTACAACAATTAGATCTCCGTTCTTCATGAACGTAGCAAGAACGTTGATCTCACATATGCGTTTCACTTATAATAGTCACAGAGTTGGTCTCTCAGAAAAGAAATTGTCGTCGAGTGTTGTCTAATTGAAAAACTACAGTTGCAAACAGTTTTGCGAAACCATTAGAGATGGAAGTTGTATGTTGGACACAGTGATATTCTTTTTCAGCCTGATGATTATTGGCCAAAGATGGAATGCTTTTCATGGATTTGTGTGAAAGGCTTTTTTTTGTTTTTGTTTTTTCGCTACATCCGAATTGAGCAAGCTTGATCTCCTTGCTATCTGGGGCGGACGCAGGACCTTGGATAAGTGGGGCAATAAAATTTTTAAAGGCGACTACAAAAAATAAGAGGGGGAGGGGGGCAAACTATAAACACATATATGTAGGTCCGCCACAGCTTGCCATTTTTATAATTGTTCGGTTCCTTATGTTACCGAGATAATACGACAATTTTTAATTTATAATACAAACTGGCTGGACAAGTATATATATAATGAATCAGAGGTTACATATAGAGAGTTATATTCGAGTATCTTGCTAGAGTGTTCGATCAATAAAATTTATCTTTTGCCGTTCAAAAAATATATATACATATATGCGCACAGAGAGCCTTGTTTATGCAACACACAGACCCTTTCAACAAGTATATACACATGAAACCGAATAAGCAATATGGTGATCGAAGTGATTAAGAAAATGCATATATAGCTCAATACAATGCGGAAATAACAAAAGACAGTATAATGCAAAATGTGTTACAAAAGAAATGAAAAATAGTTGACGATGTTGGATATCGTATTCAATAATCCGGGATAAATCACCTCCTATGACAGTTGATCCAAGAATAAAGAGCAATGGGGATGGTTATTTGTGTTTGTTTTAGATTGAGGCTGAGAGTTATTTCTCTCAAGTTGCCTACGTATCTATTAGGATGTCCTTAGAATATAATTGTAAATAATAATAGTGTGTATGCATTAATTGTAGATATTCGGTATTTATTGTAGTTACTCTAGAATATTCCAATAGTACTATATATACTTACACATAATGTGAAATACAATAATAAGTTAATGCCGTTCAATATGGTATCAGAGAAAAATCCTCTTGTTTAGGAAACTACGCCTCTCTCTCCTTGACCCCCCTTTTCCTGCGGTTTTTTTTTCACCTCTGTCATAGTCTTTCTTCCCCTCCCTCCTTCCGGCATGTCTACTGTAACTTCCGACGAAGGTAACTCTTCTTCTCCTTCTCAAATTATTGCCATCAACGCAACCACTCAAACTCTCATCAAACTGGACGCTACCAATTATGCATCCTGGCATATGCAATTCGAAACGCTTCTCTCCGGTTACGATCTCCCTGGCTTTGTTGACGGTACAAAGCCATGTCCACCAGACACCATCACCGCCAATGGTGCCACCACGCGTAATCCTGCACACACTACCTAGAAAAGACAAGATCAATTAATTGTAAATGCTAGCATAGGGTCCCTCGCCATCGAAGCTACACACCTTATTCTTGGAGCAAAAAATTCGGCCGATGCCTAGACTCGTCTTGCTGATGTCTACAACAAACCTTCCCGTGGCCGCATCAGACAAATCAAAATGACATTAAAATCAATTAGAAAAGGAGACCAATCCATGTCTGCATTCTTATATGCCATCAAAAGCAAAACCGATCAACTCGCTCTTCTTGGAGCACCCATGAGCGATGATGATCGCGTTGATCTTGTCTTTGAACAACTTGGTGATGAATATGATGATTTGGTTCGTGTTCTTCAGGTTCGTGAAACCACCATCAAATTAGCAGAATTGCACGAGAAATTGTTGAATTATGCTCATCATCGACTTGCTCCGTCGCCGCTCTTTGGTGGTCCGCCTGCTGCCCATGCTGCCTACCGACCTCCCGCCCCTAGGTCCTCATCCCTCTTCGGCCGTAAATCCTTCCCATCCTCATTCCCGGCGGCAAAAACCGATTCCAATTCACAAGCAACCTCCCCGTGGCCGCCACCCCTATTTTGGTACATGTCAACTTTGTTATGTGCGGGGTCATTCGGCGAAGTGTTGTCCCTAATTTCGTGTACAAGCCAAGTCCAAATTGGCCCGCCCATTCTACCAACTCCGGCTCAACCTATTTTTCGGTCACCCGCTCCCTGGAACCCACGCTATCCACAAGCCCATGTTGCCAACCCACCTACATCGTCTTGGCTATTGGATAGTGGTGCCACTAATCACATCACCTCAGACTTACAGAACCTCTCGCTCCATGCACCGTACTCGGGTTCGGATGATATCATGGTTGGTGATGGCTCTTCACTCCCCATAACCCACACCGGTTCGACTCATTTACTGCTTTCTTCCTCTACTGCACTTACTCTTAATAATTTTTTATGCGTCCCTCATATGTCTCATAATTTACTATCTATTTCTCAGTTGTGTCATGATCATAATTTGTCTGGTGAACTTTCACCATCTAAATTTATTGTGAAGGATCGTCTGACCCAACTCACCCTGATGCATGGACCAGTTAAAGATGGACTTTATGAGTGGCCCTCCAAACCTTTACTTGTCTTTGCCGCCAACCGGACCACTCAAAAAACCTGGCATCATCGACTTGGCCATCCCTCTAGTCCAATTTTACAGTCTTTAATTTCAAATAATAATTTGGATGTTATTTCCTCTTCTTTTTCTCATTGCTCTGCGTGTCTTGAGAATAAGAGTCATAAACTCAGTTTCGGATTATCTACTTTAAAATCATCCCGCCCCCTTGAAATAATTTTTTCTGATGTTTGGACATCCCCGGTTTTATCTTTTGATGCTTTTAAATATTATGTCATTTTTTACCACTACACGAAATATGTTTGGTTTTGCCCCCTCCATCGCAAATCTCGATGTGGCCCATACGTTCATCAAGTTCCAGGTAATTGTTGAAAAGTTATTTGATACGTCCATAAAAATTCTTTACTCTCACAACGGTACCGAAAATATTGCTCTTCGTCCCCATCTCACTTCTCATGGCATGTCCCACTACACCTCTCCCCTACACACTCCTGAACACAATGGTTTTTCAGAACGTCGTCACCTCCACATTGTCGAAACCGGTCTCTGTCTTCTAACTCACTCCTATCTTCCTCTCTCCCTCTCTCCTACTGGCCATATGCTTTTGCCACTGCAGTCTATCTCATAAATCGCTTACCCACACCCACCCTCTCCATGAAATCTCTTTACCACTATATCTTCGGCCATCTCCCTAACTACAATAAACTTCGATCATTTGGCTGTCTCTGCTATCAATGGCTTCGCCCATACACTGCCCATAAACTCCAACCTTGGTCAGCCCCGTGTATATTCCTCGGATACTCCCTTACTCAAAGTGCCTACTACTGCTATGATGTTACTCACTCTCGCATGTGTCTCACACCATGTCAAGTTTGTTGAAGATGTGATCCCCTTCTGCACTATCCCTCAACCACCACTTACCCCTCCTGATCCTCTCCCCGATCCCTGGATCCCTCCTCCACCTTCTCCACCCCCGGCTCCACCTTCCCGTCCAACCCCGGCTCCACCATCTCCCCCTAATCCACCCGCACCCCGCCCTCTCCACCCACAACAGAAAAGCCATTTATTATATATGTATAATCATAAAGAAATAGTAGAAATGATCCGACCCGGTCGGATCCGGTCCAACCCGATTGGGTTTATGACACTATTTCAACACAAGATGCCACACAAACTACAGAATCTAGGCTAGATACTATACTCTTACTTATTACAAAATAGGTCCCTCAGACATGCTCTAATGTTAATGTACTCCAACACGGAGTAGATACATAATCTTCCTTAAAACAAGGTGGTCTAATATATTTTTTAACAGCCTAGAAAAATTTCATTACCTAGAAAGATGCTGGAGCCTCAAGATGAACTTTTTTTAATCTCACTTGTTACTAAGTTATACCAACATGTACAGTGTCATCCCTTCGGGGGGGCAAATCGGTGAATTTTAGGGCTCCATGAATATTTGACCCAATAGCATATATATATATGGTTAATTGAACAAGATATGTTTGATGACATTGACTACGCGAGTATTATTAGTAGTTTTGCTTTCAAAAATGCTAGGAGAGAGGTTACTTTTTTTTGGGTTACTATTTTTTTAGAAAAGCCTAAAACATTATTGGGCCCCGAGCTTAAATTTGGACAGGGACACCCCTAGACATGTATCATATCCACATAACTTTCTTTCATATATTAGAGTGTATGTGGTAAGTAAAAATATATGATTACACTTTGTACAATGGTCGTACCATAACGTCCTTAGTATTAAACTGTGGTAGAGAAACCATGATAGGCGATTATGGTTGATGAGATCTCTAATCACTTTTATAAGTTTGATACTTAAATGTCTTTAGGCTGATGTACTATTAAACAGGGCATTGATAGTACGTACAGACTAGCACGTATTAGATGTCTTTTGTCTTTAAGGGTAGGGATATATCTCGTCTATCGAAGTGTGGAGACACTTGGACTGTACGTGGAAGTGTATTAGAGAATGTGTACGTTAGACTGACCCACTTACAGTGTTAAGTGTCACATTATATGACGGTTGTGTAATTATCCTTAGGACCGGAGTCTACATGGCATCATGGTATGGATTGTCATGCTTTGACACTATTGAGGTTTCCCCTAACCATGGGGCGATCATGCGATAGTGATTGGGTATGATACTGAAGCATGCGGAGTATACATGTTAGATCGTCCGGGAATCACGTACTCTAAGAGTAGGGGTGAATATCTAAAAGGGCCTTCTTATAAGGAATGTCTTACACTCGTGAATCTTTGCAAAGTGGAAGTAAATGAGTTACTTCGAGAGAGCATGATATCCAGATTATACGATACGGTTGTCAATGCTTGACACTCGACGTACGACTTTATAGATATTATTACGGTGATAGGATTCTATTTACACGCTAACCGAGCATATGAAAGGTAGTAGTCATTGCATATTGACTCTTCCGATGATTGGGGGTCACGGACATGTTGCTTGACTCTATCCGTGATCGTTAGAGGTGAAGGGCATATTTATAATTGCACCTTATGTCTACGGCCAACATATTCGGAAGCCTATCGGGTCACACACATATGAACATCGAGTCGGATTAAAATGCAGTTATAGTTGATAACAAAATAAGGAAAGTTTTATCTGAATACTATAAAGGTTATAGTGGTAAATTAATATGGGGGTATTTATTTATTATGAATAAATATAATTCAAGATATTAATTATGCTGATTAATTAAATATTTATAGTGATACATATATTTCGAAATATGTATATATGATATACATGTATTTTGCAAATTAATTAATCATAGTATTATATTAATTAAGAATATTCCGGAAGCCAATTAAAGGCTATTTGGGGTGCCATTCATTAGTGTATGAGATACACTTGGATTGTGCACTTTAATTAATAAGATTACCATAATATTAATATTGGATATTAATTGATTTTGGAAAAATAGATTTATGGTTATAAGATAAATATAGTCAATATAAGATATTGACAAAATATTGGAAATATTTAATATCAGATATTGAGTTTTAATGAGATAAATCAATCAAAAATATTTTCCTTATTTTATTAGAAGAAAAAGGTTTTATTTCTCCTTACTCTACTCAAGACTTGTTCCCAAGGATTTTTGAGAGGCTTGGGGCGCCACCTAATCTATATAAATGAGGGATTGGCTAGCTCTTTTTTACACCATAATTCCAAGAGCTAATTGTTCTTGTGAAAAGTAAGAGAGCTTCTAGAGAGAGTTTGTAGAGAGAGAAAATGCCAACCTAGCAATTGGGTTTTTCTGGTATCAATCCTTGGCGGGATTCCGGCGAGGTGCTCGTGTGGATAACTGATAGTGGCCGGACGCTTGGACGGTTCGCGCACATCTACTCCTACCGGACGGTCAAAGCATCGATCTTTTAGATCAACCAAGGTAATATTACCGTCCCCTCTCTTATATGTTTATTGTTTAAACGGAGACGATCCGGGATCGAGAAATCAATTTTTAAATTCCACTGCGCTACTCGATTGATTTCCTAACAGTGGTATCAGAGAGGTCTTCGAGCTTAAGCAATACACAGAAAGAAAAAAAGTAAGAGGTGGGAGCGGCACCACCGCCACATCGGCGCGGGCGGCCTCCGGGCTACCGGCGGCTGTCGGCACCACCGTCCCCTTCCCCTTCTTGTTTTGTTTTGTGCATCTTTATTTTTCAATATGGTCCATGGTTGGTAATTCCTCTTTTGTTTAGTTGATGCCATCTGACTAACCAATGGCTCAAATAGTTTGGCCATTGGGAAGCCATGTGGCATCACCCAATTTGTTGCGAAGAAATAAGTTTTGGTTAAGAACCAAATACTAGGTCATTCCAAATTTTTGGAATAGGCCTAGGCCTCTTCCAAAATATTTGATATTGGACAAGGCCTAAGGCCTAGGCCTTCTTCAAAAATATTTGATTTTTGGAAAAGGCCTAGGATGCCTTTAAATTTGGTTTGGACCAAACCAAAGGCACCCTTTTGATTAAGAATCAAAAGTAAAGATACAAAAGAGACCCACTTGATTTTAATTTTATTTCAAATAGTTTTAAATTAGATAATTAAAATTAAAATCGATTTATTATTAATGGTTAATATATTTCGATTAAAGCTATTAATTAATTAAACGTTCACTAATTAATTGATTGGATGCTATAAGACGCAAGTAGTTAAAATTTAATTTTATCTTTTTCATAAGATATTGATTGTATGAATTAGATAGTAGATATAATATGATTATATGGACCCCGATTGATCATGGACTCGACCAATAGGATAGATGTGAATGCTTTACTTTCTGTTGGTTTTTATTGTTGTCCTAGGTCGTAATGAAAAACGTGACCTAGTTTTATTGTTGCAATATCCCACTCCCGTTGGCTCCCCCATGTGTGTGGCGGGTGTAAAATTTATTAGATAGATTTTTATGTAAAAGTAAATTGAACACAAAGAAGAGGACCAAAAGAAAGAAGGATAAAAATCCATGGAGATGGAGCACATTAAAGATCTATTGGTGGTTGCGGCTACCCTTAGTAGTGGCTCGCGGTTTCGTCAGTTTGTATTCGAAACCGCACCTAGGAAATGTCCATGATCATACCGGTTATATTGTGCGTGGAATGTTGTGTATGTTTTACTTTATATGATATTGTAGTAATATGTACGTAATAGATGAGACCGTAATTAATTATGTGAATTAATTAATATTACTCCCAAATTAAAAGACTCAAGTCGAATTGCCTCCCCATATTATAATGACGGTGAAGAGCCCTTGTTCGGATCCAATTCATCAACTACAAAGTGGGGTTGACCTACCTCGGGTATATCGTTATTATTGAGATATGATCGTATGAGATCTCGCGAATATTGGGGTTATGACTTGACTAAGATTTTCTTGGCCACTTGCCACAGCGAGGTCGTTTGAATTTTAGAGGCAAGGGTTTGACTAAATTCATAAGATGAAAGATTGTCAAAGAGTTGACTAGTCAAACAACAATAGTCGCATAAGATACGATTGGCAAAGTGTTGCCTACCTATTGTGCCATTTTCGGCCCACCAGCCACAGCAGGGGGTCGCTATGGTTCAACGGGTTCTTGTCCACTAAAGGGAATAAACATTTTCTTGAAAGTTAATTGAGAGTAGTTGACTAGTGGGAGCAAATCATAATCCCAAAGACCATCTTTGATTTTGCATGTACGATCAACAACACTTTTTTATCTTTATTTTATGTTGTAGTTTTAGAAAATTTTATTTATGTTTTATTCTCGATTAGTAAAACCAAATTATGACTGTTACCTTTTGAGAAATGTTCTCAAGTTGGTTAAGTAATTTTAATCCTTTTAAAATAAACAACGACACGAGCAATCACGTTTTCGTAGTTGAAGGCAATGAGGCTACATATTTGATGGAGTCCTCTTAGACTGTAATTATTAACGAAAGATCACACATTGGACATAACGATATCCAATGGGCCACTCCATCATACGATGAGGAAGACCACCTCGGATTTTAGAAAGGTTGTTTTCGAAATTGTAAGATTTAAGTATCGACTTAATTCTTTAATCATTGCTTGAAAGGATAATTAAATAGCTCATGTTTTGAATATGATTTAGAAGGTTGAATAGACTATTTAACAAACGTTGGATTTTCTTTATGAAAGAACATAGAAGACACAACTCTTGTGAATAATTTTTTTTATAGTCTTATGAAGACTAAATTAAGAAATATCTACAAGAGTTTGAAGGATTAAAATGGAAAGTTAGGGATGTGCTTAAATAAGAGAAGTTATTGAAGTCTCTACCCTAAGCAAAAAAGTTGAGATTAATCTTCTAAACTCAAGTCAACTCTCGGAGTGTGATTAAATTAGAAAGATTAAATGCAGATTTGGAAGGTGAAGCAAACGTTGTAACACTTACCATAATCTGAATCTTGTAAACTGATAAGGGAAGTAAATAAATGTTATTATGTTCTGGTCCTTATGAAGAACATGATTTTCAGTTATTTGTTAGGATTTAGCAGACATATTCAATTGTAAGGAATAAATGTTATTACTAAAAGGTTGAACAGTCAGTGAATCTAACATACTAGATTAAAGTCACTATATAGTTGATATAGGTGATGAGATCTCAACTAAGTATTTGTATGGCCGTTATCTATAAGATTCGTGGTTGTTCTAGACATAGTCTCTATGGAAGGGGAGCGTGTAATCAAATGTCATTCTGATGATGCTAAACCATGTGATTATGAATCATGTGGGTTATACGTATCTTATCCAAAGAGAACTAAAATACCCTTTTATGAAAATGGTTATAAAGTCTAGAAAATTGACTAAAGACTAAACATATTGATGTTTGTAGGCTTATGACAATTTGTACCATAAACAATTGTTTGTCTCTCTCTTGGACTATTTTAGAAATAGTTGAATGTACTTATTGAAGTACGACAATTCTTAAAGCCCGAAAAGTTCGAGCTAGTACGAATATGAGATAAATGAAACTTAGGAATTAATCTTCAATTGGATTGAATTAATTAATGACTGGAGGGTGTTTCAGAAGTCGTCTGAAAAGGAATAAGATTCCCTTTTGAAGGATGCCATTCTTGGATACGCAATTAGATTGTGTTTCTAAAATGGAAACAACACTTTATATGATAAAGGCGTGAAGTAAGCCATGCGAAATATCCCTTACACGTTTTGGGAAAGTGCACTTATACAATACTTATACTTAATCGAGTTCCAAAGAATAAGGATGAATAAATTCCATATTAGATATGGAAGGGGATAATGTCGAATCTATCTTAACCGATGATTTGAAGTTGTCATAAGCAAAATCCAGAAAGGCTTGAAGCCTAGTACGACATATACAACTTTGTGGATTATCTTAGCAAGTACGCTAGATATCATTTACTTTCCCACGGAGCAAAAGGTGTTTGTCTCCAAACATGTTTGTATTCTAGAGGAACTATTTCTTCCAAAAGAAACGCAGTGTGAGTAAAGTGAGATCTCAAAAGAGTTTGAGAGCCACAATGAGAGATTCAACCGTAGGAACATGAGCAGACGCCACATAGTAATGAGGTGTAGAACACTGCTCAGTGTACACAAATGTTCTATACGTATGTAGCTTGATAAAGGCTGCTGATGTGTTCATCTTGAAGAAAGAATATCTCATGACTTATGAAGGAATGTTTGAAAGGCAAGGTTGAGAGATATGGCTAGGAGCCATAATATCTGATTAGATTCCATCAGTGACAACCAAGTTGTGAACCTAGTCTATCTTTCCTAGAGGGAATGTCCCTTAAAGGCTGACATGGATGGTAATACGTTTGCCATACGGCCAAAGTAACAGCTGAAGGGTACAAGGTGTAAACCTTGTAATTATCTTTATTCTGCCAGCTGAGCCCAGTTCTTTTCAGACTATGCCTGTTATAACTTCATATCATGGCTATATAATAGTGTTGATGACGTTGGGCAAACAGCTCGATGTGCATGAATAATAACATGATATGTGAGCCCGCATGATCCATTAATGGACTCAAACAAGTTTCTCTAGATAATTTCTTTGTTTGATAATCAAAGGAGTTTGATTTAGTCAAAAGAAGGGATATGTCCAAGGTGCAAGAGGGATAGCGGGAGTGTGTTACGATTTTTGAGTTGGGTACTGGATATCTCTCTCGAGAATTATCATCCTATTTCACAGTCAATTAATGTTTGGTAGTTCAAGGCTTATACAAAAGCACTTGGATTTGCAGTTCTTATTTTAGAAATAAGAATCTATAGTGATAAATTTAACTACTGTTAGATTATAGTTTACCTATATAGAAGTGATGCTAAAAGAGTTTAGCATAGATCGCGATAGGAGATACTGCTAGCCGGTGTTCTCAAGATCTATCTATGTTCGGACGTTGGTGCTAAAGATAAGGTGAAAGATGATGCCAGATGTTCATAGTCCCTGAAGATTCATTAGCAAGAATGAAAGTAAATCTGGTAAATGTCGAGAATATCCTTAAAGAAGTTAAGGATGGTTTCCTAGTTTATCGAAACTTGGAATTGGATAAACATAGATATATAGATATTCACCCAGAGTCTTATAAAGGCGAGTGGGAGCTACAGTCTGGGTTTGCAGTCACTTTGATTAAGTGATACAGTAAGATGGAAATGTTCTTAGCTGGAGATCACTGTGGGCACTACAGCTAAGCCAAAGCACAGTATGCGCCTTAGAGGCGTAGCGGAAGCAGTACATGGATCTAGTAGGTTCATTCCTGAACCTTGTACGGTTCTTCCACCTTTACTATATAGTTGATATAATGGTGGATTCATTCCTTGAAGCAAGAACCAAGGTCTCATCGGAGATTCATGTGTGTTGAGGCGGTTCCTTTGACTTGGTCATTTGTAGCCTGGTATGAAGATAGTCTGAGTCCCCACGGATATCGAGCCGTTCATGGCTATAGCTGGTTGTGAGTATTGCATGAGATTCTTGTGTTTCAACTTGGTCTTGTGTGTACGAGTGATTGGTTTTAGGCCAAGTGGGAGATTGTTGAAATAGTGTCTTAAACCCAATCGGTTTGGACTGGATCCGACCGAGTCGGATCATTTCTACTATTTCTTTATGATTATACATATATAATAAATGGCTTTTATGTTGTCATATATTTGTGCTTTTAAAAAACCAATTATGAATTGTTATATGATAACGTCCTTAGTATTAAACTGTGGAAGAGAAACCATGATAGGCGATTATGGTTGATGAGATCTCTAATCACTTTAATAAATTTGATACTTAAATGTCTTTAGGCTGATGTACTATTAAACAGGGCATTGATAGTACGTACAGACTAGCACGTATTATATATGTTTTGTCTTTAAGGGCAGGGATATATCTCGTCTATCGAAGTGTGGAGATACTTGGACTGTACGTGGACGTGTATTAGAGAATGCGTACGTTAGACTGGCCCACTTACACTGTTAAGTGTCACGCTATGTGATGGTTGTGTAATTATCCTTAGGACTGGAGTCTACATGGCATCACGGTGTGGATTGTCATGCTTTGACACTATTGAGGTTTCCTTTAACCATGGGGCGATCATGCGATAGTGATTGGGTGTGATACTGAAGCATGCGGGGTATACATGTTAGGTCGTCTGGGAATCGCGTACCCTAAGAGTAAGGGTGAATATCCGAAAGGGCCTTCTGATAAGGAATGTCTTACTCTCATGAATCTTTGCAAAGTGGAAGTAAATGAGTTACTTCGAGAGAGCATGATATCCGGATTATAAGATACGGTCGTCAATGCTTGACACTCGATGTACGACCGTATGGATGTTATTAAAGCGATAGGATTCTATTTACACGCTAACCGAGCACATGAAAGGTATTAGTCATTGCGTATTGACTCTTCCGATGATTGGGGGTCACGGACGTGTTGCTAGACGCTATCCGTGATCGTTAAAGGTGAAGGGCATTTTTATAATTGCACCTTAGGTCTACGGCCAACATATTCGGAAGCCTATCGGGTCACACACATATGAACATCAAGTCGGATTAAAATGCGGTTATAGTTGATAACCAAATAAGGAAAGTTTTATATCAATACTATAAAGGTTATAGTGGATAATATGGTGGTATTTATTTAATATGAATAAATATAATTCAAGATATTAATTGTGTTGATTAATTAAATATGTATAGTGATACATATATATCAAAATATGTATATATGATATACATGTATTTTGCAAATTAATTAATCATAGTATTATACTAATCAAGAATATTCCGGAAGCCAATTAAAGGCTATTTGGGGCGCCATTAATTAGTGTGTGAGATACACTTGGATTGTGCACTTTAATTAATAAGATTACCATAATATTAATATTGGATATTAATTGATTTTGGAAAATTAGATTTATGGTAATAAGATAAATATAGTCAATATAAGATATTGACAAAATATTAGAAATATTTAATATAAGATATTGAGTATTAATGAGATAAATCAATCAAAGATATTTTCCTTATTTTATTAGAATTTTTATTTCTCCTTACTCTACTCAAGACTTGTTCCCAAGGATTTTTGAGAGGCTTGGGGCGCCACCTACTCTATATAAAGGAGGGATTGGCTAGCTCTTTTATACACCATAATTCCAAGAGCTAATTGTTCTTTTGAAAAGTAAGAGAGCTTTTAGAGAGAGTTTGTAGAGAGGGAACAGGCCGACCTAGCAGTTGGGTTTTTCTAGTAGCAATCCTTGGCGGGATTCCGGCAATGTGCTCGTGTGGATAACTGATAGAGGCCGGACGATTGGCTGGCTCGCGTACATATACTCCTACCGGAAGGTCAAAGCGTCGATCTTTTAGATCAACCAAGATAATAGTACCGTCCCCTCTCTTATATATTTATTGTTTAAACGGAGACGATCCTGGATCGGGAAATCAAATTTTAAATTCATTTCGCGCTACTCGATTGATTTCCTAACATCTTGCATGTGTGACAAGTGTCCTAAACACTATCTATATGTAACATCTACTACACCGATGAATAATAGTCAGTCATTCCAAAACTTTCTGTTTCATAAGTTGGTATCAGGGCAACTCCTCCCTGGATCTCTAACTAAGCTTGATCGGCCTCACTAGGTGTCCAATCTAACCAGCAGAATACCGGGTCGACTATAGTCTAGTGTTTAGGGTATATTTTACTATATTTTCGGGCTTAATCCCTAAACAATTTACCTTGTTTTTAAAGGAAATAAATGAGAAAAGCATGTTTTTAACCAATAAATTCCTATAATGGTTATTGAGAGGTTATAATTTAATTAGGAGGAAATATTGGGATTAAATGTTATTTTGTTACACATTTTATTATTATTATTATTCGATGACTTGGTGTAACAATAATTTTGCAGAAAATAAAGAAATGCAAGGGGATATTATTTATTGAGAAGATTTATGTCATTCAATCAAGGATTTCAAAATAAAGAAGAAAATCGGATCAGCATTTGAAGGATAAATCAGATCAGAGCGAAAGAGTGGAGTGGGGAACACGGTATACGAAGCACAGTGTGAACGCGCTGAAGTGGCACGCTCGGTCGACCGAGCCTTGCTATTCGGTCGACCGAGCCAAGTGGTTCGGTCTACCGAGGCCGCAAATCAATCCGACGCGTTTTCTAGATCCTTCCCTATGTCGGCCACAAACTCCTATATAAGCAAGCATCCATTCGAGCGAGAAACGTACATCCGAAACATCGAGAAAATTAGTATAGCAATTAGCAATAAATTAGATTCATAGATAGTCTTTCTTTTATTTTTCTTTCAATTTCAATTCAAAGCAAATAAGGACGTTTTTGAAGAAGATGAGTGGCTAAAGGCCCGAGGCTAGAACCACCAATGTGAAGCCACCATCGCCGGAATAAACAAGGATTTTTGCATTTATTCGTTCTAGTAAGTTTCTTGTTCTTCCTTCATGTTTTGAATTGTTTATGTGCAATGTGTATGACTATACTTGTGTTGCATGCTGATTGAATTTAGACATACGATAGTTGATAAATTCATAGATTGCCGTGAAGGAGAGTGATAATATTTCTTCTAACAAACGAAAGTTGAGGGAGAATATTGTTAGATTAGGATTTTATATCCATATCTTTGTTCCGTAAATTCGTTAGTTGCATCGAGAGGTGGACTAGTTAACGGTGTTAAATCGAGAGAGGAAACGCCTTTTTAGTAGATAATAATCCAAGGCTTGCAAACGAATGTGCGTCTTTCTTGTTAATATCGGTGGGGTGGTGGATCAACGGTGCTTCTAGTTGTTTAATTATAAGTGTTACGGAAAGATTTGTTACGTGCTAGTTTTTATTTTCAATTTTCAACCTCTTTGTTTTATTGTTTTTTTAATCCAAGATCGTAGCCATCAACCTTACAAAAGAAATCGAAAGCAAAAAACACTATTTTCGTACAAGTCCCTGCGGATACGACCCGGTTTCATCACTGTAGCTGCGAACCTTCGCACTTGGGGTTGACATCGGTTTTATTTATTATATTTTATCACTGCTTTGCATAAAACCGCAAACAAGTTTTTGGCGCCGTTGCCGGGGACTTGGCACGGAAATTTTTCGTTTTCAGTCTCTGTAATTTCTGGACGGTCGCTAATTCCGGTGCGTACTAATCTTTCATAAAAAAAATTAAAAAAAAAAAAAAAATTCAGTTCGGTCGACCGAACCTGACCTCTCGGTCGACCGAGAGTTATTTTATTTTTTTTCTTTTCTCTGTTTCTGTTCTGTGATAGTCTTACAGTATTCTGTTCTGTTATATTTGCGTTTTTCGAGCCTGTTTCGAGTCTGTTTTAGTTTAGTTTTTAGTTGTTAAGTCTAATTAAAGGATTACACTTAATTTAAAAAAATAAAAAAAAGAATAATTATTTTGACCCGAACATTTGGTTCGAACGTGGTTTATGCAAACTCGAACTCACGGGGGACCACTTTTGTATAACCCGGAGCTAGAGCGAACCATCGTTCGACCGAATAGACGTTTGGCTCGACTCGCCGGATAGACGGACGAGGCAAACGATCCTGAAGAACACGTTGAGGAAGAAGCCCAAGTTGAGGAAATGGCAGATCAAAGGACATTGGCCGACTATGCCATGCCATCTACTGTGAAAGTAAATCCTGCAGTCGTGATTCCTGAAATCACGGCTGATAATTTCGAGCTCAAAACCTCTTTAATCAACTTGGTGAGAGGTTCCACATTCCATGGCTTCTCCACTGAGGATCCACACGATCACATTCACTCATTCCTAGAATCGTGCGGGACTACTTTAATCAAAGGGGTCACTGAGGACGCCCTGAGGATGAAACTTTTTCCCTTCTCACTGAAGGGAGAAGCGAAAGAATGGTATAAATCTTTACCGCCGACTCCATTACTTCGTGGGAGGAGTTGGAGAAAGAATTTCGAGCCGTACTTTCCACCCGCAAAGACGGCTCATCTTCTGAATCAGATATTCACTTTTGTGCAAACTGAGAAGGAATCGTTTTGAGATGCATGGAAACGATTTAAGTCTCTCTTGAGGAAGTGCCCCCACCATGGGCTGGATAAACAAAGATTGGTCAACACTTTCTATAGTGGTTTGACTGAATTGACTAAGGGAATGGTGAATAGTTCTACTGGAGGTGCATTTCTGAGAAAGACACCTGAAGAGGGATGGACGTTATTTGAAGATATTGCAAAGTATAATTATGCCCCTACCTATAAAGGTGCATCCAGTCAGAAGAGCTCGACTCCAGGGAAGTATGAGGTAGATGAGACCACACTTCTAAAGGCTCAGTTAGCCGCACTACAGAAGCAAGTGGCGGCAATGAATGTTCAAAGTCTTGTATGTGACAACTGCCATGGCCAAGGCCATCGCAAGCATCGTGCGCCTTGACCCGATCTCTCAGTCAAAGTCGTGCAAAACAATGTTGTTTGCCAAAATTGCGATACTATTGGGCACACATTCCATCAATGTCCTCTATTGCCGCATTCGAGAGGAGGTGAATGCATTCGGTTCTCAAAATTATCGACCTTTGGGTCGAATCGAACACTCAAGGGTTTAATTACTGGAGTGACCCTTCTAGGGTAGCAAATCCCCATTAGTTTCAGGCCCCTAGGCCTAATCTGAGCAATTTTAAATCCAACTCTCGACCGGCATGGAACAATAATCCACCGGTCAATCAAAATCAAAATCAGAATCAATCATTTCAGATCTTAGAACAAAAGTTGAGTGAGCAAGCCACGGCCAACACTCAGTTGGAAAATGCATTGAGTACTTTGACCAGTACAGTGAGGAATTTATAGGTGCAAATAGGACAGATTTCGGGGCAGCAAGCAAATCGACCTCAAGGTCAGCTGCCGAGTTTTACTGAGAAGAACCCACGAGGGGTTAACGTGGTCCAGAATGACCAGAATACTTGCACCGATCTGGCTGCACCATGGAACTATGGTCAAGATGAGTTGAATGTCGTAAATCTGAGGAGTAGGAAAGCGGTTGGCGGTCGGGCCAACCAGGGAAACGAATAGCCCCTCCCCGCGAGCGAGAGGCGGGGAGGGGAAGATCTTCTTTCTCCTCGAAGGATCCGGGACATTTGTTGAGCCAAGTGAAAAAGGAAATTTCGAAAGAAATGTGAGAGTTGAGAATACCGCCGAAAAGAAGTCGGATTCTAAGTTGAGTTCGGGAAGCATGTGAGGTGGAAAGATAGGGAAGACAAAGCAATCAATCATAAGACAAAGAAAGAAGAACTTCACGGAGGAGGACTTTATCGATCTCCCTTACCCACCTAGCAAGAACAAGTCGTCATTAAATGGAGTCGATAAGGAGTATAAGAAGGTTATCGATTTGCTCAAGAATACCGAGGCAAACATTCCATTAGTTGATCTTTTGGTAGGGATGCCAAAGTATACAAAGTTTATAAAGGACGCAGTGAGTTCGAAGAAGAAGCTTCAAGAGCTCGAGCACATAGTGTTGAATGAAGAATGCTCCGCAATCGGCCACACTAAACTTCCCGTGAAGTGTCCCGACCCCGGTAAATTCACGATTTCGTGTACTATCGGGAACGGGGACTTCCACAATGTTTTATGCGATTCGGGAGCATCGTCAATCCGATGTCTACTTCAATCTTCCAATCTCTTGGATTGGATCAATCTATTACTCTTAGACCCATTTCTCTTCAACTTGCGATAGAAGTGTGAAGTATGCAAGGGGAACCGTAGAAGATGTGTTGGTCAAAGTTGAGAACTTCATATACCCAGCTGATTGGGTAATCATGGACATGACCAATGATGAGAAAACCCCCTTGATCCTTGGAAGACCTTTTCTTGCAACCGCCCGTGCCTTACTAGATTCCTACAGTGGCAAGATAACCCTACATTTGGAGGATGATAGTGTAAAGTTCAATGTGGGCAATGCTGTGAAGCACGCATCCAGTGACACTTGTTTAGCTATTGAGGACGATTTCACTGATGAGTATGATGAACAAGTGTTCATGGGCAGTTGGGATGAGGAAGAATTCAATAAACAATCTGCAACTTGGACTGATGAGGAGTGGAAGAAATTTTTAGAAGAGATTGAGAAGGAGGAAAAGGAAAGTTCTGATTACCAGGAGATGGTAAGAAAGAAAATGAGGAAGAGGCATGGTGACATGGCCAGATTTGCAAAAGGGGATGAAACCCCGTCTCGCCGGGAGGCCATGATGCTCCGAGCCCTTATGATAAGCTTGGAGATCTGGAGCTTAAGGGCGATAAATTAAGACCAAGTGTGGAGGAGCCACCGTCAGATTTAGTGTTGAAACCCTTGCCTCAACACTTGAAATACATTTTTCTGAGGGACGGTGATAAGCTCCCTTTGATTATTTCATCTAAGTTAGAACCAAAGGAGGAAGAAAAGCTTATCAAAGTGATGCAAGATAATATCCTCGCCTTTGGTTGGCAAGTGGGAGATATCAAGGGGATAAGCCCTGATATCTGTATGCACAAGATCAGGACTGTTGAGGGATCGAAGAAAGTGCGACAGCCTCAGAGAAGGCTAAACCCTCACATGCAGGAGGTCGTTAAGAAGGAAATCATCAAATTGCTTGACATGGGTATCATCTACCCAATAGCCGATAGTGAATGGGTGAGCCCCACTCAGGTGGTGCCAAAGAAAGGAGGGATCACCATCGAGAAGA
Organism: Gentiana straminea; assembly: GCA_036785695.1. Lineage (NCBI taxonomy): Eukaryota > Viridiplantae > Streptophyta > Magnoliopsida > Gentianales > Gentianaceae > Gentiana > Gentiana straminea. The sequence goes on from JAVUPR010000337.1 coordinate 397,528, forward strand.
ATGAAAAGGGGGAAGAGATTGCCCTACGGCAAGTCACTGGGTACAGAGTTTGCATCGATTACAGAAGACTAAATGAGGTAACTCTAAAAGACCACTTCCCCTTGCCATTCATTGACCAAACTCTCCTTGAGAGGCTTAGTGGCAAGCAATTTTATTGTTTTCGGATGGCTATTCGGGATACTTTCGATAGCTATCGACCCCACCGATCAAGAAAAGACTACCTTCACCTGTCCCTCAGGCACCTTCGCTTACCGAAGAATGCCATTTGGTCTCTGCAACGCACCGGCTACATTTCAAAGATGTATGCTAGCTATCTTTGATGGTTTAGTGGAGAATGTGATGGAGATTTTTATGGATGACTTCTCTGTGTTCGGAGACAGTTTCGACCACTGTTTACACAATCTTGATAAAGTTTTGTCCCGGTGCATAGAGAAGGACTTAGTGTTAAATTGGGAGAAGTGCCACCTGATGGTGGAAGAGGGAATTGTTTTGGGACACAAGGTGTCCAAAGAAGGTATTGAGGTCGACAAAGCGAAGGTAGAAGCTATTGAAAAAATGACATACCCCAAAAATGCAAGAGAAGTAAGAGGATTCTTGGGTCATGTCGGCTTCTATAGGCGATTCATCAAAGACTTTTCTAAAATAGCCAAGCCTTTGTCATCTCTCTTAAGAGAAGACGTGAAGTTTATTTTCACCCATGAGTGTGAAAGAGCGTTTAAAGAATTAAAAGACAAGTTGGTTACCTCGCCAATTCTTATAGCACCCGACTGGAAAGCTCCCTTCGAGCTTATGTGTGATGCTTCTAATTATGCGTCGGCGCGGTGCTAGGTCGAGAGTGGACGGAAGGTTCCGACCCATCTACTACGCTAGTCACACTTTAAACCCGGCGCAAGTAAATTATGCAACAACCGAGAAGGAGTTGTTGGCGTAGTTTTTGCCATGGATAAATTTAGAAGCTACTTGCTTGGGTCGGAGGTCACGGTCCGGGATGACCATTACGCATTGAAATATCCGTTGAACAAGGCCGATGCCAAGCCTCGTTTGTTGAGATGGATCTTGATTTTACAAGAGTTTGATGTTCATATCCGGGACAAGAAGGGTAGCGAGAATGTGGTAGCCGACCACATGTCTCGGCGACCGACGATCCTCGGGTAGAGTCGGATGAGATTGGAATCGATTTTCCAACCGAGCAACTCATGACCATTGATGTGTGCGAGGTTGCTCCTACCCATGCTTTGGAAAAGGTTCTCCTTGGTTTGCACCTTTTGCAAACTTCTTGAGCGGCGTATATCCGGACCCCGACTCGACATATCGCAAAAGAAGAAATTCTTTTCGGATTTGAACTATTATGTGTGGGACGATCCCATTCTCTTCAAGCGTTGCAAGGATGGATTGCTCCGTAGGTGTGTCCCCGAGTTTGAGCGAGAGGGACATTATGGAGCAATGCCATGGTGGACCTATGGGAGGTCATTATGGAGCTGGGAAGACTGCTGCGAAGATTTTTCAGTCCGGTTTCTACCGGCCAACAATTTTTAAGGATACGAGAGAACTTTGTAAAAGGGTGTGACCGGTGCCAACGCACGGTGTAAACTTTCTCGGCGAATGGACATGCCCCTCCACCCCATCCAAGAATGCGAGGTTTTCGACGTATGGGGTATTGATTTCATGGGACCGTTTCCATCCTCGTATGGGAACAAGTACATTCGTCCGCGTCGACTACGTATCAAAGTGGGTGGAGGCGATAGCAACACCGCGGAACGACCACAAGGTGGTCAAGAACTTCCCGAAGAAAAATATTTTCACGCGGTTTGGCGTCCACGAGCCCTCATCGGTGACGAGGGAACTCACTTTTGCAATACTCCACTAGAAAAGATCTTAGAACGATATGGGGTAAAACACAAAGCGCTACCCCCTATCACCCTCGACGAGTGGACAAGTTGAAGTGAGTAACCGAAGCCCGAAGAACATTCTTGAGAAGACGGTGAATTCTAATAGGACGGATTGGAGTCGAAGCTCGGATGATGTGCTCGGGCCTACGGGACGGCTTTCAAGACTCCTATTGGCACGTCTCCGTTTCGGATGGTTTATGGCAAGGCCTCGCCACCCGCCAATCGAGCTTGAGCACGAGAGCGTTCGGGCTATTAAATTCTTGAATTTCGATAGCCGATTATGCGAGAGAAAAGCGATTATTGCGGTTGCGGGAGCTTGATGAGTTCGGACTCCGGGCCTACGAGAGCTCGAGAATCGTAAGGAAAGGACTAAACTCGCTTCACGACAAGAAAATCAAGATTAGGGAATTCAAAGAGGGCGAGTGGGTTTTACTGTATAATACCAGGTTACATCTGTTTCCTGGTAAGCTACGTAGCCGTTGGTCTGGCCCCTTTGAAATCTTTCAGGTATTCCCTAGTGGAGCAGTCGATTTGAAAGATAAAAGGTGGCGGGTTGTTCGAGTAAATGGTCATCGGTTAAAACACTATATTGGTCAACAAAAGGAACGACCGGTGGTTTTCTATCCGAACGACGTCCCTAGTCAAGCCGCTCCGATCCTTCGGCACCCGATGATTTACATCTCTCGTGCGTTCTTTGATGATGTTGTGCTCCCCGATGTTGCACCTCGGCTTGTGAAACGAAACCTAAAAAGAAGAAGAGAAGAATCATAGGTACGAAGTGGATACGAAGTTTGATGATATGGCCAAGACGTTGGCGAGACTTTGTTCCTGTGGATTCCAGCCTGTTGACCCCGAGAAGGTCGAGAATAATTCCGAGATGAGGCTTCACTGGCCTGACCCCGGTTGAGTTTTTATTGGTTAGTCGAGCTCCCGACTATAATTAAGCCCTACTAGGACGGTAACCTAGATATCTTTTTCTTTTTATTTGTAGTTTATTTTTGCTTTGTTTCTCTTGTTGGTTGCTAATGTTTTCCACCTAGCGGTTTCTGACTATGGATCTGTACTTGGACGATTGCCCACATCATGACCCCTGTTTGTTTCTTTTTATTTCCTCATGTACCCCAGTATCTCTCGATATTCTATTTGTGCACTACATTTCACATAGATTCGGTTATTATAAATTTTCGCATTGCTTCTGCTTTGTTCCATGATATTGCCTTGTCTATCATCTTTTGTGCCCCTATCCCCGAGGTACGTCTTGTTTCCCCATGTGTGCAGGATATTTGCGATAGCGATTGTGAGCTTTCAGATGATATCAGTTTACCGGTGGATGGTCCACGATCTCATCGATTTCTTCAAGCATTTATGGATCGACTCGCGACCACTTCCGAATTGCAACTTTCGAATTACAACCGCACTAAGTTTTTCTTATTTTGCACATGCCGAGGACATCATGTAACTTAAGCGTGGGGGAGGGTTTATTGGTTTGCTTTACTGGTTTGTTTTACATGTTATCTAGTTTTGCTCCTTTGAAAAATTTGATAAAATTTTTGAAAATTTGTGAGTCCCGAGTAACTTCAATGACATGCTAGTTTTGTAATTTGGCACCTTTAATTGTTATCAGTAGTCATATCATGTTCTAAGAATAGGTTTGGTAGATCAGATACTCACTTGAACCTTAGTACACGAACCTGTTAGATGAGGAACCAAAAATATAAAATAGTCTCCGGTTAGTTAAGGGATATCCAATTCTCGCTGCAGATAACCACTTACTTAGTGCCGATGAAAGTTGGGAACTCGTACTCTACTCACAGTTAGAATCTAAGTACCTTAGTGTTCTTGAGAACCTTAAAAGTCTTGAATGTGTTAGAAATGATACCTGACCGGGAGTTTCCAAAGAGTTTAAAAAGAAGAAGGAAAATATTGAAAATTTTGAAAAAATTAAATTGCGGAAGTTGTTTGCGACTATCACCTCGAGTCCACTTGGATACTGCCCCAATTGGGGAGTGTGGTTTACCTTGGACAGTATAGGTTTGAGTGATCTCAGGGTGACTGCCTCTAAAGTATGGGAGAGTGTTATACTTTTGAGACGCGGCGATGGAAGAAAATATAGGCCTTTTGGAACTCTAAGTCGAGTTGATCTAAACCCAGTAGAGACCTAAAAGGTATTTTCTTGGCACCAAGTAAAGGAATTTAATTGTGAGTTGGTTACTTTGTTCTTGATAAATAGTTTTTGTAGGGTAAGTGCTGCAGACAGAACGAACTTCGTTTATTTAACCGGATGACTGTTAGTGTTTGATTTAATACATCAAGAGAGGATCGGTGGAAGTTTAGCGGGTTCAGCACACACAATCACTGAGTGAGTTCGATTTGCTAGATACTAGCTTGATGTGAGCATGACTACATCTCGTGTCAAATTATGTGGGTTTTTGATAGTTTGTCGTTGTTTGTTTTGCTCGGGGACAAGCAAAAAGCTAAGTGTGGGGGAGTTGTTTAGGGTATATTTTACTATATTTTCGGGCTTAATCCCTAAACAATTTACCTTGTTTTTAAAGGAAATAAATGAGAAAAGCATGTTTTTAACCAATAAATTCCTATAATGGTTATTGAGAGGTTATAATTTAATTAGGAGGAAATATTGGGATTAAATGTTATTTTGTTACACATTTTATTATTATTATTATTCGATGACTTGGTGTAACAATAATTTTGCAGAAAATAAAGAAATGCAAGGGGATATTATTTATTGAGAAGATTTATGTCATTCAATCAAGGATTTCAAAATAAAGAAGAAAATCGGATCAGCATTTGAAGGATAAATCGGATCAGAGCGAAAGAGTGGAGTGGGGAACACGGTATACGAAGCATAGTGTGAACGCGCTGAAGTGGCACGCTCGGTCGACCGAGCCTTGCTATTCGGTCGACCGAGCCAAGTGGTTCGGTCTACCGAGGCTGCAGAAATCAATCCGACGCGTTTTCTAGATCCTTCCCTATGTCGGCCACAAACTCCTATATAAGCAGCATCCATTCGAGCAGAAACAGACATCCAGAAACATCAGAAAATTAGTATAGCAATTAGCAATAAATTAGATTCATAGATAGTCTTTCTTTTATTTTTCTTTCAATTTCAATTCAGCAAATAAGGACGTTTTTGAAGAAGATGAGTGGCTAAAGGCCCGAGGCTAGAACCACCAATGTGAAGCCACCATCGCCGGAATAAACAAGGATTTTTGCATTTATTCGTTCTAGTAAGTTTCTTGTTCTTCCTTCATGTTTTGAATTGTTTATGTGCAATGTGTATGACTATACTTGTGTTGCATGCTGATTGAATTTAGACATACGATAATTGATAAATTCATAGATTGCCGTGAAGGAGAGTGATAATATTTCTTCTAACAAACGAAAGTTGAGGGAGAATATTGTTAGATTAAGATTTTATATCCATATCTTTGTTCCGTAAATTCGTTAGTTGCATCGAGAGGTGGACTAGTTAACGGTGTTAAATCGAGAGAGGAAACGCCTTTTTAGTAGATAATAATCCAAGGCTTGCAAACGAATGTGCGTCTTTCTTGTTAATATCGGTGGGGTGGTGGATCAACGGTGCTTTAGTTGTTTAATTATAAGTGTTACGGAAAGATTTGTTACGTGCTAGTTTTTATTTTCAATTTTCAACCTCTTTGTTTTATTGTTTTTTTAATCCAAGATCGTAGCCATCAACCTTACAAAAGAAATCGAAAGCAAAAAACACTATTTTCGTACAAGTCCCTGCGGATACGACCCAGTTTCATCACTGTAGCTGCGAACCTTCGCACTTGGGGTTGACATCGGTTTTATTTATTATATTTTATCACTGCTTTGCATAAAACCGCAAACATCTAGCTAGGTGAGTCAATGTCGTATCCATAGGAAGAAATCTCAATTGAGTACCAAGTGGACCAAACATCTAGTCTAGGTGTACCCATTACTCGAGAATTGAAATCTTAACCAACTACTAAGCAAGATGAAAAAAACAAACTAAAAGTGCAATTAAGTACAACTATAATGACTCGGATGTAGGGAAAATGATATGAAATGAGGTGGCACGGGGGATGTATAAATGAACTAGATATGAGCTCTTATAATAACTTAGAATCAAGCTTCACTAATCAGTTATCAACACATTCAAGATGCAATTCACTATGTTAATGTTAATCGATCTCTCGCATCATCGAACTATTACCAAACATCTATCTATCGGCTAGGACTAGATTAGGATGAATGACTATGCACTAAAAGACTATGAATGGCCCAATCTAAGATTAAGTAACACACACTCTAGAAATCAATTCTATCTCTAGATGATTTTATTAAGTGCTCACAGTGACTAGTGTCCATGTCAATTCTTACAATTACGCCTCGAATTAACACTTAGATGATGCAATTAGTTCTTGAATTAATCACACCCATGAAGATCGATCACCATAACTTGAACCAAATAAGAACATACAAGACTGCTAAACTTGAATCCAAGCAATTACAAGATTTTTAGCTCATTTTATCATCACCCAAGCCACAATGAACTTAGCGAATCATAATTAACACAATAGCAAAGCAATTCATACCATCTAAAGCCATGAAAACAGAAAATTAAAACTAAAAACGAAATTGTACCTTCAATTGAGTGTAATTAATGAAAAGAACTCAAATCCCATGAAGAATCACTAAGTATAAGATGAATTCATCATTGTGGAGTATAGCCCAAACATTAATTTCAATCCATATCTAAAGAGAATGACTAAAAATGAAGTTTGAAACCCTCATTTTGGCTCAAAGTATTCCCAGGAGTCGAGCTCCCTGTTCTTTTCCCCTCTCTTCTCAAAAGTCGATGCGCCCGTCCAGTATTATCCTTTCTAATCTATATATCTACCTAATATTATAATAATATTTTTGCTACTATTTTTTCGTCCAAAAGTTTGCCCAGCAAATTTAGTCCAACTAATATATTACTACAAATATAACATATTAAGTCTTCGATCTACTGTAAGTCTACCAAATGAAGCTCATCGTCTGGAGAATAAGGCATGGGCTTTGCTTGATCGGCGAACTAAGCTGGATTGGGGAGATCGTTAGGCCCAAAAAAAGATGATATCCCAATCTTCATCATGTCCCATCATTCCCAATTATTTTAATAATAATCGAACCTCTGAAATGACACTCAAACAAACCAACAAATGGAATTCTGTGGGATACAAGGCACCCCGTATGCTAAAAATTCCACATTTTAACGGTAAAAATGCAATTTCCGAGTAAGTACGAATGTGGAACAGGGAATGATAAATTTAGCAAAATTACGTTCCTAAACGATAGAAATGGGGCTCAAAGTGTTATAAAATGGGGTAAAACCCGTGTGAAATATATAGAAGGGTTGACTCTCATCAACCACCCTCACTTAACTTTTGGTCGTACGTCCTCGAGCAAAATTGCAATTCCGAAAAGAATCATCACTTATGCATTGAACACATACAATAAAACGTCATTCATCAAACTACAAGTGAAAGATGATCATAAACATGCGAAGGCACAAGTTTCTACCTAGCTACGGTAATAGTGTGCGTGTGTGGATAGTTCTTTTCCCATTTACCCTAACTCTCGGTTTGGGTTATAGACGTATGAGACATTGGGGCTAGACCATAGGTTTATACTTCTTAACTATCTCCACTAAACGGGGATACCTAAAGTCGGGCACAGTCGGGTTGGACTTGAAAGCTTGTAATGTTTGGCCGGGACAGGGGTACCGAAGGAATATAAAAGGATATCAATAAGAGAAAGCATGAGAGAGCTAAACCATAAACGTAGAAAAATGTAACACTCATCTTTCACCTAATGTACCAAAGTAAACTGAAACTAAGACGCAAAAATTGTCATTGCCGACACGAGTTCAATAGGCATTTCACAAAAATAGTGGCCAACTAGAAGCAAACACCTAATGAACTCAGAAACATCCACTCTCAATCACTTTTTCCCAACTAAACAATTACATTGATCAAAATTTACAACACACCATGCCACTTCTTTGACTTCCAAATTTGTTATATATATATATATATATATATGTATGTATATATATATATATATGTATGTATATATATATATATATATGTATGTATGTATATATATATATATATGTATGTATGTATACATATATATACATATGTCTTTTTTTTTCTCCTTTCTGATTTTTTTTAACTCTTTTTTTTCTCTCTTTTCTTTAACTTTTTTTTTTTACCTTGACTTTTTATTTGATTTTAAGTTTGCCTCTTTCTTTTATACAACTTTTATTTCTCCTTTTTTTACCCCATAACACAATACAATATAACCTAAGTGTACCGGCAGTGTACCGGGTCAATTATAGCCTAGAATTGGTGAGTCAATGTCATATCCCATGAGGATACCGGTTAAGTACCAAAATCACTAGCACATTTGGTTTAGGAAAAACATAAAAGATGGATTATAAAATTGAGGTGAGCCATGGTGTTACTCTACAACTCACCACCTAAATGCCACAAAAAAAAGAAAAGAAAAGAAGCAAATTCTAAGGTTAGCCAAGATAAAGGCCAAAGTGATAAAGTAGCACTTATGATTTGTTAAGAAATGATTCGACCTACCCTCCGTCCATTTGTGACTTTGTGATAAATTATTGTTTCTAACCCCCGATTTAGTGATTGCCCGCTCTCCTGTGATACAACCACTCTAAATCTTGTCAACGGCCTAATTGACTAAATTAGGTCTTGAAGAATCGATATTCATTACACTCATTGGGTTTTATTAACCAAGATTAGTGAACCCCACTCAATTAACCGAATCTATCTCTAGTCGATTTTACTAGGTGGTTGATAGCAAAATACTTAACCGCTAACTTTCACCGACAGAGTATCGGGTCAACGGGAGTATAGTGGTCACAAGGTCGTATCCACAAGGAGTAAGTCTAAGTACAAAAGATGGCGTGTAACTTGGTTCAGGACAATCAAAGGTGGAAAGGTCTTATACTAGTTCAAAAATAAACAATTATACGAACGGTGTTTAACTAGGTTTTAACGGGTATAGCCAAACTATGATCCCACGGGCTACTTTTACCCCTTAGGAAGGATTTAACAGGGAGCGTGTCTTAACCGTCCTACCTATCCAAAATAGTTTAACGACATTCACGGGTGCCAATTCTAGTGATTAGACTGAACAACTCAATCTAACCACCCTATGTGAAGCTAACCGACTCTTCATTTAGAAAACCGATTCTCCTAACATTATTAAGGTCTAGAGTTGCTCGAACAATGATGATAAACCTCTGTATTGGAAACGGTCCTAACAACTAGGCCGAATCTACGCAACGACCCCAAAACCCCTTTTCCCACATCTCACCGCAAAATACATCTATAAGTTCGATGTGTGTGACAGTGAACTAGGTGTTCAAACTAATTCAAAGCTTTTATAATAAGTTTTAGGATGTGGATTAATTGTTAAAACATTCAATTACGCACTACACAACTCCCTATCTAATCCCCCTTAGGGTTTTCCCTCGCTTTCACATAATTCGACTACACATGGAATTAGCTACTCATGATCATACTAATAAATGAAATAAGAATGGAAATCATGCTAGAAATAATAAAAGAAGAATAATTCATTACCATATAATCGAATAAAATATGATCCAAAGTAAGTACAAAGAAATAATCCACCAAAAAGTCAAATCTTTGATCTTAAAAACGGAAATCTAAGCTATATAAAGTGTTTAGAATCAAAGGATGTGAACTAAGGAATCAACGGATCAAAGTATGTTCATCCTACACCAAAACTGCACCATGATCGCCCAAAAAGTTATAAAGTCGGCCAGCCTTGTAAAAGTGTTGAATGAACTGCGTATTTATAGTGTAGGGCTGAATTTTCCTGCTGTCGAGGGCAAACGTCCGTTTGCCTCCTGGCGAACACCCGTTTGCCTGAAAATCTGATTCTTAATTAGGGCTTGTTCTTTAGTGAACCAGCGTTTGGCTTCTTATAAACGCTAGTTCATGGATGATGTCTTGAGGGCAAACGCCCGTTTGGATTGTCTGGAATGCCCGTTTGGTGAATATGAGCTCAGTATTCGAGCTGAACCCATCCAAATGCTAGTTTGGGGGTAATGTAGACACTCGTTCGTCATCTAGGGCAACTTTCAGTATCAAATGCCACTTCTGCAAACGCTCGTTTGAGTAGAGCAAACGCCCGTTTGCCTTGATTTCTCTCGAAACTTAATTTTTCTCCACTTTCTTGCTACTTTCGTGCCATGACCATGTTTCTCACTCCAAAACATTGCTTTCTGGGTCCTGAGTCACCTAAATCCTGCAAATAACATATACGAACAAACACCACGCGTAATTCCGCAAGACAAAATTACTCGGAAAAGAAGTAGATATCGTCAAAAAGGCGGAATTTACTATCGATATGACAGTTTAACTCCCCTTGCGTATAACTCTCGATATTCCTCTCGAAACGGTCTATATCTACCCGGAACATGCCAATAGAGTGATAAACGGGGGCTATATCACATACAAAAGTCTTTGTGAAGTTGACTCCCATCAACCACCCCACACTTAGCCTTTGCTCGTCCTCGAGTAAACAAGTGTATTAAAAGAGACCAAGGGATGACCGAGACAAATGCATATAAAATCACTCACATCGTCAAGTTAAAAGATAAGTAAAATAGTGAATGCAAACATCTTGACTCAATCATTATCAGACAAACGGAAAGTGTGTGTGACATAGCTTCAAAGTCATAAACCAAATTCACCAGTCTAAATTATAGATGCGTAGCTATTGTGACATCGCTAAAGCTCATATTAATAACATCTCCACTAATCGGGACCAACCAAAGCTAAACACGGTCAAGTAGGACTTCAAGGGTTATAACGTTAAGCTCGGGACATGGTTAACCGAAAGGAATATTGGGGACTGGAGAAGAGAAAAATACGAGTGAACCTAATCATTATGTGTATCTCCTCCTCAAAACCAAGTAGACTACACCAACACTCCTTTGATCAACATTTACTCGTGATAACAACTCCGAACTCCATCATCATATAAATATATACACAAAATGAGTCCACTCCGGCTTCCTTTAGCTCACCACTTATTCAAACATTGTTCATTTTTTTTCCTTTTCTTTTTTTTCCTTATGCTTTCAAATTTTTTCATTTTCTTTTTTTTCAACCTTTACTTCTTTCTCGAACCAAAAGCCTAATCAATGGATTTCTCGAGCTCCTCCCCTTCGTTATACTAGCTCGTACTAACCAACTCCTCTCAAAATACACACCATCTCCCACCCCACATGATTCAGCAAGTGTGTCTAAAGTAACAACTAAGTCCACGCGTAGGGTGGTCAACAGGAACGTGACCAATAATATAGCTCAGGGTTAGGATAGTACAAGCTAAGTAACCAAAACGGCTCATTTTTGGACGGTGGTCAGACCGTTCTATCAACGTATAGAGGGGGTACGAGGATAAGATGTTGGGATTTTGGCTTATTTGGCTTTGGTCGCGTCAAATAAGCGCCAGGACTGTCATCCCGTGTCTTACCAAGGTTAATCCTTCTATTTCGCCTCGAAGTTACAATATGGGATCTAGGCAGTCGAATTGTGCTCAAGTCTACCAAAATTATTCACTAGATCTTAAGGCCTATGAAATTGAAGCTAAGTCTGTGAAAGAAATTCCGTTTATAAGATAAACCTAGCGTCTTGCTATAAACATTCAGTATCTCTCTAAGTCGTTTACCAAGCAAATGTGAGAATTAAAACATACAGACGGACGTTGAATCCTTGGAAAATATTAAAAATCTGACTCGAAAACGGACACAGACTAAGTATATCACAAAATTGGCACATTTTACAAACAAACCATCAATACAAAGCTAAGTCGTATCAACCCCCCAATTTGAATGAAACATTGTCCTCAGTGTGTGAATTAGAGAGAAAGGAAGACTTAGCTGTAGACCCAGCAGAAAGGCGCTATAGAATCCCGTAACAGCCTCGTATAAGCACGACCCGCATCCCTATATCAACGTAGACATAAACAATGCAAAGCATGCACGGGACATGGTCCTCGTGCAAAAATAGATAATAGGGATATGAGGGTATAACAGTAAGTTGGCCCTGTCACGTCAGAAAAATCGACATGCAATCGCACAAAATGGAACGCTATATATGGATAAAGAACCCTTACGGGCAAAGGACAAAATATCTAAGCATAAGAGAAAGGCACAGAGGCACATAATCATATAAAACATCAACGTAGGTAGGCATACATCATCAAATGCCAGTACAAGTAGCGTATACTCAAAAACCCCTAGATCACCTTTTATTCCAAATAGTCTTATTATGGCGGGGTTGCCTCCCTCCAAGGGCTTTTGTTTTATGTCGTTGGCTCGACTGGGTGACTCTTAGCAGACTCCAATCAAGACAAACTTAAACAACTCTAACAAATAGGCATCACCAAGCACTTAAGCAAGTAATCAACTCAGCCAAATTCCGTACTCATCAGTTTAAGCATGCTCACAGATATACCAAGTACAAACATCAACATAGTATAGCTAATGAACGGCATACCTCATTTTGCTCGTGATTCTGCCGTGGGCCATCCCGCAACATCTTTCTTATCAACCTACACTTCCCCAGCAATGGGATCAACGGTAAGACGGGCGATCCCGATTCATTCTCTGTCTTGATCTTTCTCTCATCGAAGACATTATGTGAACTCACCGCCTTCCCTTTCAATGGGATCTTGCTTTCATGCATGTTAGTACGAGCCACAACACAAGAAAATATAGTCTCGGCATACAAGCATTCATCATGTGTAACTTTACGACCTCTGTCCTTGTAAACATTCAGTTTCTCTTTCTCGCCTCCCACACCAAATGAAATATCTCCTTCCTTCACCCCAATGTGAGCATCGCTCATGGTCAAAAAGGGCCGACCAAGCAGGACAGATGTTCTAGAGTACATTTCCGTATCGAGGATCACAAAATCTACTAGGAAAACAAACATACCTACTTGCACCAGGACATCTTCCGCTACCCCTATAGGTGTCCTCACTGACCTATAAGCCATCTGAAGGGTCATTCCCGTAGGCTCTAGTTCTCCCAACCCTAACTTCTCATATAAGGCTCTGGCCATCAAGCTCACAGAAGCTCCTAGATCGCATAAGACATTCTCGATCACAGTATTGCCTATGGTGATAGGGATGGTAAAACTACCATGATCTCTTATTTTTTGGGGTATCTTACTATCATACACTTCCGAACACTCCTCCCTCAGTTGTACTACTTGATTCATTTTATCTCAACTCGATAACGCCCCTTTCAACCACTTATAGTATGCCGGTACACTCACGACCGCCTCTAGCAAAGGAATGTTAATCTCTACCTTCCTAAGAATGTCTAGGAACTTATTTTGACTATCAGTGAGAAAGTTCTTCCTAGGACCCTTAGGTGGATAATGAAGCATACTCTCATCAAAATCAGGAGGGGGAGGAGGCATAAAATCATTCTTACCTCGAGCTTTTGGCCACGACGGTACGGCTATAGCCTCTTTCCTTGCAGGGGTGCTCGACTCTTCCTCTTTAATATCTATCACTATGAAATCCCGCTTGCTGACTCTTCCTTCTTTCTCTGAGCCTCTAGCTCTTTCTCCATTTCCATCTCTCTCTCTTTCTTTGAAATTGCTAGATCTCTCTTGACTGCCGCCAACTCTCTTCTCATTGCCTCTAACTCAGTTTCGACCCTGCCTCTTTCCAAATCCTCAGCCTCATCTTATTAATTCAGATAATTCTCTGTTGCGGTCACTTTATCTTTCTTTGACCAATCAACCACCAGATCTCTACTATTTCTAGTAAATACTGCATTCACTTCCCTCAGATTCTGTTCAGTATTGCTTGGGAGGCCACCACTCAAATTTTTCTTCAATGTATTCATGATTTGACCCACTTGGGTTTCTAAGTTCCGAATAGCGGAATGAGTGGCTACCTATTGCTCCACAGCATTCTTATTCAGCTCAGATACGCTCCTATCCAACTTTTCTAGGAGCATTTCTATGGAAGTCTTTTGAGCACTAGAGTTGTTCGATTTCTGATTATTTTGGTTGTTCGGGTGAAGGTGAGCATTCGGATGTTGATAGGTGCCGGAGTTATTATTTCGGGTGGTGGTCGTCTTGCCGATTGTTTCGTTTCGTCGGCCACGATTCGATTCCATCAGTGATTCTGGCCCCAATTCTGATTCTGCAGTTGCTGTTGGCCTTGTGGTTGAGATTGCTGATTCTGGTTCTTCGGATAATTGCCTTGGTTATTCTGGTAGTTCTGATTCTGGTACCAAGTCCTATTGGATGAACCTTGACTTGGCCTAAAGCTTTGACCCAGATTGGAATTGTGGTTCCAATTATGATGGTGGTCCAACCTTGACCTTGTTGATTTTGATTCCAATTACCTCCACTTCCTTGTCCAACATAGCTCACATTATACTGTTGTGACTTATCTCCCATACCATACTCCATTGGCGGACCTTGCTGATTCCCAAAGTTCTGATACTGCTGTTGCTGACAAAACTCTTTCTGATTCATACTTATCTGCCCAATCGCATACACAATCATCTTTTGCTGATCATTCTGGTTTCCAAACTGTTTTTGTGCTGGGGTAGATGTCAACTGTTGTGGGCAGGTGAACTTTTTCGATGATGTACACTCCAATGCTGAGTGTCCACCCCCACAAAGTTGGCATTGATGTGCCTTCTTTGTATCCAATTCCATTTGGTCCATCTTCAGTACCATTTCTTGCATCTTATCATGCATGGTTGTCTCTCTATCCAACTCTTCTTTCAAAGACTTCACACTTTCCATTGGAGCCTTCTTCTTCTTCCTAGATGACCCCCATTGCCCTTCACCATCAGCCATATTCTCAATCTGTCTCATAGCTTGATCCGGTGAAAGAATCATAATATCTCCGCCACTTGCGGGCGTTCAGCTTGTTCTGGTCCACTGGCTCTAAGGATCTAAACAATATGATTACCTTCTCAACCGTGGAAAAACCGTGTGAAGGGCATCTTTTCAACGGACCCTTAAATCTCTCATACGTCTCCTTCTTCGTTGTCTCTCCCTCGAGACCATCAAACGAAGATATTTCTTCTTTCGGATCCGAATCTTAGCCGGAGGAAAGTACTTCCTCATAAACACTCTTACCACATCCGCCCATGCATGTAACGAATCATTAGGCAATGAGTCGTACTAGTCATTAGCAGCCTCCTCTAAGTGCAAACGGGAAAACTATCATTTTTATCGCCTCGTTGCTAACCCCATTGTATTTCATTGTCCCATAAATCTGAAAGAAGTGATCCAAAAAGCTATTCGGGTTCTCAGTTGACTTCCCGTGGAACAAGGCATGTTCCCCCAACATATTCAAGATGCTTTATGTCCATGTTGTTGGCATTGACAGGGGGCACTCTGATTGGATTGTGCTCTGTAACTTCTTGTGGGGTAGTCACATAATCTCAACAGACTCTCGGTCCATATACCTGCTGAGCCCTATGTGGCTGATAATTCTGCTGTGATTGCTGATTATTTTGGTTTTGGAACACTGTTGGTTCCCCCGATTCCTCAGCATCGGCAGTACTAAGTTTACAGTAGCTTGGTCGAATTCTGGTTCGAAGTTCTGGGCATTCTGTCTTCCCATGTTCTGTCCAATCCTTGTTCTCTAATTAAATTGTAGGGTGATCAACTACTATAACACTGTATCATCTTTCCTTAACTGCTCTACACGAGGATCTCTCGGTGGAGTTTTGCAACGGCAGTGTTGCATTACCACCAGTAGTGTTCGAGGTTTGCCCTGGTGCATTATGTTCATTGAAAGGATCACTAGTATCTCTACCATTCACTATATCATCCATTTCTTCAGAGGACTCTGAGATAGAGCTCTACTCCTTCTTCTTCAAGCATAGGGTTCGGACTAGCAATCAGGATTTCTTTTTGGCGTTGACTATTTCTGTGGCATGCAAAAGCTTCAATCTCTTCAATCGGCTCGATAAGAGGTTGTTCTGAAGATCGGGTCATGCACTGTAAAATAGGAAACAACATGAAAACGAAATAAAAATGACCTAAGACAAAGCTTTCGGTCAACTTAAAAGATATTAGACGTTACTCCCCGGAAACGGCGCCAAAATTCTTGATAGCATTATACTAAACCGCTAACTTTCATCAACAAAGTATCGGGTCAACGGGAGTATAGTGGTCACAAGGTCGTATTCTAAACACTCTACCCGGACCATGCCAATAAAGTGATAAACGGGGGCTAGGTCACATACAAAAGTGCAGTGAAGTTGACTCCCATCAGTGGTCTCACTACCTATTTTCCCACACTAAGAGTCTACTCTCGATCTCAACAAAGTGTGTTAAATCATGTATAAGGTGATTAATCCAACACAAGCATTAAGTTCTATTAATGTGATACAATTCCACAAAGTGCTTGAAATCTATACAATGATTCTTACAAATCACAGGAAACTACAATATCACAATTCACATTTCTTGGGCTAGATCTCTACACTTCATCTTCATCTTCTCTAAATTGGATTTTACACCATTCCAAGAAGATAAAAAATCCGGATACAAATCTAACTAAAACTAACACAAATCAGGATGAAATTAAAGAACAATAAGCTAAATAAAAGATTACCCATGAAAATACAACTGTTAGGTGTAGTGCCCGAAAGACAATATATGTAATTGTTTTTATTTAATTAATGACAAATTTTATTTCATCTTATTATTTGCTTTGTGCTTATATTTAATACACTGCTGAAAACCCCAAGTTGTATCGTATGTAGCCATATAACTTAGTGTGTGTCACACATGAGGATTAAGTTTATGGTGATACACTTGAACTACTAGTCCGTGGTGAACTTAATCAAAGTATGGGGTCTATTGATTAAACCGCCATTAAAGCGCCCAGAACACTTTATGGTGTGACCGTCCTATCCGGACCGTCGACATTGGTTGTCTAAGTGGGGCATTTATATATGATGATAGTCGTATAGGACAGGACCGATTTAATCTGATATAATTCCGTGCTTTAGAAATCTTATTAAATCACAAGCTGATCATAAATGGATTAACCTCAATCCTGAAGTGATTACAGACTCCTACTTGTTTCAGGATAGGGTTTGATGTGTTCGTTAAGGATCGCTAAGTGGCATGGTCCGAATCACTTTCACGTTGGCACTATTCTGGAATGAGAGAGAAGTGTACGTCTCACAGATATGGAATCCATTCCTTCCTGCGGGAAGTAGAAAGACAATCCCTTTATTTGTTGATCCTAGGCGATCGATCCTGGGAGTTCGTATTGGTTATTAACTAATTGATCACTAGTGGGTTAATGTTAAATAAGGATAAAATGTATTGAAGAAGGTTTACGGAAATAATCCTACTTCATTACGGATAGTCTATTGAGGGTTAGTTTGTATGAAATGATTATATCAATGGACACTTATCGACTCGACTCGACGTTTTGAGAATAAGTTATATTTATAATTGATAGAGTTCAATTTCGGATTTATGGTGGCACAATTCCGAAATTAATAAGTTGAGTAGAAATATTATGTTCGATGAATATTTTATTTAATTAATTGTAGCTACTGATTATAGGTCCATGGTCCCCGGTTTGGCTCCTAACACGCGAGTGTTTTATCGTTTTGTGGAACCTCGAGAATAAATTAAATAGTTGGTCTATTTAATGAATATGCAATATTATTTATTTGGTAAATAATATGTAAAATAGAAAAAACATTTTCTATTAAAAATAAATGACATAATGGCGCCACATTTAGGATTAATTTAGAAGAAGAAATTTTTCTAGATTATGTCACATGTGTGATTAATTAATTATCTATTTGTTGGATAATTAATGGAAAATTAAGAGATTAATTTTTTGGTAATTAACTCTTATTTTGTAGCAAAAATATCTTTTCCTTATAGGAATAGGTAATGGTGTTGGCAAATATCTTTTCCTTATGGGAATAGGTTTTTGTGGTGTGAAAATGATAACTCTCTTGACTAGTTATTTTCGTATATAAAGAGAGGTCCTCCCAACACAATTTACAACATTAATTGCACCATTTTCACAAACAAAGAAGAGAAAATTAGTTTCTTGTTCTAGTCATTTAGAGAAGAAAAACCTAGGGTTTTTCTTGTGCATATTTCTAGGAGGTTCTGCGGCGAGGATCGACGTCCACTAGTCGTCGCTCGGAGACATAATCCGGAAGACTACGGCATCTCCCTTTGGTCAAATATCTCTTCCTCTCCGATAAGGTAAATCTTCAACCTTCTTGAAGGATTAATTAGTTATTGTTGGTCCCTTGGAAAGGCTAACACAAGTTTAGAGGGGGGTGAATAAACTTGTCCCTAAAACTGGATTTTAACAACTTAAAGTTCAGTAATAACTTGTGTGGAGTTAAGCTAACTAAGCTGAGTTTAAGTCAAACTGACTCAAGCTTCAAACTGAGTTAACCGGCAGCAGATAAAGTGTTAGGAAATCTACGCGGGAACGCAGCGAAATTCAAAAATTTATTTCCTATCGACCCAAGATCGACTTCGTTTAAGCAATAAACAAACAAGTAGTAGACGGTGGTTACCTTGGTTGATCTATAAGATCGACACTTTGACCGTCTAAGGAGAGTAGTTCTGTATAGAGCCGCCCAAGTGTTCGGCCTCTACCACTTGTCCACACGAACAGCCCGCCGGAATCCCATCATGGATTGCTATTGGAAAACTCCGGTTGCTAGACCGGCCCTTTTCCCCTCTCTCCAACTCTCTATAGGATGCTCTCCAATTTTACACAAGAACTATTAGTTCTTGGAATTGTGATGTGCAAAAGAGCTTGACACCCACCTCCTTTTATAATGGATGTGGAACCCCAAATAGAGTAGAGGAGAAGAAAACATTTTCCCAATAAAATAAGGAAAATACAATTGATTGATTTATCTCATTTATTATAATATCTTATATTAAATAAATCTAGGATATTGTCAATATCTTATATTAAATATTCCCAAGATATTGTCAATGTCTTATATTGACAATATTTATCTTTTATTATATTACCATAAATCAATTTACACATGTGTATATATCACATATACATATTACACAAATAAATCTATTAATATATATATATATCTTGAAAACAAATGTGCACAAGCACATTCCAAGTGCAAGTCACGCATGTGACTATATATATTTAATAATTAATATCTTATATTAATATATGGTAACACCATTAATTAAATTGCACAATCCAAGTGTATCTTATACACTAATAAGTTGCGCCACCTTTAGCCATAAATTGGCTTCCGGAATATTCTTTAATTAATATAATTAATATCCTGTATTTTATTTATTCATAATAAATAAATACCACCATATTAATTTACCACTATAACCTTTATAGTCTCGAGATAAACTTTCCTTATTTGGTTATCATCTATAACCACACATTTTAATCCGGCTAGATGTTCTTATGTGTGTGACCCGATAGGCTTCCGAATATGTTGGCCGTAGACACAAAGTGCAAATTACGAAAATGCCCTTCATGCCTAACGATCACGGGATAGCGTCTAGCAACACACCGTGACCCCCAATCATCGGAATAGTCAAATGCAATGACTACTACCTTTCATGTGAAACAGTTACCGTGTAACTTACAATCCTATCGCTGTAATAATATCCATACGGTTGTTAGTCGATTGTCAAAACTTCAACGACCGTATCTTATAATCTGGATACCATGCTCTCTCGAAGTAACTCATTTACACCCACTTTGCAAAGATTCACGAGAGTAAGACATTCCTTATAAGAAGGACATTTCGGATATTCGATCCCAATCATAGGATACGCGATTCCCGGATGACCAATCATGTATACTCCGCATGCTTCAGTATCATACCCAATCACTACCGTATGATCGGCCCATGGCTAGGGGAAACCTCAATAGTGTCAAAGCATGACAATCCACACCGTGATGCCATGAAGACTCCGGTCAAAAGGATAATTACACAACCGTCACATAGTGTGACACTTATCCGTGTAAGTGGGTCAGTCTAACGTACGCATTCTCTAATACACGTCCACGTACAGTCCAAGTGTCTCTACACTTCGATAGACGAGATATATCCCTGCCCTAAAGGCGAAGACATATAATACGTGCTAGTCTGTTTATACTATCAATGCCCTGTTTAATAGTACATCAGCCTAGAGACATTTAAGTATCAAACTTATTAAAGTGATTAGAGATCTCATCAACCATAATCGCCTATCATGGTTTCTCTATCACAGTTTAATACTAAGGACGTTATCATATAACAATTCATAATTGGTTCTTTAAAAAGAACAAATATATGACAACAGAAAAGCCATTTAATATATGTATAAACATAAAGAAATAGTAGATATGATCCGACCCGGTCGGATCCGGTCCAACCCGATTGGGTTTAGGACACTATTCCAACAATCTCCCACTTGGCCTAAAACCAATCACTCGCACACACAAGACCAAGTTGAAACACAAGAATCTCATGCAATACTCGCAACCAGCTCTAGCCTTAAACAGATCACTATCCATGGGGACTCAGACTATCTTCATACCATGCTCCAAATGACCAAGTCAAAGGAACCGCCTCAACACACACACGAATCTCTGACGAGACCCTGGTCCTTGCTCCAAGCAATGAATCCACTTACTATATCAACTATATAGAAAAGGTGGAAGAACCGTACAAGGTTCAAGAATGAACCTTCTAGATCCATGTACTGCTCCCGCTGCGCCTCTAAGGCACTACCGTGTTTTGGCTAAGTTGTAGAGTTTACAGTGACCCATAGGCCAGAACATTTCCAGCTCACTGTATCACTTAATCAAAGTGACTGCAAACCCAGACTGTAGCTCCCACTCGCCTTCATAAGACTTAGGATATACGTCTGTATAATTATATTTATTCACTTCCAAGTTTCGATAAACTAGGAAACCATCCTTAACTTGTATAAGGATAATCTCGACATTCACCAGATTCATTTTCATACTCGCTCATGACTCTTCATGAAGCATGAACATCTGACATAACTTTTATGATGGTTCCTATCGCAGTAACAAAAGAAACCTTCCATAAGCATCATCTTTCACCTTATCTTTAGGACTAGCATCCTAACATAGTTAGATCTTGAGAGCACCAGCTAACAGCATCCCCGTCGCGATCTATGCTAAACTCTTTTAGAATCACATCTAAATAGGTAAACAATAATCTAACAGCAGTTAAATCTATCACTATAGATTCTCATTTCTAAAATAAGAACTGCTAATCCAAGTGCTTTCGTAAAGACCTTGAACTACCAAACATTAATTGACTGTGACATGGGGTGATAATTCTCGAGAGAGATATCCAATACCTTACTCAAAAATCGTAACACACTCCCACTATCCATATTGCACATGGGGCATATTCTTCTTTTGACTAAATTCAAACTTCTTTGATTATCAAACAAAGAAATTGTCTAGAGAAACTTGTTTGAGTCCATAAATGAACCTCGTGGGCTTACATATCATGTTATCGTCTATGAACACCGAGCTTTCTGCCCAACGTCTTCAACACTATCATATAGCCATGATACGAAGTTATAACAAGCATTATCTCGAATAGAAGCTGGCACGGTGGCAAAGCATAAAGATAATTACAAGGTTTACACCTCATACCCTTCAGCCGTCACTATAGCCTTATGGTAATCATATTAGTATCCATGTCAGCCTTTCCAGGGACACTCCCCTTAGGTAAGACAGACTAGGTTCATAACCTGCTTGTCACTGATGGAATCTAATTCAGATATTATGGCTCCTGGCCATATCTCTCAATCTTGCCTTTCAAACACTCCTTCATAAGTCGTGAGATATGCATTCTTCAAGATGAACGTACCTGCAACCCTTTCAGGCTTGAGGTTATCTACATACTTACAGAACTTTGTGTGCACTGAGCAATATTCTACACCTCATCGCTATGTGGCGTCTGCTCACGTTCCTATGGTTGAATATATCTTTGTGGTTCTCAAACTCTTTTGAGATCTGATTCACTCCCACTGTTTCTTTTGGAAGAAACACTTCCTCTTGAAGACAGCATGTTTGGAGACAAACATTTTGCTCTGCAGACAAGTAAATAATATCAAGCGTACTTGCTAAGATATTCCACAAAGTTGCATATGTCGTACTAGGCTCCAAGCCTTTCTGACTTTACCTATGACAACTTCAAATCATCGGTTAAGATAGATTCGACATTATCATCTTCCATATCTAATATGGAACTTATTCAACCTTTATTATTTGGGACTCGGTTAAGTATAAGGGCACTATCCCGAAACGGGTAAGGGATACTTCGCATGGCTTGCGTCACACGTTTATCATATAAAGTGTTGTTTCCATTTTGGGAACACAATCTAATTGCGTATCCCAAAGATGGTATCCTTCAAGGGAGAATCTTATTCCTTTTCAGACGACTTCTGAAACACCCTTCAGGTATTAATTACTTCAATCCAATTGAAGATTAATTCCTAAGTAGCTCGTCAATCTCATATTCGTACTAGCTCGAACTTTTCGGGCTTTCCGAATTGTCGTACTTCAATAAGTACATTCAACTATTTCTAAAAATAGTCATAGAGATTAACAAACAATTATTTGCAGCATTAATTGTCATAAGCCAACAAACATCGGCATTAGACAATTTTCAAGATGTTATAACCTTTTCATAAAAGGGTATTTTAGTCATCTTTAGATAAGATACGTATTACCTATATGATTCATAATCATATGGTTCAACAACATCAAAATGACGTTTGATTACACGCTTCCCTTCCAGAGAGACTATGTCTAGAACAACCATAAATTTTAAGGATAACAGCCATACAAATATTTAGTTGAGATCTCATCACATATATCAACTATATAGTGACATCAATCTAGTATGTTAGATTTAGTGACCTTTCAACTTTATCGGAATAACATTTATTCTCTACAATTGAATATGTCTACTAAATCCTAACAAATAACTGAAAGTATGTTCTTCATAAGAACCGGAGAATAATAACATTTATTTACTTCCCTTATCAGTTTACTAGATCCAGAATATGGTAAGTGTTACAACGTTTGCTTCACCTTCCATATCTGTATTTAATCTTTCTAATTTAATCACACTCGTAAGATATCATATATCTAAGAGTTGACTTGAACTTAGATAGATTCATCTTAACAGACTTGCCTATAATAGAAACTTCAATAAGTTCTCTATTTAAGCACATGCCCTAACTTTCCTTTTCAACCCTTTTAAGCACTTGAAAATTGTTTCTTAGTGTAGTCTTCATAAGACTTAAGAAAGATCACAAGAGCTATGTCTTTGATTTCCTTTCATAAAGAAAATCTAAAGTTTATTAAATATTTTATTTAACCATTTTGAATCGTATTCAAAACATTGACTATTTAATTAACCTTTAAGCAATGATAGAATTAAGTCGATACTTAAATCTTATAATTTTGAAAACAACCTTTCCAAAATTAGATGTGGTCATTCTTATCCAACGTTTGAATTAATTGTCATCGTATGATTGAATGATCATCTTGGATCGTATCCAATATATGACTAATTCGTTGAAACTTATTTCAAATGATTTAATCATATCATGAGCTTCCGCTTTCATTTATAATTAAAGTCTCGGAACACTGCATCAATTATGTAATCTCCTTGTCTCTAACTACTATAACGGGATCTCTCGTGTCATTGCTTATTTTAAAAGGATTAAAATTACTTAACCATATTAGAGAACGTTTCTCAAAAGGTAACAGTCATAATTTGGTTTTACTAATCGAGAATAAAACATGAATATAAAGTTTGCTAAAACTACAACATAAAAATGAAAATAAATGAGTGTTGTTGTTTATACACGCAAAATCAAAAATGGTCTTTTGGTTTATGATTTCGCTCCCACTAGTCAACTACTTCCAATTGACTTTCAAGAATTATTAATTTCTTTAGTGGACAAGATCCCACTAAACTCTGCGACCCCGCTTTGGTTTGGTGGGCCGAAAATAGCCTAATAGGTAGACAACCCTTTGTCAATCGTATCTTATACGACTCTTGTTGTTTGACTAGTCAACTCTTTGACAATTTTCATCTTATGAAGTAGTCAAACCCTTGCCTCTAAAATCCAAACGACCCCGCTTTGGCTGGTGGCCGAGAGAATTCTTAGTCAAGTCATAACCCCAATATTCGTGAGATCTCATACGACCATATCTCGATAATAACGATATACCCGAGGTAGGTCAACCCCCTGCTTTGGCTGATGAGTTGGATCCGAACAAGGGCTCTTCACCGTCAATATAATATGGGTGGCAATTTCAACTTGATTCTTTTGAGATGGAAGTATTTACGTAAATTAATTCACTTAATTAATTTTAATTATGGTCTCATCATAAATATGTCTATCTCTATAGACATACATCCTACACATTTATCTAGATCGTGCCTAGTCATGCATCTATCGTATCATATAAAATAAATACAAGCACAAAATAAATAAATGCGTAAAGTAACCGGTATGATCATGGACTTTTCCTAGGTGCGGTTTCGAATACAAACTGACGAAACCGCGGGTCACAATCTAAGGGTAGCTGCAACTGCCAATAGGATCTTTAATGCTCCATTCTCCAATAGGATCTTTATTTTCGTCTTTCTTTGGTCTCCATCTTCTGCTTCATTCTTGTTACATTTAATTCTATCGAATAAAATAAATAGATTTTTGTCCAGAAGGACAAAATTATCAAAAAATCGGGATAGAAGGACACTGTAATTTAATCAGGACAAAAGTAACAATTATGAAGTAACAAATATGAAGTAACAAATGTAGAATAAAGTAAATATGAAGTAACAATTGTGAAACATAAAGTAACATTAACACGTGAAGTAACAATTTTAAAGTAACAATTGTGATTTTTGTCCTTTATAATTATGAATATGTTACTTTTGTCCTTCCAGACCCTTTTATTAATTTTTTTGCCCCTTCCCCCTAAAATAAATACACCCGCCTCACACGGGAGGGAGCTAACGGGAATGGGATAAATGCAAAAAATAAACTAGGTCACGTTCTTCATAACGGCCTAGGACAATTTTTAAACCAACAGAAAAATTAAATCATTCACATCTATCCTATCGGTCGAGTCCATGATCAATCGGGGTCCATATAATCATATTATATCTACTATATCTAATCCATACAATAAAATCTTATAAAAAAGATAAAATTAAAATTTAACTACTTGCGTCTTAATTAATCAATTAACATTTAATCTATTAAATAATTTTATCCAATCAATTAACTAATTAACATTTAATTAATTAAATGATTTTAATCGAAATAAAATTAATGATTAATTTTAAACCGATTTTAATTTTAATTTTAATTAATTAGAACTATTCCAAAATAAATCAAAATTAAAATTATTTCCTTTTTGTTTCTTTCTTTTTGATTCGTAATCAAAAGGGATGCATTTGGTTTCCTAAACAAAATTTGGCTTAGGCCTGGCCACTTTCCAAAATCAAAATTTTGGAAGTGGCCTAGGCCTAGGCCTTTTCCCAAATCAAATATTTGGAAAGGGCCTAGGCCTATTCCAAATCAAATATTTGGAAAGGCCAAATGATTTAGGTTTTAGGCCTGGCCACTTTCCAAAATCAAAATTTTGGAAGTGGCCTAGGCCTAGGCCTATTCCAAACAAAGTTTGGAAAGGCCATTATTATTTTAATTCCAAGTGGCATCCCAATGGCCAAACTATTTGAACCATTGGTTAGCTATATGACACAACTAAACAAAACGAATTACCAATCACAACCATGAACAATATAGAAACACAAAATACACAAAACAAAAAGAAAGAGACCCGCAAAGCAGCCGCCAGCCGACAGCCATAAGGCTGCCGCCGGCCGGCGGACGGTAGTGGTGCCGCCGCCAGTCGGTCGAGCACCACCCGATCCCTTTTTTAATTTTTTTTTAATTTATTCTTTTCGTGTATCGTTTTGCGAATCTAAAATATTTCATACTTTAATTACGTGATTTAAACGATAAAATTAACTACGCAAATTAACATGCTTATTGCTTAAGCTAGAAGCTCGCTCTGATACCACTGTTAGGAAATCTATGCGGGAACGCAGCGGAATTCAAAAATTTATTTCCTATCGACCCAAGATCGACTTCGTTTAAGCAATAAACAAACAAGTAGTAGACGGTGGTTACCTTGGTTGATCTATAAGATCGACGCTTTGACCGTCTAAGAAGAGTAGTTCCGCATGAGCCGCCCAAGTGTTCGGCCTCTACCGCTAGTCCACACGAATGACCCCACCGGAATCCCATCATGGATTGCTATTGGAAAACTCCGGTTGCTAGACCGGCCCTTTTCCCCTCTCTCCAACTCTCTATAGGATGATCTCTAATTTTACACAAGAACTATTAGTTCTTGGAATTGTGATGTGCAAAAGAGCTTGACACCCACCTCCTTTTATAATGGATGTGGCGCCCCAAATAGAGTAGAGGAGAAGAAAACATTTTCCCAATAAAATAAGGAAAATACAATTGATTGATTTATCTCATTTATTATAATATCTTATATTAAATAAATCTAGGATATTGTCAATATCTTATATTGAATATTCCCGAGATATTGTCAATGTCTTATATTGACAATATTTATCTTTTATTATATTACCATAAATCAATTTACACATGTGCATATATCACATATATATATTACACAAATAAATCTATTAATATATATATCTTGAAAACAAATGTGCACAAGCACATTCCAAGTGCAAGTCACGCATGTGACTATATATATTTAATAATTAATATCTTATATTAATATATGGTAACACCATTAATTAAATTGCACAATCCAAGTGTATCTTATACACTAATAAGTTGCACCACCTTTAGCCATAAATTGGCTTCCGGAATATTCTTTAATTAATATAATTAATATCTTGTATTTTATTTATTCATAATAAATAAATACCATCATATTAATTTACCACTATAACATTTATAGTCTCGAGATAAACTTTCCTTATTTGGTTATCATCTATAACCACACATTTTAATCCGGCTAGATGTTCTTATGTGTGTGACCCGATAGGCTTCCGAATATGTTGGCCATAGACACAAAGTGCAAATTACGAAAATGCCCTTCATGCCTAACGGTCACGGGATAGCGTCTAGCAACACACCGTGACCCCCAATCATCGGAAGAGTCAAATGCAATGACTACTACCTTTCATGTAAAACAGTTACCGTGTAACTTACAATCCTATCGCTGTAATAATATCCATACGGTCGTTAGTCGAGTGTCAAAACATCAACGACCGTATCTTATAATCTGGATATCATGCTCTCTCGAAGTAACTCATTTACTCCCACTTTGCAAAGATTCACGAGAGTAAGACATTCCTTATAAGAAGGCCATTTCGGATATTCGATCCCAATCATAGGATACGCGATTCCCGGACGACCAATCATGTATACTCCGCATGCTTCGATCATACCCTATCACTACCGCATGATCGCCCCATGGCTGTGGAAACCTCAATAGTGTCAAAGCATGACAATTCACACCGTGATGCCATGAAGACTCCGGTCAAAAGGATAATTACACAACCGTCACATAGTGTGACACTTATCCGTGTAAGTGGGTCGCCTAACGTACGCATTCTCTAATACACGTCCACGTACGGTCCAAGTGTCTCTACACTTCGATAGACGAGATCTATCCCCCGCCCTAAAGGCGAAGACATCTAATACGTGCTAGTCAGTTTATACTATCAATGCCCTGTTTATTAGTACATCAGCCTAGAGACATTTAAGTATCAAACTTATTAAAGTGATTAGAGATCTCATCAACCATAATCTCATATCATGGTTTCTCTATCACAGTTTAATACTAAGGACGTTATCATATAACAATTCATAATTGGTTCTATAAAAAGAACAAATATATGACAACAGAAAAGCCATTTAATATATGTATAAATATAAAGAAATAGTAGAAATGATCCGACCCGGTCGGATCCGGTCCAACCCGATTGGGTTTATGACCCTATTCCAACATAAAGTTCTAGCCTTTTTCTTGATCTTGTTATTCTCTGTAAAAGCTGAGTGTAGTAAACTGAATTCTGAAGAATGTCAGTTTGTGAACTGTGAGATGTATAACAATCAATTTATCTAAATGCTGTAAATAAATGAGTAAGTGCGTAAAATAACTAAGACAAGTATTATAGAGGTTCCAGGTGGTGTAATCATGTACGTCCTCTCTTCCCCTGTGGTGCGGAGGAAAATTCCACTAGAACTTCTTGAGGTGAACTGGTCCTAAACAATAGTCCTTGGCTAATCCCTAGCGTCACTATCTAAACAGTTGTAGAACAGGTAGAATTGATGCTCTTCAAATACTTGAACCACTGGTCCTTAGAGGGTAGGATTGCCTCTTCACCACAACCACCACAAACACAGTCTACCCGACTACTTGTCACAACTGTCCTTGGCGAAACTTTCCTGGTTTGCTTCACAGTCTAAAACCTTTGATGTAGAATCAAAGTTGGGTGAGAATCAATAAGTTGATTCTTGTTTGTGGTTCTTCAAAGTGTTGGATTCTTGATAAATTATTTGTAGCTTGAACACTTGAAGAAATACTAGATATGATCTTGTTATAGCACGGTGATGAAAGCAATTCGAATGATTAATGCACACATTAATTCTCTGTATTCTTGTATGTATATCTTTTTGATCCTTGGTGCAAAGTCCTCTATTTATAGTGTGAAGTCCAACGTTCATCTGACTTCGATTCGAATTGTATCAACGTCTCTCTTGTAACGGCTATATTTTCTGACCGTACTGCTGTGTCAGTACTTCATCCAATAAAATCGCTTCTTTTATAACGTTCATCTGTACGATCAGTTTGTTGAATGACTGACATATAAAACTGAGTTTCCTTATCAGTATTATACTGAGAATAATATTTGTCAGTTTATTGACTGACTTGGAGCATTAACTGAGATTTTACTCTTCCTCAAATATCGTACTCCGGTTTTCATCTGATTATAATTTCCTTAATCAGAGTACACCATGACTCATTGTCATTTAAGAACTCATTGTCCTTATAATTCTTAGGTCTTCATACAAGATCTATAAAGTCAGTTCAGGTCACCACAATCTTGCCTGAAGTACAACTTTACAGTCTCGACTTAATCTTTATAACTGAGTTTGAACCCTCAGTTCTTCAATCTTCAATAACTGAGTTTGAACCCTCAGTTCTTCGATCTTCTAGATAAGTCAACCGAGTCTGTAACTCTCATCGAACTTACCTTCTTCAGTTTGTTAACGGTGTATTCTGAGTCAGTTTGCTTGTCTTGATGATTTCCAGTTTTCTAAATGATTTCCAGTTTTCAGTTTTACGACACACTAACTATTACAGTGCTTGTCTGATGTAATCTATACAAATATCAGACTCTAGAAAAACTTATACATTCAGTTCTAGACATCTTTTAGCTTTTCACTATAACAAAGCTGGCTTCAGCACTTCATCACTGGGGTTAAGATAATACTTTAAACAAATAAGATGAATTATCATCAAAACATAAATTTTATTTCCAACAATTTCCCCCTTTTTGATGATGCCAAAACTCTCCTTAAAAGAAAAGCTTAAAGATCAAAACAATGTAAAACTGGAAACTGGATTTCATTAGAAACAGCAAAAACTGGAATAGTTACATTATGTTCAAAATAGTGTAACTAGATACTAAGTTTTCTTCTGTGCTTTTTGCAAGACTGAATCAAACTTTCTTGCCTTATCATACAGATGAAAATCTTCTTCAAGCTTGGAGTCTATCTTTGAGAAGGTCTTATTGTAGTCAACTTGACTACCTTCTTTCCACCTTCTCCATTGAAGTAGCTTCGACAAGTCTGATTCTTTTAGATAGTAACTTTCGATTCTCGCTACATCCGCTATCATTTGTTCAGTCTTGTCTTTGATTTTCAGTTTATCATCAATCCTCTGATTTTTCTTATACTGTGCCATTTTCTGCTTTGAGAATAAATCAGATAAAAAGTAATTCAGGGATTCTTCAGTTGTCCTGTCCCTGTATTTGCCTTTGATAGGATTGTAATCTTTTGATAAACTGCGTCCATAGATCCTTTGTTAGAGTGACTCTTCTGTCTCCAGGTTGACTGAATTTTGCAAGGAGTTGCTCTTCACTTAGTTCTTTCCTTAAGAACTTAGGATCTGATTTGTATCTTCCTAATTCTTCTTCAAGTCGCTTCATCTCTCCTAGTAACTTTAGCTTTTCTTCTTCAGCTTCCCCCTTTTTGGCATCATACAACTGATCCACCAAGGCATGGGTTGCTTTTTGATCTGCTGAGATTTGTCGCTGAGAGGCAAGTACTTCCTTAAGCTGAGTTTCTAACCCGTAGATATGCTGATTCATATGCCAGTGAGCCTATGCATGTGTTTCTCTATCTACTGCAGTTGAGTCTTCAAGCTTCTGTTTGAGTAGCACAATTTCTGAAGCGGAGCTTGAGCTTGATCTGTGGATCATCTCTAGTCGTGCATGAACTGAGACATCTGTTCTAGTTCTATAATCGAGATATCCAGAGATATTTGACAAAAGATTATTTTGTGCATCCTTGTTACTAAGCACGAGCTTCAGGTTTTCATGAACTTGTGCTAATTCATCCTTTGTGAGGATGTCAGAGGGATCATAGGTATCTTCTGTTGGATCCTTAAACTGAGTATTATCGTTAATAATCATCATTTGATGATTAGCAGTTCCTTCAGCTGCTTTTTGATGGTCAGTTGTCAATCCTTCTTGCTGAGGTACAGTTTGCTTTGCCAGAGATTGAGGCTGAGTTTCAATTTGCAAAACTATAGTGTCAGCTGCTTCTTTTCTTGATTCACCATCTTTATCACCATCTTTCTTCCGTGTATCTTTGGATGATGTGGCTGATTCTCGTCTTTCTGCTAGCTCAGTGAATCTTTTCAAACAATTTTCAAGAAATACTGAAATAGGAACAGAGCATATAGATCTCTAACTTCCAATTTTTCCAAGAGTAGTCTCTCTTCAGTCTGTAGGCAGACATCTCGAGAATCTTCCGGCTGCAGCTTCATCTTCATTAACCTGATGATCTTATCAGCTTCAAAAACTGGTGCTGATTGCAGAACTGATTGCTGTTGGAACTGAGATGTGTGGTCTGCAGTGACATCTTCTTGTACAGTTTCATTTGTCAGTTGTTGTTGTGTTTCCCCCTCAGTTGGTACTTTGTCACTTGAGATTTCTGGGTATAAACATCTTGCAACTGATCTTGCTTCAGCTGATCCAGCTTTTCGCTTGATTCCTCTCTCGTTCGTCTCCCCGTCGTATCACGTTTTCGACTTGCTTCAGGTTGGGAAGTTGTTCCTGCGATTTCCTTTGCAGGTGCAGATTCCCTTGCTTGCTTCCCTTCCTTGATTCTTTCTAAGTAGAATTGAATATCCCACTCAGTGTCTTCTTTAGTCGGAATCTGTCAGTAGATACTTGACCTGCAGTTTGAGCCCTTCTTACACTGTCCAATTCAGCTAAGTGTTGTCTCTTGAACTGATTGACAATGTAACCTGCCCAGTTGAATTCTATACCATCCCAGACTATATTCATAAGATAAATGTTTTCTTCGGACAGTATACTGATGCCTTTTGATTTCCCGATGACATGTTTGCTGAGCCACCTGCTTAGATGTCCAAATTCTGGCTTGATTTTGTCTACATGAATGCCTGGTTCGATTGGTTCTGTAGAAAAGGTAAGCATCTCAAGAAAAGCTTCTCTTTTCAATGGTAGAGTGGCTAAATTTGTTGAAGTTGTTGTTGTATTTGCGAAGCCAAAGAGTGACCTCATGACTCTTTCATTCAAAACAATGCGATCTCCACGTACTGTAGTTATCAAGGAGTCTCTTACTAATCGCATATTTTGCCAAAATTGAAAAATGCCTTCCACATCCCGTTTTTCTTTGAACTTGACTTCTAACATGTTCCTCAAGCCGGGTAATTTCTCGATTTTATCACATACCCAGCTAGCTAACAGAGTGTTTTGACACATACTTTCATACATTTCAAGTGTTAGTTCATCCAGTTCTGTGATCAATCGTTTTTCTTTCGAACTATCTGAAGTGGCCATATTTGAGTGTGAACACAAAAATTTGATTTTTGAGAGTAAGGGTTGCAAAGAGTCTGTTTTGCTTTTTGGAAAGAGATGAAGAGTTTGAATTTAGAATGAAAATAATGTGAATGGGGGTTGAATAAATAGGTAGGATATTCTGGCGGTTGAGTAGTACAACTTTTCAAATTCCATGATGGTTTTGTGTAACTGATACATGTACTGATCTGACAATCGTGGGGTGTACACGTGAAGATCTGACAAAAAGAACTGCGGTAATTTAATGTGATATAACCGTTGTCGCTTTTATCTTGTCAACCTTTGAATAAATTTGACTGGAATGAAAACTGATGCTGAGGTCAGTTCTAGCGGTAATTCAGTTCCATCAAATTTTCAGTTTCAGTTAATCAGTTTGAGATTGTTGATGTCAATGACTAGTCTGTTAAGTGAGAGCACCCAACATAACAAAGATTAATCGCCTTGACAAATCCCTGGCTTAACTGATTTAACTGACTTTGATTATTCCCAACTCAGTTCTTAATTTGGCAAATCTTTCTTTGTCTAATGGCTTTGTAAAGATATCTGCAACTGATCTTCAGTAGGTACATAAAGAACTGTTATATCCTTCTTTTCCGCATGATCTCTTATAAAGTGGTGACGCACATCAATGTGCTTTGTCCTTGAGTGTAAAACTGGATTATCAGTGATTGCAATTGCACTCGTGTTATCACACATTATGGGAATCATTCCTTCTTCTATCCCATAATCTCTTAATTGCTGTCTAATCCATAAAACATGAGCACAACAAATTCCAGCTGCGATGTATTCAGCTTCAGCTGTAGAAGTTGAGATCGAATTTTGCTTTTTGCTAAACCATGACACAAGTCTATTTCATAGTAACTGACATGTGCCTGATGTGCTTTTTCTGTCCACTTTGCATCCAAAGATAATCCGAGTCCGAGTAAGAGATCGGCTTGAATTCTCCTTCTTTTGAATACCAAATTCCAACTCCATCGGTATCCTTTAGGTATTTCAAAGTTCTTTTCACAACCGTGAGATGGCTTTCTTTTGGTTTTGACTGAAATCTTGCACATACACCAACAGTGAAAGATATGTCTGTCCTACTTGCTGTAAGATAGAGTAAGCTTCCAATCATCCTTCTGTAGAGTGTTTGATCAACATATTTTCCTTCTTTGTCTTCATTTAATCTGATGTTGGTCCCCATTGGTGTAGAAATTCCAGTAGATTTTTCCATACCAAACTTTTTGATAAGTTCTCTTGTGTACTTTGTTTGGTGAATGAAAATTCCATCATCTAACTGTTTGACTTGTAAACCGAGGAAGTAATTTAATCCTCCCATAATACTCATCTGAAATTTGGTCTTCATCAAACTTGCAAATTTCTCACATAACTGTTCTTTTTCTGATCCAAAAATGATATCATCAACATAAATTTGAACAAGTAGAGTATCTTCTCAATTTTTCATCCTGAATAATGTTTTGTCGATTGTTCCTTTGATAAATCCATTATCCACTAGAAACTGAGATAGAGTTTCATACCAAGCTCTTGGTGCTTGTTTAAGTCCATAAAGAGCTTTCCTTAGTCTGAAAACTTTGTCAGCTTGATCTTTGATTTCAAATCCTGGTGGTTGTTGAACATAAACTTCTTCTTCAAGAATTCCATTTAGAAATGCGCTTTTAACATCCATCTGATAAACTTTGAATTTCTTGTGAGCTGCAAACGCAAGAAATAGTCTGATTGCTTCTAATCTTGCAACTGGTGCGTAGTTTTCATCAAAATCTATGCCTTCTGCTTGAGAATATCCTTTAGCTACAAGTCTAGCTTTATTTCGGATGATATTTGTTAAGGGTGAATTTATACGATTTACAACGCTATATTTTATGATAATTTCCCTCATATCTGTATTAATTCGCATAAGAAACGAGTATTGTTGGGAGGATTTTTGCATCATTAAAACAAAAAGAAAATTTATAAACCTATACTTAACATGCAAACTAACTCCTAACCGACCAAATATCGGGTAGTTGATAGCATAGTAGGGTAAGTACAGGGTCGATCCACAGGGAAAAGGGATATTGAATCTAATCTAATTAATCCTACCAATTGCTACTCAAGAAAACAAATAAACGAAAGACAAAACATAAAAACAGAAAATAATTCTAATAATCTAACCTAAGGAATAAAATAAACAATCTAATCTAAAGACATGGGATCAAATAATGCACAAACCTATGTGATCTCAATCCTAGTTCAATTCATGATTCTAATTCAATTTGTGGTTTCACCTTTACACGAGACATAAACTCCTAATCTCTCAGCGAATTTATCTCTCTAGTTATGAATCCCTAATTTCTTAGGTGAATTCAATTATCTATCTCTCATCTTTCGAATGTTGAGACTGATTTACCATACAAAACTCGGTGTAGATTCAAGTTACTCTCGTATAGTCGAATCTAACAACCTAGGAATCTAACCAATTAATTTGTCACATAATCAACGGCTAAAAACCCTATCTTTCTATGGTGATCTGGCGTTTATGCAACTTTCGTATTATAAACATCAATCGTGAACTAATTTCTCAATTTATTCACATAGCCATACAAACCGCATAGAGAAGATACAAATAAATTGAAATCATGAAGAAGAACTGGAATTGAATAAATCTAAAAGAACTCACATAGTTGTGTACAAAGGTTGATCCTTGAAAAGAAAAACGAAACGAAAAGACTCCTAATCTAACCTCGGTTCACCCGAGCACAAGGCTCGGGTGACCGGCCTTCAACTCCTCAAAGTGCGGCTGCTCTTGAGTAATTTTACGTGTATGAAATTCTGATTGAATTAGGGTTGGGGCGCAGCTCTTTAAATAGAGTTTTAAGTCGGTGGCCTTAGGTCGGCGTTGGACGCCCGTCCCGCTTATGTGGACGCCCGTTCAATATGCCTTAGACGCTAGCAAGACGCTTGTCCGGATGCCGTCCAAACTCTCTCGTTCAACTTTTCTTCCCCGGACGCTCGTTTACTTTTTCGGACGCCCATTCGATCCGGACGCTCGTCCACCCTATCCGGACGCCGATCCTTGTCGAAATCTTGATATTTCCATCTTTATCTTGATTGATTTCTTTCCTTATCTCTTTTATTCTCCCATATCTTTGATTGATCCTTTCCAATCTCGAATTTAGCTCTTTAGGATCACCTTTTCCACCATCAATGTGTATCTACACAAGGATCAAAACATACCAAAGTGTAACATATTTCCAAAAAAACATAAAACCATCAAATAAAGACTATAATTGATACGTTTTCATATTTAACCATTAAAAACCTCATTTACTCAATATTTACATATATAGCTCGATTTCTATGAAAAACATCCATATATGGGGAATATTGATATAAAATATATCCTTATAAAACGTATAAAATCACCCTTAACAACTCCCCCACACTTAAACCTTGCTCGTCCCGAGCAAGACAAAACAAAATCATCACTCGAGACAAATAAACATCTATACAAATATGAAGTATATTCAATAACTTAGAAGTTCACCCGTGTAGTGTGTGCATAGCCATAGTAAACTTCCACTAAGTTCCACAATTTGAAAGTTATTCAAACCAAAACTAGCCCGGTTTCCCATATAAGTTAGAAATATTCAAAAATTATAACAGCACTTTACAAAACATACATATCCCAAAAAGAAATAGTAGAGAATATCTAAAACATTTGACGTGACTCGAGGATAATCCCTACAACATATCCTTCGTTTATACCGGGTATAAGATTAACGATAACTAAGTCCTTACTTATTCATAATAATATATTTCAATATTTTCACTTTTTTCACACTTTTCTAACACACATCGAATAAGCTTTTGCCCTCATAGCAGAATAGGACATTTCAAGATAATCCCCTACCTTACTCCAATCATAAGGCGGCTATAAACCGACCGTCGTGAGCTTTTGGTCATCATAGTGGAATAGGACATACGTGGTACACCCTACCTCACCCAAATCATAAACCGCCTTCCGACACACACAATTACAATTATGTTTACTTAGAGATTTCTTTGGCAAAGTGGTAAAGATTATTTTTACGGTAACACGAGACCACTGAGCATAACACCTCAAGTAAACAATTTATTACTATTGCAAAGACTTAATCACGTTTCACTTATCACATTCAAACTTACAGATATTCACAGTATGTCATACTTTAACTCTAAATACAAACTACTAAACTTTTCAAGAATTGTACATAAGCAAAGAAACATGCTATAATCATCAAAAATTTCTAATTAAATGGGGTAGGCTTTCATCATTTAGTTCATCATCTACTATGGCATGTGAAAAAGAGTGTCGGGTGAAACAACTAAAATTACTAAATATACAGAATATAGCAAAAATGATATAAACTCAAGCAAAGATATGCCTTTGTCTACTCGGGACTTAACAAAAAAAATTCGAAAAATTTAGCACTTTTTCATAGAAATATAACTAATTAAGAAAATGATATGTAGATACCTAACCCCTCCCCCACACTTAGATTGCAACTTGTCCTCAAGTTATACAGAAATAATAAACTAGAGAACTTAGCTGATTGGATGCT
Source organism: Gentiana straminea (assembly GCA_036785695.1). Classification (NCBI taxonomy): domain Eukaryota; kingdom Viridiplantae; phylum Streptophyta; class Magnoliopsida; order Gentianales; family Gentianaceae; genus Gentiana; species Gentiana straminea. The sequence continues at coordinate 434,325 of JAVUPR010000337.1, forward strand.
GGCAATTCTGGAGGAACCAACAAGAACCAGGATTGTTTGCATAGCTCAGTAGACTGTGGAGCATTACAGGTAAACTGAATTCATCGTGAAAGTGCACAATAGCTATCAAAAATATCCTGCAGACTTGACCAGTGCAAAAAGAGTCTACGGGGAAAAGACTAGACGTATACAAATAAAGCACATAAGGAAAAGAATTTATAGAGATATTCAAATTATGCTCACATAAAGATGGACACATATACATGAAAATATCACAAACTCGTAGGCTAGGTGCAACTACATGAAAATGTACTACAATGCAAACTACATGACAAATCCTAAAAATTAAAATAAATAAATAAAAGCGAGGTAGTATTACGGAAACCGACGAGTTAACTACGCTCAAGAAAAATAAAAGAAAAAAAATAGAAAAACAATGCAACTAGATGACATGCAACTAAATGATATGCAAAAATAAAAGAAAATAAAAGAAAGAAAACTAGCCCATTCATTTGCAACATGACATATATAAAATAAACGTCTACCAAATAATGACAGGTTACGATAAACGACAGTGCTGTCCATTACGTGCAGTGTAGACGCGCCTTAAGACTCGTCAAAAGTGATAGCATTATGGAAACCCAACAGTTAGCTATACTAAACAGATATAACTCATAAGCCAAAGATGGTAGCATACGGAAAACCGACAGTAGCTACCCAAATGAGTTATGAAAAACAAAGAAAGCACGTAAGTCTTAAAAGCTAACAAGATTCATCACAACGGTATGTAGCATACGGAGACCGACATTAGCTACTAATTAACATGAAGACCAGTTATAGCTTACGAGAACCGACAGTCACTATAACTTGCATGAATCAAAATATAAGGATAAGATCATTTACTTAGCATGAATTCATAGATGGAAATGTATAGCATTCATATTCAGGACATCTATGTAAGAAAAAAAATATAGGTCACAGAAGCTCGAATGTAAGCAATCCATACTAAATAAAGCATTAGGAATGAGATCAAGAAAAAACTGGACTACTGAACTGGCGTTCAGCACAACAGACGGGCGTTCACCTCAAAATACAGCTTTGGACGAGCGTTCAGCCAAACAAACGCTCGGTTGACTTGAAAACCAACCGGACGGGCGTTCAGAAAGTATAGACGCTCGTCTGGTCCTTCAAATCAGAACAGAGTCGAAAATATTTGAACGGACGAACGTCCAATACTTTCAAACGCTCGTTTACCTACAGCTAAAGAACTGGACGGGCGTCCAACAGAGAAGACGCTCGTCCAATAACAAGAATGCAAAGCAGGAACGCAGAAAATAACACAGCAAAACCCTAATATTCCAATTCTAAACACCAAGAACAAGGAAGCCACATCAAATTCAAGCACAGACGGTTAGATTAGGAAACAACTAAACATATAAACTTCACGTAAAACAAGTTGAGTAAAAAACTTTTCCACATTCTTAACCTAACGGTCATCGAAACACGGCAAAATAAAAACTCTCAACTTGGTATACGCTACTTTTATTAAAAACAAAAAATAAACGTAACAAAATCGAGAACTAACAAGACTGGATTCAACATGACACCTATTCCCCGGCAACGGCGCCACTTTTGTTGGGAGGATTTTTGCATCATTAAAACAAAAAGAAAATTTATCAACCTATACTTAACATGAAAACTAACTCCTAACCGACCAAATATCGGGTAGTTGATAGCATAGTAGGGTAAGTACAGGGTCGATCCACAGGGAAAAGGGATATTGAATCTAATCTAATTAATCCTACCAATTGCTACTCAAGAAAACAAATAAACGAAAGACAAAACATAAAAACGAGAAAATAATTCTAATAATCTAACCTAAGGAATAAAATAAACAATCTAATCTAAAGACATGGGATCAAATAATGCACAAACCTATGTGATCTCAATCCTAGTTCAATTCATGATTCTAATTCAATTTGTGGTTTCACCTTTACACGAGACATAAACTCCTAATCTCTCAGCGAATTTATCTCTCTAGTTATGAATCCCTAATTTCTTAGGTGAATTCAATTATCTATCTCTCATCTTTCGAATGTTGAGACTGATTTACCATACAAAACTCGGTGTAGATTCAAGTTACTCTCGTATAGTCGAATCTAACAACCTAGGAATCTAACCAATTAATTTGTCACATAATCAACGGCTAAAAACCCTATCTTTCTATGGTGATCTGGCGTTTATGCAACTTTCGTATTATAAACATCAATCGTGAACTAATTTCTCAATTTATTCACATAGCCATACAAACCGCATAGAGAAGATACAAATAAATTGAAATCATGAAGAAGAACTGGAATTGAATAAATCTAAAAGAACTCACATAGTTGTGTACAAAGGTTGATCCTTGAAAAGAAAAACGAAACGAAAAGACTCCTAATCTAACCTCGGTTCACCCGAGCCTTAGGGTTGGGGCGCAGCTCTTTAAATAGAGTTTTAAGTCGGCTGGCCTTAGGTCGGCGTTGGACGCCCGTCCGCTTATGTGGACGCCCGTTCAATATGCCTTAGACGCTAGCAAGACGCTCGTCCAGATGCCGTCCAAACTCTCTGTTCAACTTTTCTTCCATGGACGCTCGTTTACTTTTTCAGACGCCCATTCTGATCTGGACGCTCGTCCACCCTATCTGGACGCCAGTCCACTGTCGAAATCTTGATATTTCCATCTTTATCTTGATTGATTTCTTTCCTTATCTCTTTTATTCTCCTATATCTTTGATTGATCCTTTCCAATCTCGAATTTAGCTCTTTAGGATCACCTTTTCCACCATCAATGTGTATCTACACAAGGATCAAAACATACCAAAGTGTAACATATTTCCAAAACAACATAAAACCATCAAATAAAGACTATAATTGATACGTTTTCATATTTAACCATTAAAAACCTCATTTACTCAATATTTACATATATAGCTCGATTTCTATGAAAAACATCCATATATGGGGAATATTGATATAAAATATATCCTTATAAAACGTATAAAATCACCCTTAACAAGTATTTAATGAATATATTGAGTAAATGATATTTTAGAAGAGTTAATCACAAAATAGGTTGATTTATGTGCTTTAATTGTGTTTTTACGATTATTTGGACATTATTACGTTTTGCGATGTTTTTATGTGCTATAGGTACGTGTTTGATGCTCAAATGATGATCAAAAAGAGATAAGAGTCGAAATGTATGATGATAAAAGAGATAATGAAGGAATTGACAAGAAGAAAAGAGATAGAGATCAAGAAATCGAAATTTAATCATATTGAACTGGCGTCCAGGTCCCGTCCAGTAGACGGGCGTTTGCTGAAACTGAACGAGCGTCCAGGGATGGAAAGTTGATTCAGGAAGTTTGGACGCTGAGGTGGACGCTGGATGGACGAGCGTCTGATCATGACTCGGCCCGATTTGAAGTTCATATGAAGAATGGACGGGCGTTCAAGGATCCAGACGGGCGTCCGGTAGCCAACTTTGCTGAACCGACTTTAAAATCTATAAATAGGCGGCTGTTTCTCAACCCTAAGGAGACGATACACTCATTATTCAAAACCCTAAACCTAGGGGCGGATTTAGGCTGCGTTTTTCTTCCTTTTGTTCCAGTTTTTATGCACTTTAGTTTAGATTAAAACTAGTTACTATTTATGCGCTGTTTATGCAAATTTGAGTTGCTGAGGATGTTCAGAAGCTAAAAGCTTCATCAAACGAGCATTGTGAAGCCATCCAACGATTGTTGATTTCGTTTTCTTCGATTGTACTGTGAGTTTTTATTTAAAGGTTGTTTCTTATTCATGTCTATTACGTTTAATTGCTTTTACATCGGAAGATATGCATGTGTGATTGTTTATTTTTGATGGAAATCTTAATAAACCCTAGATCATCATGAATAAGAATAGTAATTCGAATCTATCATAATGGAAGTTAATAGGTTTAATTGCTAGATAATAAACATAAAGTTTACACCTTTGGTTAGGAAACGCGTTAATCTTACATCGGAAGATAATAGATTAATAGATGAACTTTCTAAGGAATTAGGGTTCATAATTAGATAAGGTGAGTCACAACCTAGATAAAAACCGCAATATAATCGAGATAGGAAATCAATTCTTGTTGGATAGGTGGATCAATCCTCGTTTGTTCGTTACACATTTGATTTAAATCCTTAATACTTGAATTTGTTTAGTTAGTTTACTTTTATTCGCATCTTAGATTAGTTTCGTTAAAGGTTCGCAACCCGTATCCTTCCTAGCCTTGGATTATATCCTCTCGTCTAGCTTTATTTTTGTTTTGTTTGGTTTTTATTCACTCGTTTAGATTAGTTTCGTGACATAGCTTAGTTAAACAAGAACTAGGGTTAGCAATCGCCTGTTCCCCGTAAGATCGACCCGGCATTAACCACTATTACTACGATCCTTATACTTGAGGTTAACCGGATTATTACTTGTTTGTTTTGTGTTGATAAAATCCGTGGACAAGTTTTTGGTGCCGTTGCCGGGGAATAGGTGTCATGTTGAATCTAGTTAAGTTAGTTCTCGATTTTGTTACGTTTCGTTTTTCGTTTTCAATAAAAGTAGCGTTTAATAGATTGAGAGTTTTTATTTTGCCGTGTTTCGATGACCGTAGGGTTAAGAATGTGCAAAAGTTTTTTACTCAATCGTTTTACGTGAAGTTTGTGTTTAGTTGTTACCTAGTCTAACCCATGTGCTAAAATTTGTCTGTGGCTGTTGTCTGTGCTCTATGTTGTGTTTATAAGATTTAGGGTTTCTGTGTCTCTCATGCATTGTCTGTGCAAATTCGTTGTATGGACGAGCGTTCAAGTAAGTGAACGCCCGTCCAGTTCATAATCTGCAGGTGAACGCACGTCTGGTATGTTGGACGTTCGTCCGTCCCGAAACGTATTAACTTTGCTCTGGTTTCAAGAATCAGACGGGCGTCTGACTCACCGAACGCCCGTCCGACCTGTTTTTATTGCAAACGAGCGTCTGAACTATTGAACGCTCGTCCGGCAGTCCAGGTTCCAAAATTTTTATTTATTTGATTTTTAATGCTTTATTTGACTTGGATGTTTTTAATCTGAGCTTCTGTGGCTGATTAATTTTACGTAGATGTTCTGAACTTGCATATTCATATCTTTCCATCTACGAATCCATGTTAAGTAATTGATCTATTTTTACATACATGATTCATCTATGCAAGTTATAGTTACTGTCGGTTCTCGTATGCTATAACTGGTCTTATTGTTAATTAGTAGCTAATGTCGGTTTC